>JAVYIG010001418.1:0-340043 GCA_035222895.1 Strongylocentrotus droebachiensis
GGGAGGAGAGGTTGGGGGCTCATGCACCCCTCCTACCCTCTAACTTTAACCCTAACCCTATATCACCACTGTCCTACTGCTGGGAAAGGGGTTGAGGGCTTCACCCCTCCCACCCACTTACCTTAACCATAACCCTAGCATCGCTCGCCTACTGGTGGGAGGAGAGGTTGTATTAATCTGCTACCGGTATAACTTGTGTATGTATGTGAAAATGCATTCGTCCCAATCTATGTTTCTTGAACATGTGCCATATTAAAGCTTACATCTAAAGATATTTAACAAAGGCCGTTATTCAACTAGTACACCTTTACCTCTAGAATTTACAAATTATTAATTAACAAGGGGTATAACTTCATTTAAAACTGTATATTTTATTCTTGCTTGCGAAAACCGATGATTATGAGGAGTTTGAGGACTTTCTCCCCCCCCCCCCCCCCCCCACCCCTGCTTCGTAGAACGTTTGAAATTAATACGTTGTGGGCTACTGAGTACCACATTAATCTACCAATGATACATCTTGGTGGTAAGGAACATTTTGAAAATGATTACCCCCTCCTGCTTAAATAATTATCATTCTGTATGTACGTCCTTTGATATAAATCAGTTATTTCGTTTTCTTTTTTATCATTAATTTTGATTTTGTTTGATTACTTTAGGTCCTGGTCTATTTTTCGATGTCTTTCCGCGTGCTTTTGCTGCAATGCCTTTATCAAGGGTCTCGGCAATTTTCTTCTTCAAGGTGGTCCTAACGATTGGGCTAAACTCTCAGGTAATCGGGGAAGGAACAAGGATTGGGGTAGTCCAGTTTCAGTCCGTTCTTTGTTTTGATTCTTCTATCACACGCATCGATCCCACACACAGTGCGGTCCCTCCACTGATCGCGCGATCCCCCAAATTTCCGTCCATTATCGGGGTACATTCACTGACCTCTAGAGGTCAGGTGGTACATTATGAAGGGAATGGCTAGGTCTACATTCCACGTTGAGGGTGTGTTATTTGATCAGCTGATTAGGCGCGCGACACGGAAACGGTACAGAGGCTGGACTAGGATTTGGCTAAAGTGGGATATGGCGGAGGTCAGAATTCTATGGAAAGCCGTTGGAGACTTTATTCACGTGCCCCAGACGTATGGAACGCGGCACACGTCTGCTAAATTGACCAATCACCGCCTGTTATTTAGCAGGCGCGTGCAAGGTGCGATAGCACACGCCTGTTACTTTGCCAGACGGATGCGCAGAACGTTCGTAAATTGAATTTTAAGACAACCAATCAAGTCCGCTGTTACAAAGCTGCTTAGCTCAGTACGTACGGGGCCTGTTCGCTATTACAAAACTGCTCAGGTCAGTACATATTGGATGGGGGACACACCTACGGCCAGGCACGGATCCAGGGGGAGGGCCGAAGGGGTCTCCCCCCCTCCCCCGCCCAAAAAAAAGAGAAAGCTAGAGAGAGAAGGAACAGAAGGGAAGGGGAAAAAGGAGAGAAAGGAAAGAAAGAAGAGGAAAGAAAAGAGGGGAAAAAGATATCGGCGGGGGGGGGGGGCGACTGAGGGCCTTGCCTCCGAGGCTGTTGCCCCCCTCCCCCCCCCCCCCCCCTCCCCCCAAAAAGAGAGAAGGAAGGAAGGAAAGGGAAATAAAAAAGGAGAAGAGGAGTCAAAGGGAAGGGGGGAAAAGGAATAAGAAAAGTAATGAAGGAGGATTATCAGTTACGATTTTCTCGCCAACAATTTGTTGATCCTCAGGGGGGGGGGACACAAAAAAAGAGAGTAGGAAGAGAAAAGGAAAGAGGAGAGCTAAAGGGAACAAAAAAGGTAAAGAAGCAAAGAAACAGGTGAAAAGGAAGGGAGGGGGTCAGATGCAATTAATCCAGCCAACAACATGTGGTTCGGGTAGGGGGTGAAAGGCCTTTGCCTCCCCCCAGCAAACTTTAAAAAGAGAGAAGGAAGGGAAGGGGAAGGGAAAGAGATGAGAAAGGGAAAGAAGGGAGGGAGGGAATGGGAAAGAGGAGAGAAAGAGAAAGAAAATAAAGAGTAAGTGGAAAAGAAAAGGGGGAAAAGATATGGTTTCGCGCTCATCTCGCCTCCCCCAAACGAGACCAAGCGCCAGATACGCCACTAGACAAGAAGAAAGGTAAGGGAGATCAGTTGCGATTTTTCCCGCCATTAAGGTGTGGATCGGGGACGAAAGGCCCTTGTCTCCCCCTCCCCCTCAGCAAAAGAGAGAGAGAGAGAGAGAAAGAAAGAAAGAAGGGAGGGAGGGAATGGGAACGAGGAGAGAAAGGGAAAGAAAATAAAGAGTAAGAGGAAAAGAAAAGGGGGAAAAGATATGGTTTCGCGCTCATCTCGCCTCACCCAAACGAGACCAAGCGCCAGATACGCCACTAGACACCACTGGCGTACTAATTCGAAGGGGGCAGCCTCCCCCTTAAGTGGTTCATTTCTTATTCGATTTCAGTGATTTACAAATGTTGTTAAATGACATAATTTTTTAGTAAATTATACTGTTTTATGAGTTGGAAAATGACGAATTCCGAAAGTTACAGTCAGGCGAGAAATATGCTTATTTTGAGGTCTGCACGTCAAGGCTCGCGGAACATAAATTGGTGTGGAGTCTAGGGAAGCTCAGGGGCAATGGGCATTCATTACGTTCAGATGAGCATATTTTGATACCTTATTAATGACACGGGTAGGTCACTAATTGGCGTGGGGTCCAGGGGCTGAGCCCCAGGAAACTCAGGGGCTATCGGGGCATTCATTACGTTCAGATGAGCATATTTTGATACCTTATTAATGACACGGGTAGGTCACTAATTGGCGTGGGGTCCAGGGGCTGAGCCCCAGGAAACTCAGGGGCTATCGGGGCATTCATTACGTTCAGATGAGCATATTTTGATACCCTGGAAACTCAGGGAATTTTAGGCATTTTATAACGGTCAAATAAGCATTCAGGGGCACGCCTTAGGGCCCTTGGTGGGGTCAAGAGAGTGAAGCCTTCGAAATTTCATTTAATTACGGTCAGTTGATCACATTTTGAAACTTCATTATTTTGTGACACTGGCATGTCACAATTTATTTTTCTTACTTTCTCCCTACTTCTCTTGAATATACTTTTTCAAAATAGTGGGGGGGGGGACCCATGCCCCCGAGCCCCGCTGTGCCGCGAGCCTTGATATATAGACCTATAAATAAGCATACTTCTCGCCTGACTGTAACTTTGGGAATTCGTCATTTTCCAACAAACTCATAAAACAATATAATTTACTAAAAGTTATGTCATTTCACAACATTTGTAAATCACTGAAATCGAATTAGAAATAAACCTCGTTTTATTCTTATTTGGGGGAGTACGCCAGTAGTGTCCAGTGGTGTATATGGCGCTTGGTCTCGCTCGGGGGGGGGGGGAGCGCAAAAGCATATTTTTCCCCCTTTTCTTTTCTTCTTCCTCTTTATTTTATTTCACTTTCTCTCCTCTTTCCCTTCCCCGACCTTCCTTCTCTCTCTCTCTCTCTCTCTCTCTCTTTTTGCTGAGGGGGGAGGTGAGGCAAGGGCCTTTCGGCCCCCGCGATCAACACGTCGTTGGCTGGATTAATTGCAAGTGATCTCCCCTCCTTTTCACCCTTTTCTTTTTCTTCTTCCTCTTTTTTTCTCTCCCTTATAGCTTTCCTCTTTTCCTTTCCCTTCCTCCTCTCTTTTTTGGGGGGCGAAGGGGAGCTGGAGGGGAAGGCAAGGCCTTTTCTCCCTCCCCCGATCCCCTTCTTTTACCTCTTTTCTTATCTTCTTTTTCTTCTTTCTTTCCTTTCTCTCCTCTTTCCCTGATTTTCCTTAATCTCTCTCTTTTTTTGTCGGGGGGGGGGGCAAGGCCCCTCACCCCTCCCACACCTGGTAGCACACACTTTAGCAGTCATGCAGCCATGTAAAACAAACATTTGCAAACTATTATTTTGTTTTAATCTGAGAATGTATACTATTATCAAGATCTGTTAAGAATAAATCATTGTCAAAATCATTCCATAAACTGGGGTAAATAGGCCACCTTTATGACCAACATCGTATTATCATAATTTGATTGCAAGGACCTCAGGGAGAACAGCATAAATACTAATGAGGCTACCCTGGGTAAACAAGACAGTATTATTATTATTATTATTATTATTTTTATAATTACACATATCTTAAACATTCAAATATTAAAAACAAACAAAGAACAGAAGTATAAAGAAGAAAAAAAATAATACAAAACGTACAAATGAAGATACTACCATCCACCCCCCCCCCCTCCCCATCATCAGATATTATTTCCAACCAGCGTTAAACAAACACGTAGAGTTATGTCAATATATATTTAAGCGTACGTAATATATAAACACTATCAATTATTTCAAATATTATAGAACTCAAACAGTAAATCATATTGGGATTGCATTACCCCGTTGTACGCTACATGACGCGAAAACCTTCAAGGCCCGAGAGTGTTCAAGCTCCCTATCCCCCAACAAGACACAATTTTAAAGCGCCCCCCCCCCCCCCTTCCTCCTCTCCGAGCAGCAACTAGGCTTGTAGTCCGGTCAGCTCCGTTTGGTATCCTGAGGTTTTGAGAATTCCAGTGTCATGGACAAACGAAAATCTTGAAAATTTTCATTGGCTAAAATTGTATAGTTTTTGGGTGCCTGGAGATGGTAGGTCCATAAGTTCTAATAAAAGCTCCGTTCACATATGCCTTCCGGTCACACAACCGTATCTTATTTAGCTAAAAACCTTGAACATCTAACTTCCTTACTTCTTTGGAAAATATATCGTGCAATATTGTATATTTACGAAAAGCTTGACTGTGGTATAACCTAAAGGGTAAATCCACTTCAAAATAATTCGCTTTCAATAGATGCAGAAAAACAAGAGGAGTAGAGCAAAAAAAATGAGTAAAATCGGATAACTAGTAAGGAAGTTATGATTTTTTTTAAAATATGAAAAACTATGGAACAATGGAAATCACTACACAAATTGCCAATTTGGTTATCAGTTTGTGACGCCATTGCCTCACTATTTATCAATTGCTTTATATATTTTTATCCCATTAATTTCCCTCTTTATCCCCAAAACTTGATTTCCCCATGCCTTTGCCCAGGTTATATGATTTGTATCGTATTGCGGGCATGACATTTCACAAGATCTTTTATAAACTTTGTAGAATTGAAACTATTTTCAGAATATTGTATATTCATAATTATTGACTTTTATATAAATAAATTTAGAATTCACATTTTTCATGATTTAACTGAAAACAATTACTCTATATTAGATTATTAGTGCATCCAGACAAAAACATATTATTATCAATATGACTTGGATGCTGGTGTTAGGAGATGAGATTCTCAGGGGGAAAGTGAGAAATGTATATTACCAATAGAAAGAAAACAATAAGAGGATAGCGAGGCAATGACGTCAGGCGCGGATCCAGGGGGGCCGAGCGGTCCTTGCCCCCCCCCCCCCCCCCCCCCCGCAAAAAAAAAAGAGAGAGAGAGAGAGAGAGAAGGAAAAGAAGGGAAAGAGGAGAGAAAGGGAAAGAAAGAAGAGGAAGAAGAAAAGAAAAAGGGGGGGGGAGGAAAAGATCGGGGTTGAAAGGGCCTTGCCTCCCAGGCTGTTCCCCCCTTCCCCCCCCCCCCAAAAAAAAAAAAAAAAAAAAAAGAGAGAGAGAGAGAGAGAAGGAAGGAAAAGGGAAAGAGGAGAGCTAAAAAGAAAAAAAAGAGGAAGAAGAAAAGAAAAGGGTAAAAAAAGGGAAGATCAGTTGCTGTTAATCCCGCCAACAGCGTGCGGAGCGGGATGGGGGCCAAAAGGCCCTTGCCCCCCCCCCCCCCCCCCCCTCCGGTCAACCTATAAGAGAGAAAAGGAAGTGAAGGGAAAGGAAAAGAGGAGAGAAAGGGAAAGACAAAAAAAGAAAAAGAAGAAAGGTAGCGGAGATCAGTTGCGATTTTTTCCCGCCAACAAGGTGTAACCGAGGGGGGGGGGCACTGGTGTACTGATAGGGGGGCGGGGCGGCTTGGTGGAAATAAAATTCAAACGTGCTTTATTTCTAATTCCATAACGGTGGTTTACAAATAATGCTAAAATGACATAATTTGTCCGAGATTTGCCCTCACTTTATAGTAAATTATCTATATTTTTGTATGCGTTTGTTGGAAAATGACAAATTCCTAAATTTACAGCCAGAAATATGCTTCTTGAGGTGCCTACATGTCAGGGCGCGCAGAACGGCAGGGATCGGGAGCCTCGAGCCCCCCCCCCCCCCCCCCCCCACACACACACACTTAACAAAAGAGTATATTAAAGAGAAATAGAAAGAAAGGGAGCAAGAAAGAAAGAATGGTTAACTGCCAGTGGCACAAAATAATAGATTTCACCCTGGATTCCACCTAGGGCCCTAAGGCGGGCCCTTAGTTGCTCATCTGACGGTGATTTATTGCCTTAAACCTCTGAGCTTCCGGGGTCGGGGTGGGGCAGTGGGGGCGGTCCTCCCTTAAACGCTGGCCCCAAAAAACAAAAAAATAAGAGAGAGGAGAGAAAAGGAAGAGGACGTAGGAAGAAAAAGGAGCAGACAAAGAAGATTTTTGAAGGATTAAAATAAGAGTCGAGAACGGTACAACGAATCGTCTTCTTTCTATAATGATTTAATGAAACGTAAAAGCTTCCGCGCTTCGCGCAGGAGGGGGGGGGGTCTGATTTTAGACGAGGATTAAAGAGACGAGAACGGTACAACGAATCGTCTTCTTTCTCTAATAATTTATTGAAACGTCAAAGCTTCCGCGCTTCGTGGAGGAGGATGGGGGAAGCTCGCCCGTCCCTGTACCCACCCCCTATGACGTGACTGCTGGTCACCATTACGTACCAATATTTGGCTCGCATAATTTCAAATTTGGGCCCCCCCCTCCTAAGAAATCCTGGATCCGCGCCTGAATGACGTCACAGACTTATGAGTGAGTACTAGTTATCCGATTTTGCAAACTTTTAGTTTGATTGGTTTGTTATTAATTTTTGAAGTGGACTTGCCCTTTAAGTCCATACAACCCCCTCTCTGTCGATTCCTTCCTTTGCTGTGGGTTAGGGACATGATACATCAGCTCCTAGATGCCAACGCTGTTACACCCCACCGCCCCCCCCCCCCGTGAAACACACACTACTTGAACGAAAGTTGTCGGTAATATGTACTTGCACTACGTGGTCAGACTGATGGGGGGGGGTTCGCGTTTCAGGGTCGCTATTCATAACATGGGTTGAGGGTCGCTTTTCTTAAACAATTAAATGAAAATTAAATTAGCAATAAACAAAATGATAATAAGAAAGCGAAATAATGGATAGGGAACCCCCCAGGGCTGTGGCGTAGGCGCAGGGGGGGGGGGGGGTGGAGTCGCCACATGGCCCCGAATATTTGTAGAAAACATTTATTGAAAACGTACATTTCTGAACAAATGAAGAAAAAAGGCGTGCCCCAATAATGTACGCGACCCATCATCCTGCCCCTCCCCCCCCCCCCCAAAAAAAAAAAAAAAATCATTACGACCACGCTGTGCCATTCGGTCCACCCTCCCCGCAGTATTCCTTTGGTACGAGTAAACAGCGGGGGTTAGGGTACGTCGCCGCCCCCAGAAATAAAAAAAACACACAAAGAAAATGCAATAAATTATCAATAATTCATTGCATTTGGCCCCGACCCCTAACAAAACAAAATTCTCTATGTGGGCATGCCTTGAACCATAATGCATTGTCTACATTATTATAAGAACAGTTTCATTATCAAATCGAATAAACACTTACATACAGATAATGTTATATATGTTTTGTTCTTATACACATCATATTCATACCCAATATGGTGATCAGGGGCGTCGCTATACCTTTTTCAGTGGGGGGGGGGGGGTGGAGAGGCCAACGATTAACGACAAAACTAGCCACCAACCACCGACAAAATTAAATTTCCAATATCTACAAATTTAACCCTATAAACCCGGGGCCGAAGGCTAAATTGTTTTTCCTATGGACTATCTATAGTACTTGCGTATGCGCAAACGACACGACGACACAAATATACGAATTATTTCGTCAACTTAGTCAGTATTCATAGCTATATATTTTAATGCAGACACGGAGCTAGGATCTTATTTTAGGGAGGGGCGGTAGTGAGCAAGCGAATCACTTAAAGGGCGCGGGGGTGTGGGTGAAAGGCCTCCCACGCGAAGCGCGGAAGCTTAGACGTTTCCTTGAATTATTAGAGAAAGCAGATGATTCGTTGTACCGTTTTCGACTCTTAATAAGCCCTAATTGTCTGAAATCAGTTTCCCCCTTTAGCGCGAAGCGCGGAAGCTTTCACGATTCATTAAAATATTAGAGAAAGAAGACGTTTCCGTTGTACCGTTCTCGACTCGTCTAAATGAAGTTTTCCCCTTCCGAGCAAAGCGCGGAATTTTTGGCGTTTCATCACAATATAGAGAAAAGGAGACGATTTTCGTACCGTTTTCGACTCTTATTAAGCCCTATTCATCTGAACCATTTCCCCCCTCTCGCGCAAAGCGCGGAAGCTTTGACGTTTTCTTAAATTATTTGAGAAAGGAAGACGATTCGTCGTACCGTTTTCGACTCTTTTTAAGCCCTATTCATCTGAGTTCAGTTTCCTCCTTAATAATAATAATAATGTCAATTTATAAAGCGCACATATCCATTCTTAAAGACTGCTCAAGGCGCTTTTGTACAACATCAAAATAATTATACAATATTAAAACTACGACATAATTATACACTATAAACACTACGCCATAATTTTACAATATTAAAACTACGACATAAACAAATGGTGCTTAAGTTTCTTCTTAAATATTTCAACTGATGATGATTGTCTTATTTCTAATGGTAAAGTGTTCCATAGTTTGGGTGCAACGTTAGCAAAAGCCCTGTCCCCCCATTTGTTATTGGTTTTGGGTGTACATAAGCGCGGAAGCTTTGACGATTCATTAAATTATTAGAGAAAGAAGACGATTCGTTGTACCGTTCTCGACTCGTCTTAATGAAGTTTTCCCCTTCCGCGCGAAGGGCGGAATTTTTGGCGTTTCATCACAATATAGAGAAAGGAAAACGATTCGTCGTACCGTTGTTGACTCTTAAACCTCGTTTGAATTCAGTTTCCCCGAAAATTTAAAACCTCTAATTTCTTTAGCTGATATTATAGGAAAGTGAAACTTCGAGAAAATACAAGTATAGTAGTTGTCGTCACTCTCGCAGTCGTCACAGCGGATAAAAAGTCACAGTTCGTAGGGAAAAAAACTTGTCGGCCGACCGACAATATACATCTGACCGACTTCAAACTTCTGCATTGATATAATATAGTACACGAGGATCGAGCAAGAATACCGACACAGCTAGCTGACCCGACACAGCAACATATTTACCCGTGTCTTTCTTGCTCCCTCGACGAGACGACTCCACCCATGCAACAACCCCCTTCTCTCTTTTACTCCCACTCCTCCTCTCTCAGGCTCTTACCTCCCCTCTTTCCCCTCTCTTTCATCCCCCGTTTCTTTTCTTTCCCTTTTATTCTTTTTTCTTCTTTTTGTCCTTTTCTTTCTTTTCTTTTCTTTCCTCTCCTCCCTCTTTTTCTTTTTTTCTCTTTCTTTCTTCTCTTCTCTTTCTTTTCTTTTCCTTTCTTTTTTTCTTTTCTTTCCCTTTCCCTCTCTTTTTTCCCCTCCCCCTTTTCTCTTTTTTCCCGACGGCAGCGCAATTTTCCCGACAATATCCTGACAGGTGGGGGGGGTGTCGCACCCCCGTACCCCCCCCCTTTGGAGACGCCCCTGATGGTGATTCGTTATACCCTAACTCTAAATTAAACCTTCATTGTACCTAGGCAATCTCATCTAAACGCGCTAATCTATTATCCTCTCAGATTTAGAAATAATAATACTAACATAGAAATATGTTGTATTCCTCCAGCACACAACATATACATAATCTCAGGTGTAAATATCGTTTTAGGAAAACGAGCTTATCAATCAATACTGCAATCTGCATGTGATTCACCTATAATTGCAATGACGAACCTTCGTCATTGCCTTGTTTTCGTTCACATTCTGCCCCATTAATATTCTCCTTTTCCTCCTTTTCCTTATCGTCCGGAAATCGCATTCGTTTTGCACGTAGTGTTTGTGATTCCTAGTTAGGTGCTTTCCTCATGTCCTTTTCCTTTCAAATTTCATAGGCATAGTCTCTAACATCTCATCAAGGTCACTACATTCTTCGATTTTGGAAATCACTCATGCATGACCGTCCAGGCGCCATTTTGTCTGTTTCTGGTCCATTTTAAGGCCTTTATATCTTCCTTCCTATCTCCACTATCCTAGATCCTACAAACTTCTAACAAATTCCTCTAGATAGTCTGAGAGATGTTCTTTCATCTGCGACGTATGACTTGACCTTCAAAATGCCATCTTCATACTTGAAATTCAAATCTAAAACCGACTCCGTCAAAAATCTCTCAAGTTCTTGAAAAATGGACCCCTAAATAATCTAAAACTGCCATAACTTTCTCATATAAATTCCGTTTTGTATTTAAATCTCACAGTATCTTTAGCTCATAATTGCACATAGCCATGCCAAATTTCACGCTCCAATGGCTTTGCACAACATAAATAGCGCCCTCTAAAGTTCTGGGAATTGGCTTTCTCTCTGTGGCCGTATCTCCATAATGGCTTGGCAAACCCGTACCCTTTTTTGGATTTAGATACTTGAAGATATGCCCTTTCCAGCCATATACAAAATTATATACCCTATCACTGACCAAATTTGAGAAAATTGCCCTCCAAATTCGCCATTTTCAAGAAAATTCCGAAATAACTTCAACTTGCTCTAAAATGGCGATCTTTATACCTACATCAATGAAACTTGGCAGACATATGTATCCATATACGTGACAACTGTCTGCCAAGTTTGGTAAATTTTAATAACGTCAGCGCAAAGTTATCGCCAAAAATGATGAATTTGCTATGCATTACGTAATAGCGCCTTTAATGCGTGCAGTACATTGCGTGCAGATGAAAATGGTGTCAAACTGACCGCAATGAAGTGCCCTTTCGAATGATACCAAGTATGGTATATGTTTACACAGAAAATTGTGAGTAAATCTCATTTGAACAAGGGTCACTATACGAATTCCGCCCGATTATAACACTTATCGGCCATGACGTCATTTTTTCAGACTACTTTTCGCCCCCTAAACATCCTTTTTTTCCTTGAAAATTTGCAATGACATTCCGAGATGCAATACGCAGGGCACCTCTTGGCCGGATTTTTGAAATTGGTCAAGGGGGCCATTTAAGACGCCATTTTGTCCTATACATCTATTTTACATCACGTGTTTCGATAGGATTATCATAGAAAAAAAGAGAGTGGTTTACAATAACAACCATGAAATTCTCTTTCTAATGATACCAAATACGGCCCATAAAGAGACGTAAAGAGAGAGAGAAAAAACAATTTAACTCCGGCCATAATACAGATCCTGCACGTTTTCCGCCCATTCATTACACGCATTGTCTATGGGGCATATCGGGTTCACGCTTTTGGCCCCCAGAACGAACTTGATTGCAATGTCAAACATGCACCAAATCCCATTGGTTTGTGCACGCAGTGCTTGCGAGCCCTTTCTAGGTTCTTTCCCCTATCCCAATTTCTTTCAAACTTCGTAGGCATAGTACCATCCCATCAAGGTCACTGTTGATGCCTTTCTTTCGCCCTACCTATCTCCAATATCACAGAAGCTACAGACTTCGTGCAAATTGCTCTGGATAGTCCGAGAGAAGCTCTTTCGTTTGACACGTAGAAACACGGCGTCATTGCACGCACATCGTTCTGACACGATTGCATTTCTAGTTGCAATGACGAACCTTCGTCATTGCCTTGTTTTCGTTCACATTCTGCCCCATTAATATTCTTGTTTTCCTCCTGGTTTTCCTTATCGTCCGGAAATCACATTCGTTTTGCACGTAGTGCTTGTTATTCCTGGTTAGGTACTTTCCTCAAGTCTTTTTCCTTTCAAATTTCGTAGGCATCATCTCTAGCATCTCATCAAGGTCACCTACTTTTTCGATTTTTGAAATCACTCATGCATGACCGTCCAGGCGCCATTTTGTCCGTTTCTGGTCCATTTTAAGGCCTTTATATTTTCCTTCCTATCTCCACTATCCTAGATCCTACAAACTTCTAACAAATTCCTCTAGATAGTCTGAGAGATGTTCTTTCATCTGCGACACATGACTTGACCTTCAAAATGCCATCTTCATACTCGAAATTCAAATCTAAAACCGACTCCGTCAAAAATCTCTCAAGTTCTTGAAAAATGGACCCCTAAATAATCTAAAACTGCCATAACTTTCTCATATAAATTCCGTTTTGTATTTAAATCTCACAGTATCTTTATCTCATAATTGCACATAGCCATGCTAAATTTCACGCTCCAATGGCTTTGCACAACATAAATAGCGCCCTCTAAAGTTCTGGGAATTGGCTTTCTGTCTGTGGCCGTATCTCCATAAGGGCTTGGCAAACCCGTACCCTTTTTTGGATTTAGATACGTGAAGATATGCCCTTTCCAGCCATATACAAAATTATATACCCTATCACTGACCAAATTTGAGAAAATTGCCCTCCAAATTCGCCATTTTCAAGAAAATTGAGAAATAACTTCAACTTGCTCTAAAATGGCGATCGTTATACCTACATCAATGAAACTTCGCAGACATATGTATCCATATACGTGACAACTGTTTACCAAGTTTGGTAAAATTCGAATATGTCAGCGCAAAGTTATCGCCAAAAATGATGAATTTACTATGGATTACGTAATAGCGCGTTCAATGCGCGCAATACATTGCGCGCAGTTAACAATGGTGTCAAACTGACCGCAATGAAGTGCCCTTTCGGACGATACCAAGTATTATATATGTTCACACACAAAATTGTGAGTAAATCGCATTTGAACAAAGATCACTACACGAATTCCGCCGAGTTTCCGCCCGAACCTAGCACGTTTCGGCTATGACGTCATTTTTTCAGACTGCTTTTCGCCCCTTAAACGTCCTTTTTTTTCCTTGAAAATTTGCAGTGACATGCCGAGTTCTAATACGCAGGGCACCTCTTGGCCGGATTTTTGAAATTGGTCAAGGGGGCCATTTAAGACGCCATTTTGTCCTATACATCTATTTTACATCACGTGTTTCGATAGGATTATCATAGACAAAAAGAGAGTGGTTTACAATAACAACCATGAAATTCTCTTTCTAATGATACCAAATACGGCCCATAAAAAGACGTAAAGAGAGAGAGAAAAAACAATTTAACTCCGGCCATAATACAGATCCTGCACGTTTTCCGCCCATTCATTACACGCATTGTCTATGGGGCATATCGGGTTCACGCTTTTGGCCCCCAGAACGAACTTGATTGCAATGTCAAACATGCACCAAATCCCATTGGTTTGTGCACGCAGTGCTTGCGAGCCCTTTCTAGGTTCTTTCCCCTATCCCAATTTCTTTCAAACTTTCAGGCATAGTACCATCCCATCAAGGTCACTGTTGATGCCTTTCTTTCGCCCTACCTATCTCCAATATCACAGAAGCTACAGACTTCGTGCAAATTGCTCTGGATAGTCCGAGAGAAGCTCTTTCGTTTGACACGTAGAAACACGGCGTCATTGCACGCACATCGTTCTGACACGATTGCATTTCTAGTTGCAATGACGAACCTTCGTCATTGCCTTGTTTTCGTTCACATTCTGCCCCATTAATATTCTTGTTTTCCTCCTGGTTTTCCTTATCGTCCGGAAATCACATTCGTTTTGCACGTAGTGCTTGTTATTCCTGGTTAGGTACTTTTCTCAAGTCTTTTTCCTTTCAAATTTCGTAGGCATCATCTCTAGCATCTCATCAAGGTCACCTACTTTTTCGATTTTTGAAATCACTCATGCATGACCGTCCAGGCGCCATTTTGTCCGTTTCTGGTCCATTTTAAGGCCTTTATATTTTCCTTCCTATCTCCACTATCCTAGATCCTACAAACTTCTAACAAATTCCTCTAGATAGTCTGAGAGATGTTCTTTCATCTGCGACACATGACTTGACCTTCAAAATGCCATCTTCATACTCGAAATTCAAATCTAAAACCGACTCCGTCAAAAATCTCTCAAGTTCTTGAAAAATGGACCCCTAAATAATCTAAAACTGCCATAACTTTCTCATATAAATTCCGTTTTGTATTTAAATCTCACAGTATCTTTATCTCATAATTGCACATAGCCATGCTAAATTTCACGCTCCAATGGCTTTGCACAACATAAATAGCGCCCTCTAAAGTTCTGGGAATTGGCTTTCTGTCTGTGGCCGTATCTCCATAATGGCTTGGCAAACCCGTACCCTAGTTTGGATTTAGATACGTGAAGATATGCCCTTTCCAGCCATATACAAAATTATATACCCTATCACTGACCAAATTTGAGAAAATTGCCCTCCAAATTCGCCATTTTCAAGAAAATTGAGAAATAACTTCAACTTGCTCTAAAATGGCGATCGTTATACCTACATCAATGAAACTTCGCAGACATATGTATCCATATACGTGACAACTGTTTACCAAGTTTGGTAAAATTCGAATATGTCAGCGCAAAGTTATCGCCAAAAATGATGAATTTACTATGGATTACGTAATAGCGCGTTCAATGCGCGCAATACATTGCGCGCAGTTAACAATGGTGTCAAACTGACCGCAATGAAGTGCCCTTTCGGATGATACCAAGTATTATATATGTTCACACACAAAATTGTGAGTAAATCGCATTTGAACAAAGATCACTACACGAATTCCGCCGAGTTTCCGCCCGAACCTAGCACGTTTCGGCTATGACGTCATTTTTTCAGACTGCTTTTCGCCCCTTAAACGTCCTTTTTTTTCCTTGAAAATTTGCAGTGACATGCCGAGTTCTAATACGCAGGGCACCTCTTGGCCGGATTTTTGAAATTGGTCAAGGGGGCCATTTAAGACGCCATTTTGTCCTATACATCTATTTTACATCACGTGTTTCGATAGGATTATCATAGACAAAAAGAGAGTGGTTTACAATAACAACCATGAAATTCTCTTTCTAATGATACCAAATACGGCCCATAAAAAGACGTAAAGAGAGAGAGAAAAAACAATTTAACTCCGGCCATAATACAGATCCTGCACGTTTTCCGCCCATTCATTACACGCATTGTCTATGGGGCATATCGGGTTCACGCTTTTGGCCCCCAGAACGAACTTGATTGCAATGTCAAACATGCACCAAATCCCATTGGTTTGTGCACGCAGTGCTTGCGAGCCCTTTCTAGGTTCTTTCCCCTATCCCAATTTCTTTCAAACTTTCAGGCATAGTACCATCCCATCAAGGTCACTGTTGATGCCTTTCTTTCGCCCTACCTATCTCCAATATCACAGAAGCTACAGACTTCGTGCAAATTGCTCTGGATAGTCCGAGAGAAGCTCTTTCGTTTGACACGTAGAAACACGGCGTCATTGCACGCACATCGTTGTGACACGATTGCATTTCTAGTTATTGCACTATTATTATGCTTCGACTACCCATATGACATATAACATAGAAATATAAAGGAATAATCATAAACTATATACAAGACAAGAAATATAGACTAAAGAATATTGATTGTCTCTAAGAAATGTGATAACTTCCACTTATGCAATATACAGCAATACATGTTGTATTATAAGCCAATCAACATCCAAACATCAACCCTTAAATACAATTAGGCCTATGGGATAATTATGAGCAGGTTTATTCGATTGAAAACTACCAAATAATAATGGTCAGACAATCCCTTGTGCCAAGCAAATGCAAACTCTTCACAGTGTTTCCAACTTCTAATCTGAGCTCTTAAGCAAACATGCCTCCTATCACTAATCCCCCTGTCCTAGCCCAATGGAGAGTGTTGCTCAACAACACAACATTAACGAGAATATTGGGGAAGAAAGGGAGAGAAAGAGAGAGTGTGTGTGTGTTCCCCTACCACGGGTGAGGTTGACCTCTGTACAGACTGACCCAAGATAGATAAGGGAGAGATGGAAGAGGGGGAGATCGAGATCTACTCTGTTGTTCCAACACTATGTATATACACTGGATCATGCACATTATCACAATGGCACTGTTGCATAGTATATCACCTAATTTGCAATTAGAGTAGGTTCTGAATGATAGATTTTATATCTGGAAACTACCATTCATGATATTAGACTTACCTTTTCTTTATCAACCCTAGACTAGCTTTATAGTATTTACAAACTCCAATACTAGGTGGAGGATAAACGTTCATATAGCAGTTCGCTACCTCGTTTATAATTTGACATACTATTCTTTGTATCAGAAAGTTCCAACCTCAATGGAAGTACTCGTACAATGTATACTTCTTTTCTGACATAGAAATCAAAGTCGATACTTTTAAGAACGGTAAGAGTACCACGTGCGTCGATCACCACGTGCCCGGCACATTTTTTCTTGTCTGCGCTGCATGCACTCACCGTACACACACATTAAACTCCATATTAAACAAGGTATCTGATTGGTCGATCAATTCCAGACGCATGCGCAGTAAACAGCATCCGTCTGTAAAAGGGCACACGTGTGCTAATAAAGTAACAGGCGTGTGCTATCGCACCTTGCACGCGCCTGCTAAATAACAGGCGGTGATTGGTCAATTTAGCAGACGTGTGCCGCGTTCCATACGTCTGGGGCACGTGAATAAAGTCTCCAACGGCTTTCCATAGAATTCTGACAAGAGTTAGGGTACGTTTCTGCTCAACTTTGTCTGGCCAGAATGAGGCATTTAATTGTTACGCGTTTAGTTCAAAACACGGTTGCGTCCTTTCTCATTTTGAAGAATCGCAGAAAAACGGCGATCGTAATCGCCGATCGTAAACTCACAAAAAGGTGCGTTTTGGATCGGCCATTCTGGGGAAGCATGGAGGCACAATCATTTGTAAACCCGTTTAAATGGGGTCAACGTAGCATGCGCAGTGCAGACTCTGCACTGCACTTAGTCTGGCTCCTCGGCTCCTCCAGGCATGATTCTGGCTCTCAGCCAGAATCATGCCTGGAGGAGCCAGAGAAAAGAGCAGTACACCGTGGAACTGCGATTACGATGAGCGTTTACGATGAGCGTTTCAAATCGCTCATTCTGCCTTCAAAATTGAGCATAAACGTACCCTTCAAAATCATCAGAATGCCTTTACTGCGCTTTTTACTATTAATACCTAGATCTGACAAGCAATAACGAAAATCATCACATATTTTCTATCATGATGTGTAGCAAAAATTAAGCTTACAAATCTCTGACAAGAAAAACAGAGCGGTCTGGACCGCATTGACTCCCTCTGGATCAGCCTTTGCAAGGTTAATGTCTATCAACGAAATGGCTATAAGAAAGACATTGTGGATCATCATACCAAAATCCTTAAATTTCAATGTTTTTAATTCGACTGTTTTCATTTAACAGTATTTGTACCATAAGCAGGTTACAGAATGTATTGATTTGAAACAGAATTGAATTTAATCTATGCCTGATATTTGTTTTGAAAAAGACTCCATCGAGAATCTTTATCTGTAGATTGCATTTGCTTTACCTGTACCTATACTTAATTTCCCATTGATAACCTTTTCAACCTCTACAACATTGCAACTGTGTAAGGTCTATACTGGCCGAAAAGGCCAACCCTTTTTCAACTTCTTCAAAATTTTCGACCTTCAATCTTTTTACCTCTCTCTCAACCTTTAAACCGTTTCGACCTTTTTCATCCGCTTAATTTAAGCCTTGTCATTCCTTTCAACATCTTAAATCTTTTCAAAAAATTTGAGGGAAAGAAAATTCTTCGTTCCGCTCAAATCATGTAATATTTTGATACTCTGATAATATCGGCATAAGACCATGTGGATGACCTATTAAAGCATAGCTTTTAATTTTCTCCCTAAACACACAGCCAACAACTCCCAATTTCATGAACTAAAAAACCTTATTTTTATCCTCCATTTTCTACGTTAGCTCGTCATGGTGAAGGCGTTCATCACGTCTGTCTTGGATCTTTTCCCAACCTCGCTGCGGATTGGGTATTATAAAGAGCTATTCGTGTTGGGAGTCTGCTTTCTAAACTTCCTGGTTGGCCTCAGTATGGTAACTCAGGTAAGCTATCGACACGTGAAGATATTTAGTGATCAAGTAAATAAGTTAATGGAAACATAATACTACCAATGACAAACTTATTGATATTGGATATTTTCATAGGGCACATATTCACCTTGCATGGTACGTGCTCATGGTGCTTACCCCGGCTCTGCGAGGCTGCCGGTTTCGGTGCTCACACAGCATTCAAGGAACTCTTTTCTACCAGTACCCATTTACCACCTGGATGGAGAGTGGCATATGTAGATTGATGTCTTGATGTAACAGTCTTCTAGCTGGCCTTCCTACTGCAACCTTGAACAGACTTCAAGCAGTACAGAATGCAGCAGCACGTTTGCTTACTGGGCTGAGGAAGCATGACCACATCTCTCCTGTCCTGGCTGAGCTACATTGGCTTCCTGTCAAGAGCAGAATTGAATTCAAGGTCCTGCTGCTCACATTTTAGGCAATTCATGGTCAGGCCCAGGATATGTGTCATCTTTAATCGAGCGGCGTCATCTTCGCCCTGGACTTCGCTCATCTGGCCTTACTCTCCAGGTGCCCATTACTCATCTCAAGGGATATGGAGACCGGGCATTTTCCTTTATTGCTCCTCGCCTGTGGAATTCCCTCCCATCATCTATTCGTGAAATTGACAACCTGGACCACTTCAAAGCTTCACTCAAAACTCACATCTTCCTTCAGACATTTAAATGCTAATTTTATTGGAGGAGCTCGCGCCTTTGAATGTTTTTTTAAACAGATATATGGCGCCATACAAATGCTGTTCATCATCATCATCATCAAAAGACATTAGTGCCGCTGGAGAACTTGAACTGCAAACCCTGTGATCCACAGTCTGAAGACGTTTCTACTTGACCACAACAGCTCTACACTTCTGAGGGCTGTTGATGAAGAATTCATTTATCAATTCTATTTTATAGAGGGGTGTATGATAATATTGGCTTGATAATAAATGTTTTATTTTCTTATAAAATGTATAACTTCCTTCTTGGGAATGTCAGATTTTCGTCCAACATTCATTAATCTGTTTATCTCAATTTCCGCCTGCCTCTACTGAGATCAACTTGAAATCAGATTTGACAAAGTTCTCGTTCCTCCGTTGAATCGTTCAAGAAGTATCTTGAAACATATTTGCATGTATTCACATTGTTGTTAACTGTGTGATTTTTATATTATATTCTTGTTATTAGTTTTTAGTTTACGATCATCAATTCGATATAGTGCTATGAAAGAAACCAGTACTATATACATTTATTATCAATATAATTATTTTCATTAGCATTATATTTACTGTTATTATTATTATCAATACTGTATTTATTGGGCCTTAATGAAAGAGTCAAAAAGCCAGTGCGGAATATGGACTGTACCTCATTATTAAGAAGACAAAGATAATGATATGTGGAGGAAAGAAGGACCATACAAGCTGATGGAGAGGATATCGAAGAAGTCAACCCTGTCAACTTCCCGGGCTCTCTGATGGTGGTGGAAGCTCACCAGAAATTAGATGACGTCTCGCCATGGCTAGATCATCTGCCATAAGCCTTACTGACATTTGGAAAGACAGAGAGATCTCAAGGAACACCAATATTCATATGATGATTGCTCTGGTCTTTTCAATCGCTACATACGGGTCAGAGACGTGGGCGCTTGGAGCAGCAGAAAATCCATGCTTTCGAAATGTAGTGTTGGAGGAGGATGCTGGGGATATTCTGGACGGCTCATAAATCAAATGATTTTGTCAAGATAAAAAATTGAAGCGGAAGCCACCCTATGCCAGAAGATAGATAAGAACAAGTTGCGGTATTTTGACACATTTCTAGGAGAGGAGGTGACAACCTGGAGAAGATCATTACCCAAGGTCATGTTGAGGGTCAACGGAAACGTGGTTGGCCAAAGGTTCGATGGGCTGATGGACTAAAAAAAAATTACTGGTATGAACATCTGCACAGCTAATCCCTATGCCCAGGATAGAATTGGTTGAAACTTCATCATAATAGGTCACAAAGGGTCAGTCATGACTCGTAGGACGCCGACGACGAGGAGGATTATCACTAATGATATTATCATTATTAGTAGTAGTAGTAGTTGTAGTAGTAGTTGTAGTAGTAGAAGTAGAAGTAGTAGTTGTAGTAGTATTCGTAGTAGTAGCAGTGATAGTAGTATTGTTATCATTATTATTATTATCATCATCATTATGATTATGATTATTATATTTGTTGTTATTATTGATTACATTTTAGGGTGGTCTCTACGTCTTCACGCTCTTTAGTAACTATGGGGATAGTGCCTTCCCTATCATTTGGATATGTTTCTTCGAGAGCATCGCCATCGGATGGTTTTATGGTAAAAAAAATTCTTTGATTTGGTCAGAGATAAGGAAACGAAACAAGCCATTGCCCAATTCAAATCCTTATTATGTATGACTATTATTTTATCATCACCAAATTTAACTATGTTTTGTATCCTATTTATGTTCTTTATAAACTGTGGATGAGCCTTAACTTTACATGTGAGCGAAAGAACTATCCATGTTGAACGTATATATCGGACAAATAAATACATTGGATTGAGGCTAACTGCCCCTGGTCCCGAATAAGTCCGGAGCCTTCTTCAATGAATCTTTTAACATTGCTAGGGGCGCCAGCAGCTAGACCGTGGCGGTTGTCCGGAACTTGAAAAAATAATGATAAAATAGTGCCCTGGTAGTTACTTGTTTCGTTATTCATATTCTAGAAGAAAAAAAAAACAGTACAGGACAATTACCATCAACTGTTTAAATTGAAGAGTACATTCTAAAAAGAGCGGGGCGAAATGATAACAGTGGTTGGGTTTTAAAAAAATGGAACATGTATAATTGTTGGGTTTAATTTTGCCAAACATCGGATAAATTGTCATCAATTTTGGTACATGCGTTACATCGTACCCAAAATGTTTTCACTTTACTTGTTTTCCCATCATAAGTAAAGATTAAACCAACTCTTTTTGTGTAAAGACATTTAGGGCAATAATAAGATTGTCAAAGTATTGAAACAAGTGTAAACTTGTTTGGAGTGTGCTGCTCTATGGATCAGATGCATGAATTATGAAACAACGGACATCAAGGCGTTAGGGAGTTTTGAAATGTGGCTGCAGGGGATGCATGACATGGCAAAAATAGGTTGGGTCAATAGAGTAACAAAGTGAAGTCTCACAAAAGAGTGGGGAAGGAGCGAAAGATTTAAAAACGTGGAAGGAGGGACTGAAAAATGGATTAAACATACTCTACGGCATTACAGACTCCTGATCAAGAGATATCATTGAGGGAGGGATGGAAGAAATAAGACAGATGGGAAGGAAATGAATAATGATGTTGGATGGTATCAAAGCTAATGATACATGCCGAAAGATGAAGGAAATAGCTCAAGACAGACAAGGGTGGGGTGTTTTTATGTTTAAAACCTGCGTAGCATAGCAATAGAGAAATAAATGTTGCATGTGTCTCTTTGATCATTTTTCAATTTTAATTTATGTATTTCCATTTTGTGTGTATCAAAGGTAATGGGACGATTCCCATACAACATTGTCGAGATTTTAAGATGGAGACACTTTATGGTACATCGTTAAGCTGGTCTTTCACTGTCACAACGTATGAAAACTAGTTTTAAGTGTAACTTTTGACATCTTCAGATTATCGCAAATTATCAAAGTATTGAAAGGAATGTGTAACTTCTTAATTTTCTTCCCTCTTTTGTTTAAAGGAGTTAGAAGATTCTCCCGAGACATTGCCGAGATGCTAAAATGGCAACAGATTGAATGGTACATAATCTGCTGGCCAGTCACTGTTCCTATTATTGCTCTGGTAAATATCTCTCCCAATATAGATGGCCCTTATTCTACTGACGTTTAAAGTGTAGAAATAAATAGGATATATTTTGCTCTGTATGTTAAGGATTCCAAGTTATACTGCAATGAATATTTGAGCTTCAAATAATATTATGAAGAGATATTGCGAGTTCAAACACTCTCTCACTAGACACAAAAGCGGCAATCCGAGTGAGTAAACTAGTCGACGCTTCGTATTTGCTTGCAGTAGAATAGGGTGCTCGAGGAACCCAAGTCTGATTTGGGTTCCGTACGCGCCGTTAACTACCCCCTAGGACAACTACCCCGGACAACTACCCCCGGACGACTACCCCTAGGACAAATACCCCGGACAACTACCAGCCGGGAACTACCCCTACGGCAACCATCCTCTAGGAAAACTACCCCTCGGACAATATCCTAGGGGGTAGTTGTCCGGGAGTAGTTGCCCGGGGGTAGTTGTCCTAGGGAGTAGTTGTCCTAGGGGGTAGTTGTCTGTCGGATAGTTGTCCTGGGGGGTAGTCGTCCTAGGTGGTGGCTGCCCTAGGGGTTGGATATCTAGGGGGTAGGTGTCCGGATACGCTTCCAAACTGACAAACAATGAGAAAGCGCACAATAGATATTTAACCCTCGAATTAAGCAGGACTCGACTTTCTCTTTATTCTACTCAACAGTGCGTCCCAGAAAAAACGAAACCGACAATTATCGACGTTTTACCATAACTTAATCACAATTATAATTAATAAATGACACATAATTGGTTAGCTTAGATCCTCCTCTTTCATTTGATGGAACTCATATGATGCATATTTCACACATGAGTGAATAAAAACAATTTGAAGAGAGGGTAAATAAAGACATTTGGCGGGCGCTATCTGAATTTCGAGGAGAGAATCACATTTCTAGAAAGTTCATCTTCTGCCCTTTCTCTGACAACTCAGTCAGGAAAAATGAGCCAGGAATATAAAAAAATCCATCTGTTGAAAGCAATTCTTGCATTTCCATAATTTGATTTTCAATGGCTGTCTGCCGTAGCGACAAACAGAGTTGACAAAAAAAAACTTTACTCCGTTTCGTTGACGATCAGCCACGCTTCAAGTCTTTTGTCTTCTTTATGCATGGCTGATCGTCAGCCCGTGTCCAAAGATTGCTGTTTCCGCCCCTATATTTTAATTCCACTTTTTAAATACCGATACTTTCGCATCTTTATTAACAAATGAGTGGTGGTGAAATGGATTTGAATCGAACTGACTTGAATTTATTGATTCAGCTGTCATTGTAACAGAAATTCTTCTTCTATAAAATCTTACCCGAGCGCAAACACCTTCAGAAAATCATCCTATGTAATGATCCACTCTTA
Source organism: Strongylocentrotus droebachiensis (assembly GCA_035222895.1). Classification (NCBI taxonomy): domain Eukaryota; kingdom Metazoa; phylum Echinodermata; class Echinoidea; order Camarodonta; family Strongylocentrotidae; genus Strongylocentrotus; species Strongylocentrotus droebachiensis. The sequence continues at coordinate 23,456 of JAVYIG010001418.1, forward strand.
AAATTTGTGATATGTCACTGTGAATACTGTGGGAAATTACACATAAACACACAACCAACGCCGGCATGCATAGCGCAAACGCGCGAAATAAACAGATCGCGAATTGGTCACCAAACTTTACCAGAGTTCATTTGAAATAGGACCCAAACGTATACTGGTATTTCTAAAATATTTACGATTAGATAGCAAGAATTTCAATACATATCAGCAAATGTACGAAGATGACAATGGTATGATTATATATTCTGAGCATGATTTCTATAGGCAATACATTACTTGGGTATTGAAACTGGCCTATATACAGCTGATTTCTTGAAAGTCTTCGCAATCGTGTTCATTGTACATTCTCATGAATAACAAACAAACAAATAATGAAAAAATAATCAAGAAACATGGACAAAATCAACACGATTTGGTTTATCTTAGGACGTGTTCCTGATTTGTCAAATAATCATGTAAAATACATTCTATTCTCAGCTCGTTTGGATCGGCAACATAGTGTACTGGGCCCCGCTGTCCATTTCCTCTGACTACCCGAGTTGGGCCGACGGCCTCGGCTTCTGTATGACCCTCTCGTCGATGGTGTGCATTCCCGCAGGAGCGGTCTACTCCATCTTCTACCACATGATAAAAGGTGAAGGGCCCACTATGACGGTAAGATTATGAACAGGATTTTAGGTCTTATAATTGCTGATCCTCAAAGGGAATACGGCTTCCCTTTGAGCAACGGGTGCGCCGAGTAGGACAAAAACAATGCACCTTCTTTGTTTTTGTTGTTGTTTGGCATTGTTGTGCCCACAGGAATGTAAACAGGAAGCCAAGGGGACACACATTTTTTCTCATGCCGCCTCCTAGGGAAATTTGTAAATAAGTGCACCCCCCTCCCCTAAAGTATAATTCTAAATGCTAAGTAGATACGGAATATAGGCTAGGCCTGGACTTTTAGAGCTTTTATTTGTTGGAGGAAATTCACTTTCTTCTCTTTTATTGGGAGGGGGGGTATATAAGTGCTAATTCCAAAGAAGCCTAAAGCCCCTTTCACACACGGATCTGCGTACTCATGAATAAATTGATGCTTCGGCGTAGACCCTGCGTAGGTTATGCGTAGGCTTGCGTACGATGGCGTATAGTTACGTACCCTGTGCGTAGGCACCGCGTACCTATGTCGTAGGCAATTGGCGTAGGGTTACGTACGCTTGCGTAGGCCTGGCGTAGGGTTGCTTACGGTTGCGTACGGTTGCTACTGTGTGCGAAAGTGCCTTATAAAAATGCAATAGACGCTCGTAGGAGCCGCGAGTGTAGCCATTGGCGCTTTATAAACCTAGTTTTCTGCCCTCAATCCACTGCTGCCTGCTGTCCAGAACACATCACTGCTGTTTGAATTACAGATGACTGTTGTAATAACCCAGGCAGAACAAAATCGTGAGTTGTTTGGGCCCTTGGCAAAAAGGTACAATACTCCAGCATCTGGATGCCCTGGAAAGACTAATTAGTCATGTGGCAGAACATGAACGCTTGGGAGAAGAACAAGAACAGAGAAGGAAAGAAGCTAGAAGAAGAAGAAGAAGAAGGAGAAATGTGTGGGTAAAGCCTTGGATCCAGCGCAGGCCCCTGCAGGGGCAATATGAACAGCTGATGAAAGAACTGCATGCTGAGGATGTTTCGGCATTTACACATTTCATGCGGATGGGACCACAGGATTTCCATGAACTTCTGACACGAATTGCACCGAGGATTACCAAACGAGATACTAACTACAGGAAGTCTCTGGAACCTGGTTTAAAGCTGGCTGTCATCTAGAGGTTTCTGGCCACCGGCAGCAGCTACAAGACACTTCAATATGGATTCCGAGTTGCCCATAACACTATTTCTGTGTTTATCCCACAAGTGTGCCAGGCAATAATCGATGAATTATCTGACGAAGTTCTCATGTGCCCAGATACTCCAGGGGGTGGAAACAAGTGGCCTCGACCACAACCCTTGCCCTTCTTTCCTGGCATTGTTGCAGTAATTAAAGCAGAAATAATTAAATCCTGCAGATATAGTTCAGCAGCGACAATAGAGTCCAACGGGACGAATAAAATGTAGCATTGCAGGAATAGTAATGAAAAGTCCAGCAGGGATCAAGCAGTCATTGTGGCTAGGCTGCGCGCATGTTGGATCTACGACGTCTTTATACGTTTTTAATGCTTCGTCGGACTGGCGTAGGGTAGCGTATTGTTGCGTAGGCTTGGCGTACAGTTGCGTAGGTTTAGCGTACAGTTGCGTAGTGTTGCGTAGACTTGCGTACAAATTGTGTACTTTCTGCGTAAAGTGTCTACGCCGAAGGTACGCGAAAAAAATTAAACATGTTTATTTTGTTGCGTTCATCTCACGTACCCATTTGCGTCCCTCCGCGTACAGTTGCGTAGGCCCCTGTGAAAGCCCCTTAAGGCAAGTGTATGTGAAGATTTCCGGACAATTAGCCTTATGAGCCATGTAACCAAGTTGCCTCTACAGATCGTTCTCAACAGAATAAAAATTCAAATTAGCAATGAAGTAGGAAAGTAACAGTTTGGTTTCAGACCTCAAAGTGGTACTAGAGAAACCATATTCACTTCGTTTGAAGTCCATGCTGTCAGATAAATAGTGAAATTCACTCTAATAAGAATAATTACCCCCAACCAGCTGCCTCTGAATCTGCTCCATTTCTTTGAAGTAGATTTAAAACCAAACGAGTGATTTTTTGGGGGGAGGGGAGGGTTTCACTCCCCACATTGCTGCTTTTCAATAAAATCGTGATATATATATATACAGTGCGTCCCAGAAAAAACGAAACCGAGAAGTATCGATTTTCTATCATAACTTAATCACAACTATTATTAATGAATGATACATATTTGGAAAGCTTAGAGTCTCCTCTTTCATGTGATGCTACTCAGATGATGCATATTTCACGCATGAGTGATTAAAAGCAATTTGAAGGAAGGAAACCAAAAAGACATTTGGCGGGCGGTATCTGAATTTCGAAGAAAAATTCACATTTCTAGAAAGTTGAGTTTCTGCCCTTTCATATGACACCTCAATCAGGAAAAATGAGCGAGGAATGGCAAAGTTCTGTTTGTTTGAAGTAGTGCTTGCATTTCCATAATTTTATTAAACGAATTCGTTTTCACTGGCTGCCTGCCGTATCAATAAACGAAATTAACAAAAGTCTTAACTCCGTTTCGTTGACAATCAGCCGTAGACGAGAGTCTTCATGCATGGCTGATTGTCAACGAAACGGAGTTAAGTCTTTTGTCAAATCTGCTTTTTGCTACGGCAGGCACCCAGTGAAAACGAATTCGTTTGTTAAAATTATGAAAATGTAAGTGCTACTTTAAACAAACAGAACTTTATTATTCCTCGCTCATTTTTCCTGATTGAGGTGTCATATGAAAGGGCAAAAACTCAACTTTCTAGAAATGTGAATTTTTCTTCGAAATTCAGATACCGCCCGCCAAATGTCTTTTTGGTTTCCCTCCTTCAAATTGCTTTTAATCACTCATGCGTAAAATATGCATCATCTGAGTAGCATCAACTGAAAGAAGAGACTCTAAGCTTTCCAAATATGTATCATTCATTAATTATGGTTGTGATTAAGTTATGATAAAACATCGATACTTCTCGGTTTCGTTTTTCTGGGACGCACTGTATATATATATTTTTTTTTTTTTTTTTTTTTTTTTTTAAACATTTGTTCTTTCAACATGTTTAACAATAATTCTTCATTTCGTTTTTCTCCATTTCAGAGGCTGAAAAGGGTTATCCAACCCGCTATCGTTCCTTTTCGTGACGAAGTACATGTAGAACCAGCTGGTGTGGAAATGACCTAATATCATGAGAGTCAATTAAAAAAAAAAAATTATGTAATAGTGGAAAAGATTGAAAGAATAATCACTTGCAGTCTTGAAGTCGTATGTTATCTCTGAAATGATACGGAATTATATAAATACTTTAAATTTTTTAATTTTCTTCGGTTTCAATTTATATTTGATGAGAATTCCAAGTCATTGGATCGCACACTTTAATAATAGGCCTATTCAATTTTACCTCAATCAAAAATTGTGATTTTGAAATATATTGGGCAGAATTCGTAAAAGAACAAAAGCAGTTTAATAATTATGACTTTTTTTTTCCTCCTCAAAATTATTATGGTAGCTTGGCTTACAGTATATTTTATTCGAATTTGAAAAGATCGGCATAGGCGTAGTTATGCGCGCAATTTTTTTAATGAGCTTACGTTTAATGTTGTCCAAAATTAATACTTCTTTCGACTTTCTATATCTCGCGAACGAGGAGCAATTTTGACACCATCACGAATTAGGCAAATGTAGGCCTGTAGTTTGGTTACTACCATATCATGTCGAATTTGTAGTATACCCTTTTTTACATTCTCATATACTTGAAATGCCTATATCATGAAAAACAGGAATTTAGCTGAATGCCCTGAAACGAGGATGCACGCTGCACTCTGCGCGTTGGAATTTACGTGTGTGTGTGTACGTGTGCGTGTGTGGGTGAGTGTGTTGTAAGTATTTCTACAATATTAATTATTACACGAAGGTTTTGATTCATTTTAACAAGTTTTTAAAAAACAATTAAGGTTATTAATATGTCTTATTCTCTTTCTCTCTCATGTCATGTGTTCTACTCTCACCTTCAATTGAAATGCATGTACAGTAATATGATATAATTTACTCACTTTTAATTATTTTAATCTACTAATTTTAAGTGTACTAAAATTGGGATTAGCCTCGACTGTCCGATTTATTTTGCTAATCCGTCACCTCCACTATAATCAATCCTTTTTGTACTTCTCATGTCAGCTATATATGTGTATGTGTCTTTCTGTGATATGTCATTTTGTATATTTACCTCAAATTGCTTTATTTCATTGGTATTTTATATTTTTAAAGAAATCCAAATATATACACCAACTCGTAATCTTCGTTCAGCAACCGACACATGTAAACTTAACATTCCCAAATCTAGACTCTCAGCAGCTGAAAAACGCTTTGCAGTAGCTGCATCAAAGACATGGAACAGCATCCCTCTTTCCATAAGGGAAATTACCTGTCTTGCCACCTTCAAAAGATCCCTCAAAACTCACTTCTTCCCCCAATGATCTATGTGATATACTTCCTGTACTTTTTTGTCCTCTTTTCATATATTTGTATTTGTAAGCACTATGGTACTTATTGTTTTTAGCGCTCCTAAATATGCGATATTATTATTATTAATGATCAGATAGACTGAATTGAAAAATTTTGTGGACTGAAATTTATTTGAGATTTAAACTTGATATATATCTAATCATGCTTACGCTTTTTACGAAACCTAACTGAGCTATATACACTGTCGCTCATATAGTTGGAATATTTTTGTTTTACCCCAATTTATGGAATTATTTTAAAAATAATTTAAAAATAATAGATCTAGATAATAGTATACATTCTCAAATTTTATTGAATAATAATTTGCCAATGTGTGTTTTGCGTGACTGCTAAAGCATGTGTATGCTACTATGCTTATCAACTAGGGGACCTACGCCCTTAAGTTATAAATGACAGTAACGAGGTTTTATGCCAAACAAAAGGGCACTAATATAGCACATCGACACAGTTTTTATCCTAGGGCCTCACAGTTACGAGGCCATTGCGTTGTCACTGAACCATGACTGTACGCAGCGGGGGCTAGGGAAGGGGAATTTCGATACATCCCATTTTAAAAATATTAAAAAATCGGTTTACGTAATTTAATATGCACATTTCAATCATGTCATATAGGTGACGGACAAAACTACTGTAATTGTCTTTGGTTGATTTTTGTTTTGTATAGTTACTCTCCTGTTCCGTTAACCATAAGAATAGGGGAATAGTTAGACAATTCAAACGCCTATTAAACGACTTCGTCTTGAACTAATGAATCACACATATTTTAGTTTAAAATATATATTTCTATCTATCTTTTCTTAAATTATATGCTGTTATATGTTTGAATTAATTGTTATATTGTTTGTTTTTTGCATTTTTTTTTATATACACAAAAGGAGTTATTTTCAATTTTTCAATTTTCGCTTGCATGTATGCATAATTCGACCTCTATTACTGAAATAAATTGTGGAGAAACAATAATTGTAACATGTTTTTTAATGGAAAATAAAATAAATTTGATTTGATTTGATGCTTTTTTAATGATAGCAGTTATTCCGTTTGTGTAGTTTACAGTGTCTTCGGGTGTTAAGGATTATTGAGATTTCAACTTACTTCAATGCATGGGCGTCAATAATAGGGGGAACAGGGGGGACATCCCCCAAAAAAAATCAAGGGTAGGGAACACAATATCAAATGCCCCCCCCCCCATGTTTTTGACCTCCTTCATCATGAAGCTCAAGTATTGCACTGTGTAAGTTCGAACCCTGTGTCCCGTTGCCCGTGGCACACACCTTTGTTATGTTTTGTATATAAATTCGAGGGCAAGTCTTATTACCTGTTGAATTTTAAATAAAGCGTGTAATAATTTTGAACTTCACCTGCAGGGCCAGACGGTGTGAGAAGCTCAAAGTCAATTTGGTATTATTGGCTTTTCAGTGCTCTCATTTTACTGCAAATCAATCAAATTCATTTAACAAGTATATTTGTATAGTATTTCGTATTTGCCCCCGAAAATGTGAAAATCGCGCCGACCATTATTTCGCTCAGTGTTGGGGGAGGGGGGGGGGGGGTAGTGAGCATAATTTGTTTCTTCATTTTAGCCCCCGGAAATTTGAAAATCGCACAGACCGTTATTTTCGCGGGGAATTAAGAGCACTAATCGCGCCGGTCGATTTTTCGCTCAGCGAAGGGGGGAGCACTATAGTTGTTGTTCCCCCCCCCCCCCCCCGAAAATTTGAAAAATCCCCCCCCCCCCCCTCTTGAGCACCAGGGGAGGGGGTTGTCTTCTTTTTTTAAACAAAGTAAGGTAAATAAGGTACATCTTTGCTGTACAGTATTGTTCGCTTCACTTTGCAACAACTCCCCTTCGGCTTCAATTGTTTTGTATCTGTTAATTTTCTAATTTTATAACACCTGGACTTGAAATGCCTTTCTTCTGTAAAATCATTTGCTTCTCATATATTAAAGATAATGCAAAGTTTTGGGAAATTTTGAAAAATGGATAGATAGTAATTCTTAAAAGATATATATATTTGGATGCCCCTGTGGATGTATTATAAGCACCGGAAAATTTAGTCCCTGAAACACTTCTGCTTTCGAGAAATTGAATAATCAAAAATTTACCGTTACTCCCGGTAAATTTCAAATAGCGATTAAGGCCATTCCATGGTAGCTGCGACTATAAGAATCTCAGAATATGCAGTTCTGATATATAATTTCCAAACGGGAATAGCAAATCGGTCGATTGTAGTCAAGACACATTTAATGCTAAAGTAAAATCAGTCTTGAGAGGGAGCTATACAACATAAAGAGTTTATTATTAAAAATGTCATCACTTTAGACTCGATTTCAACCGCTACAACTATCATTAAATATTGTTAATTCGCATATGCTTCCAACAATTATGTTCATTTGAACCAAACTCATGACCCCATACCAAAACTTTTTTTTTGTTTAATTTATATGTACCAAAATTGTGTACATGTACATGTATTACCTTTAACATCTTTTATGAGGTCTTCTGCTTGTGATCCTCCACTCTTCTCCTCAGCGTGGTCTACTTGCTGACTTATACGTTTCTCAATCCACGAGGCAAGGGAAGGGGTTCGCATATAAGGCTTTAACCTGTCAGCATGAACAACCATCTAATTTCCACGTTTCTTTGCCTTTTTCCTGTAGACGACATTAGACAAGCGATGAATGATGAGCAAAGACCCTTTCCAAAGACGCTGCAATTTCGGAGACAACCCCTTTGACCTATAGCCGAGTTGTATATAGTAGTAGTAGTTCATGATTCCATGTGTCATATGGCTTGGCATTCACACAGATCTATGAGTTTAAAAAATTAAATTAAATAGATCTGGAGAAATTACAAAAGATTGTATATATTTTTCTTTTAGGAGGAAAGGAAAAAATCTCTAGATTCTGAAAGGTTAAAGTCACAAAATGTATGAAGAAAATGAAAAAAACTGAGTCAAAATCCCTTTTTACACCGTAAATTACACACAATTTATTGTATATTATCTACACATTGGCACACACACTGTTTACAGGGGCGTCGCTAGACCTTTTTCAGTGGGGGGGGGGGTGTAGAGGCCAACGATTACCGACAAAACTAGCCACCAATTACCGACAAAATTAAATGTCCAATATCTACAAATTCAACCCTATAAACCTGGTGACGAAGGCTAAATTGTTTTTCCTATGTATTCTATAGTGCATATGCGCAAAATGGTCATTTTCCTCGACGAATTATTTCTTAAATTTTGTCAGCATCATAGCTATATATTTTAATGCAGGCGCGGAGCTAGGATTTTATTTCAGGGAGGGGCGGTAGGGAGCAAGATAATCACTTAATTACTCATTAGGAGGTGTGGGTGATGGTCTCCCGCGCGAAGCGCGGAAGCTTAGACGTTTTCTTAAATTATTAGGAAAAGAAGACGATTAATTGAACCGTTTTCGACTGTTAATCCGTGGCTAAATGAAGTTTCCCCCCCCCCTCCCGCGCAAAGCGCGAAAGCTTTGACGTTTCATTAAATTATTATAAAAAAAGAAGACTTGCTCTACCGTTCTCGACTGTTTATCCTTTTATTCCCCCCCCCCCCTCCCGCGCAAAGCGCGGAAGCTTTGACGTTTCATTAAATTATGAGTAAAAGCAGACGATTCGGTGTACTGTTCTCGACTCTTAATCCTTGTCTGAATTCAGTTTCTCCCCCAAGCTTTGACGTTTCATTAAATTATGAGAAAAGCAGACGATTCAGTGAACTGTTCTCGACTCTTAATCCTTATCTGAACGAAGCTTCCTCCTCTCGCGCGAAGCGCGGACATTTTGACGTTTCATTAAATTATTAGAGAAAGAAGACGATTCGTCGTACCGTTTTCGACTCTTAACAAGCCCTATTCATCTGAATTCAGTTTCCCCCTCTCGCGCGAAGCGCGAAAGCTTTGACGTTTCTTCATATCATTAGAGAAAGAACACAATTCGTTGTACCGTTTTCGACTCTAAATAAGCCCTATTAATTTTGTCTGAATTCAGTTTCCCCCTTTCGCGCGAAGTGCGGAAGCTTTGACGTTTCCTAAAATTATTAGAGAGAGAACACGATTCGTTGTACCGTTTTCGACTCTAAGTAAGCCCTATTAATTTTGTCTGAATTCAGTTTCCCCCTCTAGCGCGAAGCGCGGAAGCTTTAAAGTTTCCTTAAATTATTAGAGAAAGAAGACGATTCGTCGTACCGTTCTCGACTCGTCTAAATGAAGTTTTCCCCTTTCGCGCGAAGCGCGGAATTTTTGGCGTTTCATCACAATATAGAGAAAGCGCAATTTTACCGACACTATCCTGACAGGTGGGGGTGTCGCACCCCGCCCCCCCCCCCACACCCCCCCCCCCCCTTTGGCGACGCCCCAGCACACACACACGACCCATCAACCTCCTATTCTTTCTGAGTACCCACAAATCTTACTATAGGACTCTAGGAGTTTCTTTTATAGTCCTATACCCTTTTCACACCTGGTTCAGATAACCCTGGCTTTTCTTGGTATGTATGTATGCTCCACCGTCTCCACGCTCTTGACATTCTAATGTATATACATGTGGGGCCAGCAGGGAGGGAACATGCATACGCGTACCCTAAATAACACTGAGTGGGGGGGGGGGAGGGGGGATGTGGGGGTTACTGGGGTATAATTTTCTGCAGGTAAACAATAACGCGCCAATGATGCAAATAATACAAGATCACACGAATGTGTTTTTCTTTTTCAAATAAGCTATTGCAGGTTATTTATTTCCTGCACGATTTATCACAGTATTTATTGTATTTGTATGATCTTTTTCAAAGGTATTAAATAATAGAGCTCATGATCAACTTTGTAATTATCCAAAGACTAACTATAGATATGTCATTCTGAAATTAAGCTTATCAACAGTCTTTTTAACCAATCTACAACTAACAGTATTTCGTCCATGGATTTGGGCGTGCAGAGATCCGGTGTGCGTTTCATTATTTGCTGAATTTAAAGGCTAAATATTGCAGTGACAATGAAATATTTTTAGATTGTTACTCGTTAATACTTGATTGGTTCTTGTCAATTTAATACATTAAATACCATCATTGTACAAATATCAAGTTCAAGTTCAAGTTCAAGTTCAAGTTTATTTGTCTTCCAGAAAACACATGTGACAAAATATAATAGAGTATAATCATAACAGTACAATGTAGAATAGAGAAAGACGAGGAGACCTTGGTTGAAGCACAGCATCACCACGTAAATACCTGCTGAACGTATATAATATAGACCTAATGCATGTTTTTATGAAATTCATAACTTTAAATCTCTTTTTGTCTTCCCTGAAAATGCACAACATTCATGTTCATGTTTCTTTCTACATACATTAGTTACACGCTTTAGCTTTAGGATTAATACTGTAATACTAAAAACATGCTTATTCAAGCTTTTGAAAGCAGGAAGCACATGGAATGGTAAACTGCACTATTACAACGAAACATAATACATTCATCAGTTTTTAGTCAGTGTCCCCAAAACAACTTGAGACGCGGAAAGTATATACAGTACATACATTTTACTACACCCTGTTTGCTGTTATGTGAGATTCTTGTCTGGTTGATATTCACCTGAAAATCATAAAAATTAGGGTACAGTATCATATTCTTTCGTTTCCTTTCTTTTCTTTTCATTTTTATTCTTTCTTTTCCAATTTTCATCTCCTTCCTCTTTTTTTTCTTTCTTTCTTCTTTTTTTTTCTTTCCCTTTCCCCTTCATTTTTCCCGACTGCAGCGCAATTTCACCGACAATATCTTGATAGGTGGGGGTGTTACATCCCCCAACCCTCCACCCCCCCCCCCCCCTTTTCTTTAGCGACGCCCCAGGTCATACGATAGTTTTTAAAAACATAACAAAAATATCTTACTCCTCTTGCCTTTTACCGTCAGCCGAGACGTGCACAATTTTCTTTTTCATTTCCGATCGGACGATTCGGAGACACTACAGCTCCCGGTATTGGTGGCTAACTTCCTCCTTATTAGTCGGAGGCTTATTGGTCGCCAGTTTCAAGGAGCAATTAGTCTACTTTGGTAGACGATGAATATCATGAAACCCGACATTCATCTGGTGGAGAATTCATCATGTATCGACGTCTTATCTTCGTCCCATGATAATAGGATAGCAGTTGCTACGGATAAATATGTCTATGTTTTGGTAAAATGTTATTCCTTTATTAATATTATGAACTTTAATCACATAGATAAGCTTATAACTGTCCCACATGTCTGCTTTTGTGTCAGTGTGTGTTCTCATTCATTGCGATTGATGTCATTGGCATTGCATTGTATTTTTAATGACTTTACTGTTAATTTCTTTTAGCGTTTCAATGCAATTCATATGTTTCTTTATGGAAAGGATGACCAGTATGAGCCTCATGCATGCACGTTTAGTGAAGGCTTTGATCATTCTCTTTCTTTTTTTTCTTTTTTTTGTTTTGTTTTGTTTTTTAATTTTACAAAAAAGAGACCCTAAGTAGATCTAGACACGTTAGGGGCCGTTTCTCGAAACCAACTCCATGACAGTCATATCTTTGTCGCCGACCTTCAGAGATGTCATGAAGTGGATAAACCGTTTCACAAAGCCATCACAGACATGATATCGATATATCGCGATACTAGCAGCTCAAGAAGATAGTCTTTGTCACGATCCATTTGATTTATGAAGAATAACCCAAAACAAGTTTTCGGGCTAAAATTGTTCAAAAAGAAATATATACATATAAATTCTCCTAAAACAAATAAAAAATAGTGTCATTATCATATTTACATCATCAAACAATTTGCATATTTCTGTAAAGATTCTTAAATTGAAGAAAAACTGGTGAGTGTTTTTTTTTTGACAGTCGAATCAAAAGTTAGTTGAAGGATACCGTAATGTGATAGTTTATCAATACATACTTTTTTGTTTATTGTGACGAGGAATTTTAGGCAAAATGTCTTTTCTCAGCCAGTTTTTATTCTAAAGTCTCATAAATACTCGATCGTTATATAATTGATTTGATATTGAAAATATAATTTGGAAGAAGTAATTAGAGAGGGAATAATAATGCAAATGGGCCCCAAAGGTATGACGGTATCCTAAGAAAAGACTATGGATCGACTATGGAAAACGGTGTGTAACTTTCTTACCTCTCTTATTATATGTTATAGTTTAATGATTTGTGATTTAATGTTTATATTCAGCTTTTTAAAGTTTCTGTATAATTTGTATTCTCCCTTTTGTACATTTGCATTTCGCATCCCCGAGAATTACGTACCGAACTTGTCTATATTTTTCTCAAAATGATAGTGAAACTAATCGTCCATTTTGTGGCCCATGGAATGGCAACAAACTGACTTGTGATGGCGCTTTACAGCAATTAAAAAGATATGACAGGTTCGGAGCAGTGACAACTCGCTTGTCGCGGAAGTTGTCGCTCATCTTGGCAAAGACGGCTTCGTGAAACACTTAGCTGACAAGTTGCGCGACAGTGGCGAGATGTCGTTGATCTTGTAGTTATGACGGTTTCGAGAAACGGCCCCCTAGACTCTAAATGGCTAAAAAATTGCCATCATATTTCATAATTCATAATAGATCTAGACTATATATATATTTATATATAGGCCTAGAGAGAGAAGGCCTAGCCGTGCATTAGCTCTACCTTTTTGCTTTAATTTTTTTTGGAAGCAACAGAATAGCACTCCAGCAAAGCATAGAGAGTCAATGCTAATGCGTATTGCAGAATAGGTAAGGCTTAGGTAGACCCTATCAATCACAAGATTCTCAATTTAGAGTCTATCTCAGATATTTTTTTTATAAACCTCTAGATTATAATTATAAACCAGAGAAACCAATACTAAAAAAAAGAAGTTTGGCCTTGGTTGTTCATCCATTTTTTTTAGATTTCAATCAGGTGCCCTTTTGTAGTCTTAATTTCCTTCGAGGAGAAGGGCATATATTATATAGGAGGCGTTATTCCTTTTGTAATTTTATACTTTTATTTTTGTAATTCTTTTTTAATATGTAGATCTAGAATCTACACATTTTATTTAATATTATTCTTATAATTATTATTATCATTATCATTCTGAGCCCAAGACTGACATAAATGAAATATTTGTAATCTCTTTTTTCCAGGAGCAAACCTTTAACCCCTCTTTCAGATTTGACTTTCTGAACTTCTCCAAGGAAATTGTGAAGGATACGAAAGAGGATCGTCAGTTTTATGATGTTGGAGTCGAGACGGCAGAGATCAAGAAACTTCCCAAAGGATCATGTAAGTGGTTTAGATTATTCCCATTTTGGGACATGTATGTTACTTAAAGTGTACCAATTATGGCGGAAATCATCGAATGACGATAGAAACGCCATTAATCACAACAACAACAAAAAACGTAGCGGGTTCCATGTGGCTATACAGTATTCAAAATGCAAGCAAAGAGATATTTCAAAATGAATACATACATGTAAAGTACTTTCTCAGTGAACAGTAAAACATCTTGTTGAGTGGACTAACGGGTAGTTAATAATGCAGGCGTATATGCACTAGCACAGAATAGGGTATGCACGGAACCCAAGTCGACTGTTTACCTAGAATGCCAGGTAGGTCCTACTTTTTTATAGGTTGATATTATTTTGCTTAGTGTGTTATGGGTTCCATACTGGTATAGACCACACATAGCTCTGCATTACTATCCTGGCTGTGTATTAAAAAAACTGTTCTTTTGATTCTCAACATTTCAAACACCACCGTACAAAATAAAAACTCAACTGAGTTCACTCAAAATCAGTACTATAGTGACAATTGATGACACCTAAATAGCAGTAAAATAAATCTTTTCAACTTAATATCGATGTTAGAAAGAATATTTTGCCAAATCAAATCATGAGTCTACTGTCAAACTTGCAGATCAGCCACATCACATTCATTGTGTGCATTAGTGTGCAATTGTGTGCAATTGCTACCTCTCAGCAAATATACAGCGCTAGAGGTCAATACGCATTAGGATTGACTCTATGCTTTGCTGGAGTGGTATAGACCTGTCTACTATATATGTGTTTTTTAATTTCTACATGTTTCTCTCCACAAACCCTGGTTAATCTAATTCACCCATCTGGTATATATGGATGGAATCCACTGTGTTGCTATGTCAAACAAGCTTTTTCAAGAGCTTCTGTTACTCAAGAAGCATGAACAAAAATTTAAACAGGTCTATTCTGTATTCAACATAATCTCAGCTCCAAATATTGTTCCTCTAAAGAGGGGTTTCAATTTTGTATACAAAATGTTACACTTTGAATAAAGATAGAAGCTGGTTATGATTAGACTATTTTTTTTAGTCCAAGGCAAATGGTAGGAGAGCTCGCAAGATGCGTCACAGAGTTGCAAATTTGTGTTTGATTGATCGCACCTTCGATTATTTATAACTTTCTTATTTTTAAGCGGTTTTCGCTCAAACTTCACTGACCAGTTCCTCTCATTTTCTGCTTCTATTAAAACCAACTTAATATCAGGGTGGACTCCCCCTTACTTAAACAGATGGCTTTAAAAAAATCTCTTTGTCCAACAGATGTTCAACAGCGGTTTGCTTTGAATGGATTACTGCTGGAAGGAGATGCAGTATCTCCTTATTCAGAACAATTCAAAACTGTCAAGTTCTCTCCAGTGTCTGATTTATACCAAGAGAGGTAAATATATTGTAACAAAGAAAAATGGGAAAGAGTTTGTGATGAAACATAAAATTGGGTGTTCCAGCAAGGGAGATAATTCTCGACCTTCAATTCAATTCAATTCAATGTTTTTCTGCCCCATGTCTTTTTTTTTGGGGTCATCATTCATGATTTATCTATTATGACTGATTTATTTTTCTTTTATTCAACCCCCCAATACTGAAAACACATTCTTGTTCATTCAAGTGCTTTAAAGCATCTTAAATTTTTATAATTATATGCTTTGATTTATAGTTATTTGAAGTATGTGTTGTTCTTGATTTATGTTGTTATACTGTGATTTGATTGTTATATTTTGAAGGAGCCTCCTGGCAACATTATCACGTGATAACAGGGTTGTAGTCTACTGCACTGGAAAAGGACAAGGTTTCAGTAAGGTAAGTGCTTAGTCATCATTTTGCAATAGGTTTTTACCTGTATATATGATTTTCTCATGAAATATATGGCTTTCATGCATTTTAGGGACACCAATGTTAACTGTCAAAATGAAGACTGTGATTTTGTTTTCTCTCAAAAATGAAAAGGTATTTTTAACATTTTTCTCCCAGGTGCTTCTACTTAAAGCCTCGGTCACAAATGCCATTACGAACTGCTACGAACGCCATACAAACGATTTTCAGACAATGGAAATTCGGGAAGACAATGGAAGACCAGGAAGATTCGTACGAGATTATCGTTCATACGAACCTTTGTGACCGTAGCATAAGGCATTCAGAAAAGAAAAAATTAGATACTGAAGAGTAAAACTCTGTGACACACTCTATAATGTTTTTTCTGCCTGAGATTTCCTACGTATAGTGTATATCGTTACTTTTAAATGCATCAACATTTGGATAAACTCCTCTTGGCTCTCAGCAAAGAGTACATATAATATCATGTAGACTTCTGATTCATGCGGCGGGTTTGAACCTGTGGCATTAGGCCCTCCCTCACATTTCACCTCGTAATCATAATAGAGATTTAGCTTTTGATATTCACACTTATTAACAGTAATATTCTGAGTTCATATGGTGTTTCATACATTGACAATGTCTCTAAGGGCTTAGTATGTAGATATAATATTACTCCAGTCATAGGAATCAGGCTTGCCCATGCAGAATGTATCAACCTTCTCCACTCCCTGGGGAACATTCCAGCCAGATGCTGTCTTGTAAACCTCACATGCAATGCTGAGCAAATTACAACGGCTTTCGCATCCTACCAGGTACCCATGGAAAACTCGGGTGGAGAGTGGCAAATGTGGATAAATGCCTCTGCCAAAGGACGTTTGTGCTGTGCTGGGACTCGACCCTCAACCCTTAGATCGTACCAGGTAGCCAACTAGCCATGAAAAACCCGGGTGGAGAGTGACAAATGTGGATTAATGCCTATCCAAAGGATGTTAGATCGAGACACAAGTGAATGAATCACTGTACCACGACAGCTTCACATTTTACTTTGTTTGTATGTCATCATGCAGGTGGAAAATCTATCAGATAAATTGTACGAGTACTCCAAGAAGACGAACTTCACCCTGAGCTCAGATGGGGAGGAGGAGGAGGAAGTAGCGACAAACAAGGAAACAAGCACTGACTTTGTGGAATGTCAGAGAAGAACAAACTCTGTGAGCGTTACAGGTAAGAATTACAGAGAAACTTGCAACAAGATGACAAAAGAGAGTGGAGGAAAAGAAGTGATGGGTTGGGGGAGGGGAGGAATGTTCGTCTTTTCAGTGCCAGGAGGTTAATTCTGTGTTAAAAGTATATGAGTTCACCCCCTTCTAACCCCAAACAGACAGTATGTAAATTAAAAGGGGAAATTCTTTTGTTATGTGTTTCGGGTGGGGGGGGGGGGGAGTTCTATACTCTGTTTGAAAGGTCGTGAGTATAGACACCAAAGTTGCACTATAAATAAAAGTAAAAGTCATTTGTGAGTAGACTGTTTTATATGCACTTTTTAAAAATTATAAATGGGCATGACAATTGTGTCCTTTGCATATTAATTGCAAAATGGTAGTGAACATCTACATTGTATGTACATTCTTCCAACATCTACATGTATGTGTGCACTGTCGTACACTTCTCGTATGCAGTGAAACCTGTATATAAAGGCCACTCAAGGGATACATGAAAAGCAGTCTTTAAAGGCAGGTGGTCTTTATGCACAGATTCCTTTAGTACAGGTTTCACTGAGAAACATTAATCAAGGGAAACGAGAAAAGAAATGTGATCTTTATAGACAGGTGGTCGCTAAAGCAGGTTTGACTGTATAAGAAACAATCTGAACAGCTTGGCCTCCCCCCCCCCCCCCCTCTCTTCCTCTCTCTCTCTCTATCTCTCTCTCTCTCACTCACTCCCTCCCTCCCTCCCTCTTTTTCTCCCTCCCTTTAATCCTCCATCTTATCTCTGCTTCTCTTCCTACACATTTCACTTCATTCAAATAGCCATGGCATATGACTCTATCCCGTCAAAGCAATGGCGAAAATCTTCCAACGACGATGGAAAACGCCATAAAATTTATAATTTTTTTAAAAAAATTATTTTTGTTGTTGGTATTTTGTGTGAGTGTGTGCCATTTTCAATGGCAAAATGCCCATTCTGTCCTATAAAGCATCTCACATCGGCAATTTGGGGATGTTCATTGGTTTATCGAACACACCAGTCGTGACGAAATCATGCATATTCAACCAATGATCCATAAAAAAAATTCTTCCTGTATGTAGGAACTGTAAGAGGCATTGATCCGCCTAACAGTCCGTGTTTATTTTTAAGAATACAACTTTTGTCAGCAAAATACAACTTTTGGGATTAAAGAATACAGTTTTTGAACTCCAGAGGTTGGCAGGTCTGTATGCAGATACAAACTGAACTAAATAGTCGGCCATCGCACATATTTCTTTCCTCTCTTATTTCATGCAGGTATAGCGTGGTCTGGAGTGCTGACTTCATCCGTAAAGAAGCCCCTACCAACAAGAGGCAAGAGCAATGCCAAGAGGAAACGCCCAGTCAACGATGCTGAAACCTCAACCAACGATTTCATTCTCCTTGCAACGGCCCTCAAAAGCAACCATGTTGTCCTGTGGAAGTTCTCCTGCCCTGTCAACGAGAAGTGAGTATGGAGAGGATTTCAATGATGAATTCTTAATTTATGCCACCCTGCGGTGTACTCTTTCTGTTTTTCACTCTCTCATTCTTATTTTCTTTATGTATCATTCTCATCTTGTCATCCTGCTATTGTTTCTTATTTGTTTTTGTCTTGTTTTGGGGGGTGTGTTTTTTTCTGTCATGTTTTTTTTTATTCCGTAATTGTTTTCAAAATTTAGTTATGGAGAATGTACAGTTGTATAAAGTTTTATTATCATTGTGAGAACCTACACCTGTCATTGTTTATATTATGTGTAAAGAAATGAAAATAAATTCGCTCTGTATAGAACGACTACTAGTACTACTTCTACTTTGACATCTAAACTGTTTGTTATCAGGGGAACTTATTGAGGGTTTGTGGTGATGTGTTTTCAATCATTATAAAGAGCTTGAAATATGTTGTTTTCCCAAAGGTTCTACTATAAATATTACTGCCATGAATGGTTATTGTAAGTAAAGCAAGAGCTGTTTTCTTGAATTTGTCAGCTTTATGGGGAGCCTTCCGTACTTATATCGCTCTCCATTCTGATTTAGTTTTCCTCTTTTACATTTATACCTCTGCCTCTTGCTCTCTCTCTCTCTCTCTCTCTATCTATCTGATATTAACAACAGAAGCACTTCTCAGATAGCAGCAGTCATCTGTCCTGATGATCGTACGACAGCCATGCATTGGTGTGTTAGGGAGAAAAATGAAAAAGGTGAGTTGTCTATAGAGTTTTTATTTTAAAGTCAACTTTAGTTCTAGTCATGATTGAAATGTGTAGAAGAAAATGGAACTTAAAATGAAATGAAACTTACACTAAAATGATCATGACAACAAAATTGATTGTTACGGTCTGGTGGATAAACCTGTGGACTGAACCACAGGTTACTAGGTTCACATCCCTGCCACAGCACTAACATTCTTTGTTTATCACCATTTGACACACTCGATCCAGGTATAGTATTAAAGTGGGTATCTGGTAAAACTTTGAATGCACTGAGCGCTACGGTTGCCAGAGCTAAAGCCGAGTAATAAAGTGTGTTGGAGAGAGACGTTACATCACTATGTGATAGGCTGTTTAATACAAGAATGGAATATTTATAAGGAGGTGCAATGGCTCAGTGGTAGAGCAGTAGTCTCGGAGCCGAGAGGTCCCAGGGCCAAAACCAAGTCAATACGCTCGTTCCTTTTGGTAAGGCATTAATCCTCGTTACCGAGTCCCTCAGAGAGAATTCGAAGCTATCGGTCCCCTGGCTGCTTACTTACAAACATATAACACGCTTTCTTATCAGTCGGGTAAAACAATCATCAACCATCAATCAATCAAAAAGTATTTTAATTTTTTTAATTTGGGTGATTGACACAAAAGAAGAAGCTTCACATGCATTCCTTTTGTTATTTAAACATATTTGTGGCTTGCACCCAGTAAATGAGATCGATTAATCGATCTCTAATTGAAAAACAAGTCAGAAAAAATCTTGGAACCAGCAGGGTTTGAAATCGCCATCTACTGCTTGCCGGGCAGCGACTCTACCACTAGGCCATCACTGCATGGTCCATGGCACAGTCATGATGAACTAGAAACAAATACCAAAGCTCTCCTTACTCATTCTGACTTATTGATATTCATTAGTCCGCCATAGGACAATAACTTTTATAAATGTAATGCTTCTCGATTAATCGATCTTATTTATTTGGAGTAAGACATAAATTTGTTTAAATAATTAAAAATTTTCCCAGGAAGCATTACATTAATAATTCCTTTTGTTGTACCTTCTGTTACAGCTTACCTAGCAACTGGTGGATGCGATGGTAGGATATCAGTGTGGAGCGTTTCGACGGAGGGAGACGTGACTGGACATAGAGAACTTGATGTATGGATGGAGACGGACGAGATACTAGTTCAAGCATTGACTTGGGTTCAGGCACTCCGTGTAAGCTTTGAAAAGAATTTTAGGATTGGACCAGATGGAAAAAATATAATTTGTGAAGTTTCTCATTCTTTGGATGTCACTTTGGAAGAATGTCGTATTTGAATTGTCCCCTGATGAAAAGGATTGCAACTCAAACGCCCTCATATTTGAAATATAATGAAAAATGGCTGTAAAGTTTGGACCAAACATTCATGCCGCATATGTGTGTATGTGCGTGTGTTTGTATACCTATACCGGTATTTGTGGGCAGTGCCATATAATTTTCACCTAAACATGGTCAAATTTCTTTTCATTTTTAAGATTCCACACCCTTGCAGTATATACAAACTGCTATCTTTAGCTATATCGAATAATTTGAGAATCAAACTATTCTTTGACCCTTGTGACCTTTTGAAAACGCTTCTGTTTACCATTTAAGTAAGAGAAAAGAGTTTGAAATTACAGTAATTTCATATCTTGTATCAGTGCAATTCAATCAATGTTTATTACAAACATGACTGGCAGTCACAGACTGAATTAAACATGTTTTTGTAGTGCAAGTAAAATTAAAATATCTATATATACATACAAATTGCAACAATAAAAAAAAAACATGTAAAACTAAATGTTAAAGATACAAACATTAGATTACATTGATACAATTGTATTTTTAATTCTCCTTTCTATATTTTTTTCTTGCAGACTGGTGACTCATTTGTGCTCCTTGCTGCCAAAGGCCCATGTGTGTTTGTCTTCCAGATACACCTGATAGATGGGAACATGGAAATTGCACACCAGTCTCATACTTTGACAATGCATTCTGCTCTGGTTTCAGGTAATTTCTTTGTGTGTTTTTTTTTCTGTTGTTTTCTTAAATTATTTTTCAGTGTTGCTTCTTTATTCAAGCGTAATTAAAGGTATGTAAAAGAATAAGTACATATGTACAAGAAGGTCCTCAATTAGCGAAAATGCAGCCATAACCTTGTTTCTATGATTTTAAAAATCCATTAGGATTACCGGTAAAACTTTGACATACTCAAAAGAGGTGCTGTGGTTGAGTGGATATGTCACCGAACCTTTGGCAAGAAATTAATCTACATTTCCCACACTTGACCCAGGTGAGGTAAATGGGTACCTGGTAGGATTATTCCTTGAAATGCACTGTGCGCCGATAAAGGTTGCCGGAGCTAAAGCTAGGGTTATAATTTCCAAAGCTCTCTGTGATATGCGCTATACAAGAACTGAATATTATTATTATTATAAGCATGGAATTGATCAGAATTTTGTATTCATTTTGTGATCTCCTTTTAACGTGTAAGGGAGATACATTACTATGAGTTTCCTTGTATACATCTTAAGTTAATGTTTATTGTTTTTGCTACGTTATATATCACATATATGTGATTGGGGTGGGGGGATTTTTTTTTGCTGTGAACATTTTGTATGGCCTACCATGAGTCCAGCAGAGAATATAGTCCCAAATATAGAATAGAATATAATATAGTCCTGCATACATGTAATACAAGTTCTTTTGAACTATTGATGAAACCAACTTTTAATGCACAGGATGTTGTAGGGCCTGTAAAAGCATTGTTTAACAATACAATGTTAAATCTGACATGCACGGCCCTATGTGTTATCAGTGTCTGTGATACGGTGTAATATTGAAGCCCTACAAAAATTGTGCTTCAAAATGATCAAGAAGTACCTCAAAAAAGTAAAAAATCTGTGAGTGACCGGTTTTACCATACTCGTTTCCCCCAATAGACGGTAGTGTTATGAAAACCGTTTGGCAAACGCACAATTTGGTTTCGATTTCCAATCATAAATATCTTGATAATCAGACAGGCTTGTAAAAGTCATGGGGTTCCTGGCTGACCTAAAGGTTTATAATTATCATTGCAGCATGAGCTAAATCCAGGATTTTGTTTTAGTTTAGAATCTGAGACAAAGTTATTGAATCCCTTTAAAGGTTTTCACAGGTTATCATATTAGTTTTCACTATGACATCATAGAGTCATTGAAAGATACTTTCTTGAATCTGTCAATGCAGGTATGTGTAACATCAGAGATAGAGTGTATACCTCTTCGGTTGATGGCAGCATACAGGTCGCTCAGGTCAAGCAAGACAATGGTTAGTTGCATGAAAAATAACATTTTTCTCAACAAATGTGCCATCAAGTTTACAGCAGTGTTTAAAATATGAAGTGTTTTTTGACAAAATGTTTCAATCATAATGCTTCACATCAACAATTTCCTAATATATATTTAATTTGCTGTTTTAAAATTTTCTCAAATGTCAAGATATTTCTCTAACAAAGTTGTAAACTTTATATTGTATACTGGGGCCCTGCCTACAAGCAACCTGCTTATTAAGGGTATCCCTCCATGTTTATGTTTATATAGTTATTTTAATACAATGTGTCAATACTATGTTATATTTGTTCTTTTTTTAAAGATGGAAAATAAATTGAAATTGAATCATTGTTCTTATTGTGTGCCAATAATCTGAAAGAAAATATTGTGTACCGCTAGAATGTATGACATCAACCTCATAAAATATTTACCTGGGATTTTGCTAGTTTAACGGATAAGGAATATGAAGGACTTCTGCGTTCTGTGTTAGTAGTTTATGTTATTCCATAATTTCTTCATACTCCTTATCTGTTAGAATATAGAATTAAGTTTTTTGAGTTTGATTTTATACATTCTAGCTGTACCCAAATTAAATTTTAGGTGATTGGTATACAGTGTACTTTAAATCTGCTGCTCTATTTGACCCCACACTGTGAACTGTAGCCTTCATATTTGACCTTTGAGCTTTGACCTCTGTCCTTTAGGTATCTCGGTAGATCTTCATTTGCTTGAACGCCCTAAATATATGACAACGAGAATAAATGGGATGTCAGCGTCAACCAATGGTGTCTACCTCACAACTGTCAATAGGTAATGATATAAATAAGCCTTCCTTATATACCGTATATATATAAATATGTCTTGTATACTCAGGGTAGCCTCATCAGTATTAATGCTGTTCTCCCCGAGGGCCCTGCAATCATATCATTACCCCGCTTTAGCCTAGCTACCATGAAAAGTTTTCATTTTCCTCACCTGGGTGGAGTGTGGCATGATAATGTAGATTGATATCTTGCCAAAAGACATTAGTGCCGGTACAGGACTCTAACTGCGAACCATGCAATCACCTTATATAAATCAGCTTACCAGTTACAACTTAACCACCAAAAGCACTTCCAGTAATATTGCGGTTTACAATATTGGTCTTGAGATTACAATTAGAATGCGTTTGTATGGCATACTAGTGTTCATTTGAGAGTTAATTCAAAGTTTTTCTTTTTAAAATAAGTTTCAGAAGAAATACAATCGTTCATTCAAATGCAAAGGAAGACTAATATTAATGAAAATTGGTTATTCTGGTTTAAAACATTAATGGAAGCTGTTGTATCAAATTTATCATTATATAGCTCTTACACGTTTCACACCCATTCAAATGATTATCGTTTCAGTTACTGAGCAGTGCACATTATGAAAAGCATTTTTACTCTCTTCTATGGCTGCAAAATCATACCAAATATGGTATCATTTTGAAGAGGAATAAACACAATTTTTAATGATAACAAACAAAGCAATAATTATGCAATGAAAAGAGAGATATGATCGATCAAACTTGAGATTCTTAACCTTTTTTGAAGAGTTTAGAATCATTTAGTGTAGGCATATGGTTGTGAGTTTACTGATAGTGATATTCTCCCATTTTTTAAACATTGCATTTCAGGCACTCCAGTTATGCAACACACATAGAGAAATCCAATCTGAAATTCCTTCAGATAGCGACGGATCAAGAGGCAGAGCAGATGCTGATGGAACCTCAAGGTAATTGGGTAGTATACAAATAAAGTTAAGAAAACCAAACATCAAATTCCATTGAATCATTCAAAACCCTTCTCAAACCCCACCATTTTAATCAGTTATAGTGTACTGGAGGCGCACACAAGGAGTTAATTCCATTCAACTGAATTGTATTGTATTAGTTATATTTCATTTTATTTTGTTACTTTTATTATTGAACATGTTGAACAATTATACTGATTGAGACAGCACCACCTGTGCGCTTAAAAACGCCTGTATGAAGCGCCCTATAAATGTAATTATCATTATTACAGGTATTATTAATATGAGGCTCATTTACACAGCCCGAACACCCATTTTGAAGAATCAATTTTGGAGACTGCTATTAGCGCTACTGGAAAAACCCATAAACACCGTTGATGTTTGCTCATTCCAATTTTGTTGTGAGTAGTGGGCATGCTTGACTTGCTGCTGCTCTGCATGCGATCGCATCAAAGCAAGGAGAGTCACCTGATAAAAAGCGGAAGCAATCACCGATATTTTGAGTTTAACAGGCATTTACACTACAAAACTTGGCGAAATTTCTGCAGGTGTTCCGAAAAACCAGGCTTCCAGACTAATTCCTTTAGTTGCAACTACTCACGAAACACTGGAATATGAAGAAAAAGAAGAAAAAAAATGGCTAGTATTTCACGAAATAGTTAAGTTTGCAAAGATCCTAATCTTTTGTTATGGTGAACGCACTGTTACTGTAGAGGTTTCGTGGTCGAGGAGATATGTCGCCTGACCGTCGATCACAAGGTCTTCGGTTTGAGTCCCGCCGCGGCACTAATGTCCACCCAGGTGTTAAATGTGTACCTGGTATGATGCGCCCCAGGGAGTGGAGAAAGTGCATACATTGTGTGCGGGCAAGCCAGAATGCGATGACCAGGGGTAATAACTGTAAAGCACTTAGAAACTCGGACTTGCTGATGTATTAAGCGCTATATAAGCAGAAATATTATTATTATCCCATGTACCTACTCTTGTTTGCCCCCATACAGGCAGGCTATGCTTTAAGTTTGACTGCCTTGAATGGCTCTACCAAAGGTTGACTCCAGAGGGCGCTCTTCAGGATACCACCGTAACCATCCTCTCCGACGATGCGTTGGCCTACAAGACCCCGAGCGAGATTCTTTACCTGTTGAAGCTGAGACGCCTTGTCGTGATGATGATAGCGCACAGGATATCCCGCGAGTTAAACAACACACGAGGGAGAAAAAGAGATAGCCTCGAAGTTATGATTAAGACAAATGTAAGTGTTCACTGTGGATATATTGTTCTGATTTACTCAAAGAAATGGATTGATGATAATGATATTGGATATTTTTATACCACTCGTATCCAACATACAAGTTGCTCAAGGCACTCCAATAGTACCCTAGTCCAGAATCTGCCCTTTTTAATTTTGATCTCCACGTCCACCACAACAACGCTACCGCCCCTACTTACCTGCTACCAGCCGAAGATGGCGTGATCATTAGATTAGGACGCCCAACGAAAAAATGGGTGCTTAGGCTTGGCTGGTGAGCCTATAATGAGTTTGTTGATAAGGCTATTTTTGTCGGCTTGAATCAAATGTAGGGAATATAATATGAAGAACCAGCCAGATTCTGGACTAATAATACCCCAGCTCTAGCTAGGATACCAATTTTGGTGCTCACAGCATACAGGGAATTCTTCCCTGCCAGTACCCATTTAACACCTTGGTGGATAGCGGCAATTGTAGATTGATTCCTCTGACACTGGTGCTGCACCGGGGCTCAAACCCACAACCTTAGCATTTCCAGTCAAGTGTTGAAACCAATCGACAACAACACCTCGACATAAAACCACATGTTACATTGAACAGATTAAATATTTTTAAAAAGTTTCAACATTGTGGGGCTATATTTATGTAAATGAAAGTACATAGTATTGCATGACTATTGATATTATTGTCTGTACTTGGTATGTTTACTTCATTCATCAACTTCAGATTACTGGCAAAAACTTTCAGATAATCTTGTCACATTTTGGGGGGGAAATCTTTGCAGAAGTGTGTCTTAAATGACATCCTTTTTCACATTATGATACAATTTAAGGGAAATTGTGCCATCAAATTGTTGGCGGATTTGCGGCTACCAACACTTGAGAGGGGCTTTAAGCAAACATTCATCCTAAAATTACTGGGGAAAAATAGAGCGAGTTATGTAATAGCCCCTCGCCTTTTCTAAGTTACATAAAAATATATCAAATTATGTAGAACTACATTGTAGCCATGTCACAAATTACAAAAGGCCCTTATGATAATGATAATAGCAAAGTTAGATCCCATCCTAAATCTACAGTAAAGGCAAAGCCACCACCCCTGACAACTACCTCAAATTTTTAGTCTATCTCTGTACATGCCACATAAATGTATTATATATATCTATTGCATCTCTCTCTCTATCTACCAGTACCATGTCCAAAATGAAAATCATATTTTTATCATTCTTTCTCCACAGGAAGGTCATGTGAAGGAAATCTCAGATCGTATTTTCCAGCTGCATATAGAGAAAAGCTTGGAAACGCTGGCATCAGGTATTGGTCTAGTTGGCGTTTAAATAAAGCGGCATTAAGGGTGGTGTGTCCCTTTTGCAGGCTGAAAATATAAACTTGTGTGAATCATAATTATGGTAAACAAGAGATAATACCAACTACAAACTCCCCTTAGATTAAAAGCTGAATCTTCGCAATGTGTCATGAAAATTATGCATAGAAAATAGTCTGATTTTCAGACCCTTATTCCGTTTAGTCGTACGTTTTGTGCAGCTCAAAGATTTAATCTACTTAATTTTGGCCATTACAAGAAGGAAGGTTATTGATGGGTACAAATGCTCATAAGAGAAGAAAAAAAGTCAGTCAGTCAGTCACTCAATAGTGAATGACAGTGAAGTCTAGAAAGACCTTGCATAATTTGAATACTAGGATGTATTTATAATTCCTGCAAAGTTCGACAGAATTTGATGTAGGCTGCAAAATGGATACCGGTACACTACCTTTAAAAAGATCTGCTCTAACAAGAAACCGCATCTGGCTAACACACTCTCATCTGTCTCATGTATCTGTGTGTCTTGCTAGCCAGGCTATTCATGCACTAGAAGTAGTACTTTGAACACTGGTGCGTAACTGCCCCGGAGAAAGATCTCAGATAAGAGGAAAACGAATGTTGATCTGCCAGATATATTTCCCTTTTATAATTCTTGTGGTTTTGTATGCTACTTTATTTGGAAAGCAGGTAAATTTGTGTATGAATTTGGCTTAATAGATTCGTTAAAGAGGAACAAAATCTATGAAATTCTGAACCATGTTATTTAATGTAGAATTATTTTCAATAAGAATAAATTCTATATGTAGCATGTAAGAAAAAAAAATCTTTGAAATTCTGAAGAATGGCTTTTACTTAAAAAGATATGTATACAGAAAGTGGAAGATTATTGTTTATTGTCAATAAGAATAATAAGAATTCTATTTGTAGCATGGTACAAATGAAATTATATTCATAATTATGGGACATACAGAAAGCATTTCAAGTAAACTTCATAACATTGTCATCACCAATAGTATCTTGCTTCCCATCAACCTTTGAGCGTTTTTGAATATTAACACTCAAAAATTGTGTAATGCCAAGTCACATATATTTCGTTTATTACTCATAGATTATAAAATTATATACATTAAGGATACAGATATCAATGAAATGAAATAAAAATCAAATCAAATTTTGATGAAAATCAAGCTAATCAAGTAGTCCTTGCAAGGAATCAATATTTCATATTAATTATATTTTGTATATTACTAATAGATTATGAAAATGTATTTAAGGATATAGATATTGATGAAATAATATAGAAATCAAATCAAATTTTAATGAAGATCAAGCAAATCAAGTAGTCTTTGCAAAGAATAAATATTTCATATTAATTATATTTTGTATATTACTCATAGATTATGAAAATACATACATTAAGGATACAGATATCGATGAAATGAAATAAAAATCAAATCAAATCTTCATGTAAATCATGCAAATCAAGTAGTCTTCGCAAGGAAACAATTCATTAAATTTATTACTACTACACTTGATCAATCTTCATGCTATGTAACCTCTCCTCTAATATCACATTGCAGCTGACAAGAGGAAGAAAGTCACAGGGAGAGCCAAACGTGTTCAGAAGCTAATGTCTGATTGGCTGGTGCTACATGAATCACGTTCCAAAGCACCAATCACAGGAAGTGACTCAGTAGATGGGGACGCAGTAGATGGGGACGCATGTGAGAGTTGCAGATTGTGTGGAGAGAATATCCTTTGAAATATGTACTATGACTGTAAAGTGTAAACACAGTGATTGGAATTTTTTTTTTCTTCTGCCTATTAAATATATCACTAATAAATATATTATATAATATGATATTATTTTTGTTACCTGTAATTTATTTTCATTTAATTCGTTGTTAATTACATGTAGATTAGTAATGACATAAAGATTAGTATTACTTGGTTGTTGTTTTTTGGGGGTGGCAACCTGCAAGTATGAAAACAAATCTTTTAAAACATTAAAAATAATATTTTTTGAAAATGAAAATAATAATAAATATAGTGATGTGAATCAATTTCTTTAATTCATTTAATTTCATTCACCATAACATACTTTCAAATTTCAACTAGAATAAGTTATTATTGAGAATGGCTCACTCTACTTACTTTCTAACAATGTAAACATCATACTGTTCTCAGTTTACCTTTCATTTCATATGGTGGGTGATGTAAGTTTCATATTCTATTTGGTAAATTTTGTTTTATATTTCTGTGAGGAAGGAGTGGCGTGTGTTATAGGTCTTTTTCATGTTATGAATAAAATTGAAAAAGGTACATGTTTAGCATATTTTGTTCACAAATATAGTGACAAAAACATCTGAAAAATTCAAAGTGAGCTTCTTTTCTATCAATTTTATTTTATTTTCCGAACTATAAATGTATCATAATTTCAAAATAATATTTTTGTACCTTAGTAATAAAAAAAATTATGCATTCATGATTGCTTGGAAAGAATTCAGTTTTTCAAAGCCTGCCTTTATATTTGTTCTCTTCCAAATGCTAATGTATATTCCTTGACTTACTTCATCAGGTATTGCACTTACATCACGGGAAGATGGCTCCTGTCATAATGGACACAGATGGAGTAAGTCTTAAAGCCCCACAGCACTACTTATAAGCTACTTGCGCCCTCTATATAGCAAACAATGCCTGATCGGTGCCTGTTGGTCCCCCATGATCCTCTTTTTCTTATTAATTGAGAGCTGATTTGATGAGATAACCACCTGTCAGTGACCTTGCAGGGAGGTCTAATCCCACCTGTCCAAACTAGTACAGACAGGCTTTAAAGACCCTATCTAATGAAAATAGAACTTTATATCAGTAGAAAGCTAAATGAGCGTAGAATACAATAAAGATGAATAACAAATATTTTCCTTTTCAGTATTGCACAAAAGCAAATTAAAATTGCATTTTTGCACGCCCCTCCAAATTATAGGTCGACAGGGGTCAAATTTGGTTGCAGTTACAGTGCAACATAACATGTGGACCCAATTGGCTTGCCTATATAGCTGAGGTAATGAGCCATGCTTAATTAATGCAAAGTAATTGTGAGTATGCCTACTTCACATAAGATGATGTCATCAAGTTGTTTTTTGGGGACAAACTTCGATCTTCAAAGCTTTAGATTTTAAATTTTTGGAGAGCCGTTACTCCTCTGACAGACACTCATAGTAACATAGCATGTAGTTGATATTATTTAATCCATGGCTTATATTAGCTTTCCGTTGATATATAATTCATCTTTTTCAGTTTTCACTTCCGACAGGGTCTTTAAATCACTGATTCATTATTTAAATCATAATAATTGGGCCTATATAGAGCTCCTGTCATCACGTTATGACATTCATGGTAATCCAACATTATTACCCAGTCATAGCTAAGTAACTAACCGTGTAGTGCTCTAGCATATCGGCTACCCATTTACATGTGCACCTGGGTAGAAAGTGGCAAGTTTGGATTAATGTCTTGCCAAAGGACGTTTCTGCCAGGCTGGGATCAAAAGGATCCGAAGGATTGATATGCTCGCTCAATGTACATAGCAGGGTTGGCCGGGACAATACATCCACAGCAGTGGACCGGCGAAGCACAGGCGCACAGAGTTTCCAAGCTATGGAGTATTATGACTCAACTACTTCGCCTGATTAAACTTAAGAACCATACTAGGCGTAAATACCCAAATTTGACTGAACGCCAAGAATGCAATCAACAACACCAGTGCATGCCGTTTGATTTATTTCTTGGTGTGTCATTTTATTTTCAATCAGAAGATTGAAGCATTGTTTTTTTTTAATGGTGATTACTGTTGTGCCATCTTTTCAGAGCGATGTAGCTTTTCTTTGATGCTGTGTCAGACATTGAAACCAGGAAGCTGTGCCTACTGCAGAACTTGTTATGCATCCAAGGAAGAAACAGGTACAAAAAAAAGTGATTTAAGTTCATTTTTTATAATCATGACTATTTTTATAATTTATGGAATTATAGTTAATTAGTAAATATTAGCACTGATAGGTATAAAGGAGAAGACCATTAATTCCTAGAATTCAGTTTCCCAAATTTTCATTTTTATGGATTTTAATTGCTTTTATTAAGTCACCTTACAAAAAATTGACAAAGTGGACCCTCTTTATTAAGGGCCGCGATTAGAACTTGATAATATTTCTGGTCCCAATTTTTTGTAAGCTAAATTATCTTTGAGCTATCAAGGAAAACAAGATCTTATCTACAGGTAACATTGTAATTTGCTTTGTCCAAAAGAGATTATTATGAGTTCCACTGTTTTAAAAAGTAATTTGTTTTAGCATTATCACCTGGACTGTTACTGCCTAAAGAACATAAACCAATATCCTAATGCATGTAGTTCATAATTTTTTTGTTTTTTTCAAGATTTGTGTTTGTAATATGTGCCCCCACAAAAACAAAAAATAAATAAATAAAATTAAAGGACAAGAGGCCACCCCACTCTCCATGATGCCAGTGGTCCTTCCATGTAGGATAGATGCCATGATCAAAATAATAGAGGGGGGAGAACATTTCCACTCTCCTACATCAACTTTACTTTAGACTTGTATTGCATACATACATACAGATAGTCTACCTGTAGATGGGTATTCAATTCTTTATTTTTGTTTTGTTCTTGTTTTTATTTTAAACCTGCCCAACAAACATAAACATAATAATAATAATAAAAACGTTACCTATAAAGCGCTCACCACCGAAGTCTCTAAGCGCTATTTCAAACAAAATAGACTGATAAACATTAGATATTAAACAAAAAATAAAAGTGCAAATAAACCTACAAATTTACAATATATATAAAATACACATCAATGTGAACAGAGTAAGTTAATTACTCTAAAAAAAAAGTAAATTATCTGATTGTGTCTTTTATTTTTTTATTCTACAGACAGCACCTGGCTTCATAGTCTTCTTAGCTCTCATTGTCTGTGGTGCGATGGACCCCTTTCAGACAGATGACATCATCAACTCATAATGGCAACACATCCGTGCTTTAACCCAACGACTGCTGTATTCTCTCATTCCCATAGGCTTAATACAGGGACCAACCGGTTCCAGTAGGCAATGGGATATTTCAGTATTTTGCTAAGCTAGTGCCTATTGTAAAAGACTATTACAGTGGAATCTCGTTATAAACTACTTGGAAGCAATAAAATGTCATTGTTATATTGTAACCTTGTTGTATAAAGGGCTAAAAAAAACTAATGAAATACAAGGACATAGGACCAGCAAAATTACCTCGTTATAACAAACAGTTTGTTGTATATGTATACTGTTTTCTTTCCAACAAGGTTCCACGTACTGTACTACTTGGATGAATTGTACAAGACAATAAATTTCAAAGAGCTCATTATTTCAAACATTCATAACTTTCTTATTATCGGTCTGATTTACCTCAAACTTTCATCATTCTGTCTCTCTGATTTGTTTGCTTTCAGACCAATGAAATTATAACAAGGGTTGGATTGCCCTTTAACCACTCTTAAAATGTGCAAACCTTTCATGCCTGTGAATGTTACTGTTTGCAAAGAACATGTCTCAATCAAGCTTCGATCAGACACAAGACGGTAAACTGATTTTTTTTTGTTTTAAAGCAACCACAGATATAATGAGAATTATTGCACAACTTTTACTTCTTGTCATGTCCTTATCAGTGGGTATAATAATGCCCCCCCTCCCACCCCACCCCCGAACAAATCTGCTTTTGCCCATACAATTGCATGTACTATTTTGCTATGGCAAGTATTTAGTTGAGGCATATTACAGTGGCATCATCTCTGAACAAAGTTTCTGGTGCCACCAAGTCCATAAACATAATGGCCCAAATTCACAAAGGAGGTTTAAATTTAACCCATGGTTTAAACCCTCATTTACATAACCCATGGTTTAAAATAAGCGCAAATTGAGGCATTCTTTACCTTGCCCGCGTCTAATGTTGGACCTCTGACTTGTGTCACGCTTATTTTGCGCTAATTTTAGACCATGGGTTATGTAAATGAGGGTTTAAACCATGGGTTAAATTTAAACCTCCTTTGTGAATTTGGGCCAATGTATCATGCATGCAATGGGAAGCTTTACTACTCTCCCAAATAAATGACCATGTGAATGTATAAGAGTGAATATAATTTTTTTTTGTAATTGCCATTAAAAACAAGAAATACCTTGATTTTGGTCCAGATTGATATACCGTACTATATTTGTTAATTGTTGCATTCTGCATGATTTGAAATAGGGGCGGTTGAGGGGTTCGACTGTTGTAGAGAAAAAGAGAGATAGGGAAATAGAAATAGAAAAGAGGAGAGAGAAAAGAGATTAGATTAAGATGGAGAGAGAGAGATAGATAGATGGAGAGAGCAAACAAAAGAAGAGAAAGCAAAAAGAGAGATATGATCGGAGAGACCGTACAGCAAAGAGAAGAGAGAGAGAGAGATAAGTACAGAGTTATAGAAATAAAGGAGATTAGAAAGAAAGAAACATATATGGAGAGAGATGGAAAAAATAGAGGAGAGAGATATGAAGAAAAAAAGGAGGGAGGGAATTATAGAAAGAGGAAAAATAAAAAGAGAGCAAAGAAAATAGAAGAGAGAGAGAGGGGGTAGGAGGAGCAAGAGAATGAAAAGGATGAGGATCCATATTGGGAGATTGGTTTGGTTGCCACTACGTCACAAACTAAGTTTTAAAAACATGATTTGTTTTTCTTCTTCAAAAAAGTGTACTTATCAAAAAAACATTATATACCATGATAAAAACAATCAGAGGTGCATTTTGTGCCCATGCAATACATGCAGGCCAACCATGATTATGGGGAAAGGGTGTGGGGAATTTTTTTTTCTTCCAGATGAGTTATGACCGGAGTACAATATTTTCCCTTTTGAAAGAAGATAGTAGGGTATAGTAGGCAAATACCGGTAGTCTTTTCCAACTGCCTTTGAAACGTACCGGTCATTATAATACTAAGAAGTGCTCGATTTTAAAGAAGATAATGGATAAATGAAGCATAAATAAACATGTATTTGGGGGACAAGTTTCGAAGAAATCTTGGAGTTATAAGTACGCAGAATTACTAAAGTGTAAAAAGCACGAACACATTACAGTTTAGCAAGAAATAAAAAGATCGCAACCTGGCGCTGCCTGGGTTTAACGGAATTGAAATAATCTACATATAATTAAGAAAAGAGTGGAGATAATCAAGAATTACATGATAGAAAATAAAGGGATAAAATAAAATGTAAAACAAATATTTTTTAAAGACTGACATATATTAAAGAAGGTGATGTGACACCATTAACAAAAAAATAGGCCCAGCGATACGTACGCGCGCATGCACACAGAATCTGATGCGATAATTTATCAAAATATGAGCCCGAGTGTTTACCGTGTTTAGTACAACTAGAGGTCTACAAGCCTTTGGAAGTCATTTTAAATTGTTATGGGTGATGAATTTAGGAGCAATCCACTCGAACTTTTGATACATTTTTCATCGTCGTGAACTATTAATTATATTACATATTTCAGCTTGATTGCCATCGCTACTATAGCTTTCACTACAGATCCTGATCGATAGTTTGGCGGGCTTTATTTAAATTGGCCGACATTTTCGGGCGGGACTAGACTATAGCTAGTCTATATCCATCTCGCTCTCAGAAATTCTATACGACTATATAGTAACGTAGATCATTACACGTTGAGGTCTACATATGTACGTCCTGCATCAACGTACTGTACTGCTGATAACTACTTTCGAATTTGTGGAATTGTGGAAGAAAATTAGAAACAAACACTAACAAATTGACAATCCTGATATGACCAAGCAAGCAAGAGACAGAAGTAAAAATGACCATGGTGCAAGACCTGGAAGCTGGGACATCCCCCGGCCCCACCCCAGATCTGGAAGCTCGGCAGCTGGAGACGGCTTTCTTCAGAAGCTTTGGTATTCGTTGTACCTACTAGCTACCACCAGTATAGGCCTACAGTACTAGGGTGCGTTCAATCGACCATTTTTCTAATAATTCTGTAATTCTTTGTTTTCATCGTTCTATTATTTTTTCCTACCACTTGTTATGCTATTTCTTCTTTCATCTAGTTCTTCTATCTTTCCATTATCTATTCTTTATCAATTTTTCTTTCTGACGTCTTTCCTTATGTTTAATTTATTCTTTGTTTCTTCCTTCCTTTAAATGACCTTTTATGGCATTCTTTGCTTTTTCCTTCTAAGTTCTATCACCTTCTCTTATGTTTATATTCTTTGTTTTTATCATTTTATCACTTTGTCTTTCTGTCTTTCCTTACATTAATCATTATTCTTTGTTTCTTCCTAATTCTATCACCTTCTATTTTAATATGTTATTCTTTGTTTTAATCATTCAATCACTTTCTCTTAATTTCTGTCCTTCCTTTTGTTATTCTTTGTTTCTTCTTTCTATCACTTTCTCTTTCTGTCTTTCCTTTATATTTTATTCTTTGTTTCTTCCTTCTATCACCTTCTCTTATGTTATTCTTTGTTTTGATCATTCTATCACTTTCTCTTATGTTATTCTTTGTTTTAATCATTCTATCACTTTCTCTTTCTGTCCTTACATGTATGTTATTCTTTGTTTCTTCCTTCTATCACCTTCTCTTATGTTATTCTAGAAAATCAAAACATCAAGAGTGTTTTCAGTTAAACTGTGAAATACCAATTCCACACACAGAATGTCATGTTTTGTTGACAATTAATGCACTTTAATAAAAATTTAATTGTACTGTAGAAATCAATGAAAGCTTTTCACAAAAGGTCCTTTTGAATTGGTTGCAAAAACTTTTACCTGTTTTCTATATCAGCTAATTTTTTATATTATTAGAAATAAAAATTATTTTGAATATTTATAGAAATCAATAAGTTTTATTTACAAACTCCAAGTTTCATAATACATCAGCTCATTTTTATTCACGTATACAAATGTGAATGAAAGTGCCTAATTTGTATACCACATGATATGACGTCATATTTTTATGACATCATTATAAATACCGCTTATTTCCCCGCGTCCAGGAAATAAGCCTCCGAAGCGGGAAATGCCAACCCTGGTGATAGGTAAGTAGATAATTTGACTTCTTGTATGAAGATTGAAGTACATTTACGATAAGGAAGAGGAAATTGTGCCTGGTTTAACGTGTGGTTATCATGAACGATCAAAAGTCTAGCTTACAGGATATAGATACCGGTACCATGGACTTAAGTCCATGCCGGTACTGTGCATTGGTACTATGTGCCTCATGCACGATAAGACTGGGAATCTATCGTTAAAGATAAACTTGAGTTCTGGTAAAAAAAGAAAATGAATTCTCACAGAATCTAACGAAACTTACACACTGAATGTTCAAGATTACAAATAAATGTCATGTGCCAAACAATTTTGGAAGAAGTATACTGGCTGAGTAATGAGCATGTAGAAAGATAAGGAAATCAGGGTAGTACTAGCCCTGACACCATGTGTGTTAATTGTCCCATATACATTTTTCTGTGTAAGTGATTGTTACTTTAACAAGACTGCCAAATTTATGATGATTTTGATGACTCCAGAACCTTGCATTACACACCATTACTTACATGCTATATGATCAACTTTTCTGATCCATTCCACACCTTTTCTTTCACAATGCAATCGCATTACCAGAACTCAAGTTTATCTTTAAGGTGACATTACACTTTTTTCAAATGAATTATAACTATAAGTTCTATAAGCTTGATGCTTTTACAGGGGGTTCTATTTTGTTGACATAGAGTGATAGACATAGTCAACTCTATGAATACTGAATACAGGGCTGCCAACTCTCACGCAATCTGCGTGGGTCTCACGCAAAAAATTCACCCCATTCTCAAGCTCTCACGCTGATCATAGGAACTCTCACGCTGAACTCCGAAAATAGAAACTAAAAAAAAAAAATGTCTATTAGATCTAGTATTCTATATCAGATATTCAATGAGTGATTTTAAGTTGGGTGTTAGTGTTAGTGTTAGTGTTAAGAGCAGCCAAGAGCTCTTAAATCGAGCGAAAAATTTGCTGATGAAATTAAGAGCCCGATACCGATATCAAAATCGATAGCTTAACACCAGCTGTGACGTCACCACATACTTGATTTCACGACGATGATTGAAAAATAGTACATCAAAACTAAAGATATCATGAAAAGTACAGAATAAATTTACACCTATTTCTCTGGTCTTATAAAATAACTCAATTGACACAAAAGAATATATGAATTACCTGTTTCACATATTTTTATTTGATCGTCAGACAATAAATTGGCGTCGTTCGTGAGTTGACTGTTGTGCGGTACAACACTAACACCGAACTGGAAATCAACATTTGCTTAATCCCTAGGGGCTAGTGTTAGTGAATAGGACATTTGTACGTAAAATATTAACACCAGCCACAAAGGTCGGTTCAGCAGACGACAATTTTGCAAAATCGATAACACTAGCTACCGGAAGTTGACGATATTCAGAGGTCAAAGCCTTAACACCAGCTGATTTCCATTTCGGTGTTTAGACTGGTGTTAGTGTTTATTAAACACTAACACCAGCCTTAAACACCCAACTTGAAATCACTCAATATCCCTGCCGAAAGTTTCAACATTTTTTTTAACCACACATGCGCAAAGCTAAACCATCAATGCAAATTGGTTTCGGTTTGCCACGCAAAGACAAGATAGTGAATTGCGATTGGCTTATCCTGCGTGTGCGAGTGACGTCGTCACTTTACTATGAAGCGGGGTTTTTGTGCGAGACACGACAAGCGAGTGTCGATGCCATGGCCTGTCATCGCTGTACATCGATCGCGCCCGGCCCCCAGCCCGGCCCGGCCTGGGTGGCTCAGTGTTTGCGATCGGATAATGGGCCTGGGCCGTCCTCTTTAGCCCTCTACGACCAGATCGGCCATATGGTACAGTACAGGTGAGTTTAAACTCTTGTCTTGAAATATTGAAATTCATGGTTTCGATCGTTTATACGAGAGTAAGAATGATTTTGGAAGGGTGCTTGTATATAATTGATATGGCAGTTATATTAACTAGACCTAGATCTATGTTCTGTGTATTCTATTGAGAACGAAATTTTGATTTAATTTTTTTCTCCAAAAAGAGTGTGTTGAGAGTGTGACTGTGTCTGTGACCGCGACGCGAGACCCAAATAATGCACTTACAAATGTGGAAGTTTGTATTTTTTCAAGGTCAGTGTACTTCATGAAATCAATTAACCTATTTGAATCCTGCCTTATGTATTTGTGGAATCAGGATTAAAGTATGCACCAGATTGCACCATTTCAATTGCAAAATTGCAAAAGCTCCCTACCGTCGAAGGGGGGATACCCCCCTTTCAAACCACCCCCCCCCCCCCCCCTCGGGCGCTTCGCTCCTTCGCAATGTCTCACTCCAAACTCTTTCCAAAGGTTGGCAGCCCTGTGAATAGTATGACAGAGTTATGACAGTTTCTGTGCAAGAAATGTGTTGATTTGGTAATGATTGTATGACATATTTATGTCATATCTAATATGATGAGGGTTGTGTGTCGGGATGCCTAAAAACAAAAAATCCACCACTTTTGCCTTTGGATTCAACAAAATTATATGCATCAAATAGCACTATAGCCTCCTTACACAATTAAGTCTCCAAAGATTTATGAAATAATGTGTGTAAAGTTCTACAAATTACTGTTATAAATCAACTGTCTGGACAAATATCGTCTTGGTATATTCAAAAATTGCCACAGTCAATTTCTAGAATTTTGGACTAAACAAATTCCTATAAAATTCAACACTGTACAGTGTGCCCAATTCAATTTTTGTCTCGCCTGCGTAGCAAAAAGCG
The DNA here is from genome assembly GCA_035222895.1 of Strongylocentrotus droebachiensis. Classification (NCBI taxonomy): domain Eukaryota; kingdom Metazoa; phylum Echinodermata; class Echinoidea; order Camarodonta; family Strongylocentrotidae; genus Strongylocentrotus; species Strongylocentrotus droebachiensis. Next base: position 61,807 of record JAVYIG010001418.1, read on the forward strand.
AGACATAGGCGCCGCTTTTCCGGTGACGGCGGCGGCGACGGCGTCAACATCAAAAACTTAACCTAAGGTTAAGTTTTTGAATTTTTGATATAATTTTGAAAGTATAAGTCCTTAGTCAATGAAACTTAGACTATAGAGTTATCAAGTATCCCCAATCATGTGAGTTCAATTTCAGGTCACAAGGTCAAAGGTCATTTCAGGTCAACAGACTTGGACTATGTTGTGGCATCATCATCGAAAACTTAACCTAAGGTTAAGTTTTTGAATTTTTGATATAATTTTGAAAGTATAAGTTCTTAGTCAATGAAACTTGGACTATAGGTTAATGAAGTATCCCCAATCATGTGAGTAGAATTCAGGTCACTAAGTTAAGGTCAAAGGTCATTTTAGGTCAACAAACTTAGACTTTTTTGTGGCATCAACATCAAGATTTTGAATTTTTAGCATATTTTCAAAAGTGTTTGTTCAAATTCCATGAAACTTGTACCCAAGGGTTATCAAGTATCACAAATCATATGACACAAGGTCCAGGTCACAAGGTCAAAGGTCATTTTAAGTCAGTAGACTTGGATTATGTTTTCACAACTTAATATGAGAATAAATGAATCAATTGTTGTTATTTGTTCATGATTCTTAGTCAATATTCACTTAAAAATGCTGATTATATTCAAAGGATTTCATTTTTGGGCGCCTGCTAATGGGCCACCCTGCCTATAAATGTTCCAACCTCAATTTTTCATTGTATCGAATTGCGTAATGCAGGCGAGACCGCCGAGAGCGTTTCCCTTGTTAAACCTAAAGTTCTTAAACCAATCACAATGAGCTATCTTTAATGCAATGAAGCCCTGAGGCAGAGGCAGATACATGTATATGCCAGCAGAGCAGACATGTACATATATACATAAATAATTGTCCGGTATGGGGAATTCTGTAATAAAACTGACATTTGTCAACCTTCCCCATACACAGATGGTGTGCCTTGCCACACTTTCTTATTTCACGTAAAATGATATTTATTGGAGGAAGTGAGCTGGGATTAGACTCCAGGGGGCTGTTTCATGAAACTACCTCCTTCCTTGACAGTCATATCTTTGTCAGTGACCTACGGGGATGTCAGGAACCGGACAACCCGTTTCACAAAACCATGATCAGCAACAAATTCATGATTTCGATACTATCGACTAAAAGAAATATAGTCTTTGTCACGATCCATCAGATTTTATCCTGAATTATCAAGAGATTACGAGGCTTAAATTCATTCAAACTGTTTTAAAAATTAAAAACTAAAAGATTGGTAGCACAAATGATACAAATTACATCCAATCTGCACAAAAAGAATATACACTGTATAAACAATGATGAAACTCAAGGTTGTTTTGGGGACAAGCGAATGGAAATTTGCATGTAAGAGGATACCATAACTCATATCAAATCGAAAGAAGACCCTGATTCTATTTCTAGCAAAGAAAATAATGAAGAAAAAACAAATTGTCACTCACAGTTTTAACACTTCTTTATCAAATAATTATCTAAATACGATTTGTATCAAATTTATGCTTGAAAATGGAAAATATCTAAATATAAACCTACCGGTACACAAAAATTGTTGTTATTCTCATTGGTGTGTATATACAGACTGTTTGATCTTCGGCGATTTTTCTATGGTAGTCTGATGTATGTTCAAATAATATTGATCGTATTTGCTCATTAAGGCCTTAAAACCTTAAAAGAAAAGTTTGTTTGCTTGAACAATACTTTTTTATTAACATTTATACAAAACTGGTCAGTGAAATGAGAGCTTGTTCAAGATCAAGAAATGCGTTTTTAAAATAAATTTTCAGTTTCATTTTTTCGCTGCCCATAGACAAACTTAAAGTTCCCTTGAGATGGCGTTCTTAAAAGATATGATGGGTTTGGAGTCGCAATAAGGAATTGTCGCGGAAGTTGTCGCTCTTCTTGGCTAAAGACAGTTTTGTGAAACACTTAGCGGATAAGTTAAACGACAGCGGCGATGCCGTTGATCTTGTAGATATGACAGTTTCAAGAAATGACCCCCAGCAGGAAACAGTTTTAACGTGATTTTGAGTGTAATATAACGGTAGTGCGATATTGACTTTGTAGTACATGCAATAGGTATAGTACAATGTAGTTGGATCATTATAGGCCTGTTTTAGCAGTCCTTGAATTTTGCACATTGGTGCTAACTCTTTCATGTTTTACAGACGTGTCTCGGAAGCTCCATGTTTGCAGTTTTTATTGTGGTATTGATTTATGAAAGAAAAATATACTTTGATTCAGATCGATTCTTTGCTTGTTAATCGATCTGTCTTGGGAAAGCCAAAGGGAAATCTATAAAGTTATATTGACTTCAAAATCCATGTAAAGTGTCATATTAAGACAAAAACTGCAATTGGCCTGTAAAAATAGTGTAGTGGGGGCTAGAAAAAAGTAGAAGTAGACACTGGACAGGTCCAGGGAGAGTCACAAAAAGAGGAAAATCTATTATTATTATTATTATTATTATTATTATTATTGTTGCAATGACGAACCTTCGTCATTGCCTTGTTTTCGTTCACATTCTGCCCCATTAATATACTTATCCTTTTCCTTATCCTTATCCTTATCGTCCGGAAATCCCATTCGTTTTGCACGTAGTGTTTGTTATTCCTAGTAAGGTGCTTTCCTCATGTCCTTTTCATTTCAAATTTCATAGGCATAGTCTCTAGCATCCTATCAAGGTCACCTACTTTTTCGATTTTCGAAATCACTCATGGATAACCGTCCAGGCGCCATTTTGTCCGTTTCTGGTCCATTTAAAGGCCTTTCTTTCTTCTTTCATATCTCCACTATCCTAGATCCTACAAACTTCTAACAAATTCCTCTAGATAGTCTAAGAGATGTTCTTTTATCTGCGACGTTTAACCTGACCTTCAAAATGCCATCTTCGTACTCAAAATTCAAATCTGAAACCGACTTCGTCAAAAATTTATCAAGTTCTTGAAAAATTGACCCCTAAATAATCTAAAACTGCCATAACTTTCTTATATAAATTTTGTTTTGTATTTAAATTTCACAGTATCTTTATCTCATAATTACACATAGCCATGCAAAATTTCACGCTCCAATGGCTTTGCAAAACGTAAATAGCGCCCTCTAAAGTTCTGGGAATTGGCTGTCTTTCTGTGGCCGTATCTCCATAATGGCTTGGCAAATCCGTACCCTTTTTTGGATTTAGATACTTGAAGATATGTCCTTTCCAGCCATATACAAATTTATATACCCTAACACTGAATGACTTTAAGAAAAATGCCCTCCAAATTCGCCATTTTCAAGAAAATTCCAAAATAACTTAAACTTGCTCTAAAATGGCGATCTTTATACCTACATCAATGAAACTTGGCACACATATGTATCCATATACGTGACAACTGTCTGCCAAGTTAAATAAATTGTAATGCCCTTGTCGCAAAGTTATCGCCAAAAATGATGAATTTACTATGCATTACCTAATAGCGCGTTTAATGCGTGCAATACATTGCGCGCAGATAACAATGGTGTCAAACTGACCGCAATGAAGTGCCCTTTTGCATGATACCAAGTATAGTATATGTTCACACAGAAAATTGTGAGTAAATCGCATTTGAACAAAGGTCACTATACGAATTCCGCCGAGTTTCCGCCCGAATCTAACACGTATCGGCTATGACGTCATTTTTTCAGACTGCTTTTCGCCCCTTAAACGTCCTTTTTTTTCCTTGAAAATTTGCAGTGACATGCCGAGTTCCAATACGCAGGGCACCTCTTGGCCAGATTTTTGAAATTGGTCAAGGGGGCCATTTAAGACGCCATTTTGTCCTATAAATCTATTTTACATCACGTGTTTCGAAAGGATTATCATAGAAAAAAAGAGTGGTTTACAATAACAACCATGAAATTCTCTTTCTATTGATACCAAATACGGCCCATAAAGAGACGTAAAGAGAGAGAGAAAAAACAATTTAACTCCGGTCATAATACAGATCCTGTACGTTTTCCGCCCATTTATTACACGCATTGTCTATGGGGCATATCGGGTTCACGCTTTTGGCCCCCAGAACGATGTTTATTGCAATGACAAACATGCACCAAATCCCCTTGGTTTTTGCATGCAGTGCTTGCGAGCCCTTTCTAGGTTCTTTCCCCTATCACAATTTCTTTCAAACTTCGTAGGCATATAGTACCATCCCATCAAGGTCACTGTTGAGGCCTTTCTTTCGGCCACCTATCACCAATATCACAGAAGCTATACAGACTTCGTGCAAATTGCTCTGGATAGTCCGAGAGAAGCTCTTTCGTTTGACACGTAGAAACACGGCGTCATTGCACGCACATCGTTGTGACACGATTGCATTTCTAGTTTTTATATTGTCATTGTTCTTATTAGTTTTTATTATTATTATTATCATTATTGTTGTTGTGATTATTACAATTTTTTGTTTGTTTTGTTATTGTATTTGATGATGATAATAATGATGGTATGGATGATAATGACTGAGCTTAGAATTTCAAATTGCTGTACTTAATGGTTCTTTTTTTTTCTTCTTCACAGTTACATAATACAGACCCGTACAAGAAAGCTGGCTATGGATAACCTACATGTAACACAGGTAAACTGAAATGATAGAAAAGTTATGTAGAACTGGGTGATTTTTGTCATGGTCACCTCTTGCATGGTATGTCTAGTGAATGCAAAAGTGTCTGCTTTTACAGTTTTAATGAAATTTGTATCATCTCTAACTTTGTTATAATCAGAATGGTTCATCTGACGAGGAACTGGATGATCTTGTCATGGCGTTGGGGGACCCACTGATATTAACCAATTATTTCCAAATTCAGGCTCTCATCTCCTCAAAAATGTCTCACAGTGACATAATTTCATGTTTCTCTTTCACTTTCTGTATAGTTTTGTAAGCACACACACACAGTGGGTGCTTTTGTAAGCACGCACACACACGCGCGCACACATCAGTGTGTGTGTGTGTGCCAAATAAAGCTTGTTTTATCATGTGCTGCGATTTGAGAGATCACGTATTATGTGCGTTTTATGGCTGTATGATCGAGCAGCGAATTTGTATCCGCTCTAAGGTAAAGATTTATCGCGTATTTACCGCGTATTGCCAGTTACACTGCCACTGCAAGTGTGATTAGTAATTTACAAAGAAATACCGTGCTAAAAATTTCCTAATTCTTATTTTCAAATGTTGGTAGGTATGTAAAAAGCGTGCGCGCTACATCAGTTCTCTGTGCGATACGTCACGACCCGTAAGTTTTGAAGGGAAATTTGAACAAAGTGGCAGCTTCATTGGGCTGCAGACGACGTTGTAAATATATGGCGAAGTAGGGTCTTTTTATTGTACTTGCAAGACGATTATTTGGCCAACTGCGATGCTTTTTATATTAAATGAAACGTTGTTTCACTCTCTATGTCATGATAATACTTCATAGTTGAGAGATTAATTCTCTTTTAAGTTGTGCATGTAAGTAAGTAAGTAACTACTGGTATACATTTTCAAATTTAGTGAATTCATATTTTTGGTCTTGCCCTAAATGAGTAGTGGGCATCTTCAGTGAAAGTCACCATTATTTATTTTGCTTATTAAACCAGTATGCTTATACATTACATGAACCGTACATGTAGACCTATGTAAATATTCTTGTTAAAAATTTGATGTCTTAGGAAGTACAGCCTGCAGGTGACCTTGAGAGGAATGACCTTCAGCGTGAAGAAGGACATGTAGCAATCGTAGGGAGCTATGAAAACCTAGCCTTAATTTTTACCAAAAGTTAATTTTCATGAAAATTGGAGGTTAAATGTCTGGAGATATCAAGAACCATGTTGTCTTTAGCTTCAAATGTGCTATCAGCCTGTACCAGGACATGAAATGAGTAGACATGGGAATCTGCAGGCCGAAGGTCAAATTTCTTGGATCATTTAAAGGGATAGTTTAGTTTTGTTGCAGAGGGCACTACTTTTTTGTGAGATAACATAAAACTGAGTGTCAAATTTGGAAGAACATACAATTTAAATAACAAAATCATCTTTGTTTGATCAAAGTCTGAAATATCCATAAATATAACGATTTCTAATGTTTGTGGTGCCTCACAAATATTCAATAATTTGAACCAGCCATTGAAAAAACAAGATAGCATCTTATACGTTTAAGTCCAGCCAATTTTGGTATACTTGCACTGGAATGCAGTACTTCGATAAGAAATTAAATGTTTTTAAAGATCACATTTGTCAGCTTTTGTCAAAAATCCTCAATTGTCTCATTATTGTGACATCTGAAAAATTATTCCTGGTGTTCTCTCCAAAATAAATATGCATCATAAGGAAACAAACAGAGGAGCTTTTGGTGGTAAAAAGGTGACATTTGAAAGCAAAAGAGCATAGCAAGCACTCTTATACCCTTTTCTAACTGCACTCTATCGGAGTCACACCGATTGAATTTTCCTTATGTAAACAAAGGTGAAACCGCAGTTTTCCCCCTGTTGCTTTCTAACTGCCGGTGAAATTCACTCGCTGTGGCGAGCCCTTGCCGGAAGTGAAGAATTATTGCGTAATTATTAAGCCCGCATGCAGCATCTAGCTAGCATGCAGCATGTTCAACCATAAGTCAACAAACACAGCTGGTTTTGATAAAGCGCACGTATACTGCGACCTTTGTCCATTTTAATCGCTGTTTTAATCGCCTTTTTCTCCCAAACGTTTTCTAACTGGCCATTTCATCGGTGTCACACCGATACAATGAGAATTTCTCCTGCTCTTGAGCATGAGAATTTAATCGCCTATTTCTCTTCTTTTCATCGGCTATTTAATCCCCTTTTTCTCCTCTGTTGCTTTCTAACTGGCACTTTCATCGGATGCGTCCGGATGCATCCGATGAAAATCAATGCAGTTAGAAAAGGGTATTAGAAAGCCGACAGGGTACCTGTAGATCAGTGAAGAACCCTGTAGCCTTAACAAAATGCAAAGTGTTAACATTTTCCAGTGTTTTGACATATTTATCAATTTGATTTTTTTGTCATGCTAACAGGAGGAGAAAGAGCACATCAAGGCTTTGATGGATTACTTCATGGATGGATCTGGACTTGAATCTATTATATTTATTATTCATATCAAAGTCATGCACATCTTTCTTAAATATAGACACGTGCAAGGTGAGGAGGCTATTTGTCTTGTTTTTCAATTTACAGTTGACAATATTGTCATAGGCAACCACATGAAAGCCTTTCGTATCAGGGTGTGTTTCATAAAGCTGTTTGTAAAGTTATGCATGACTTTACGAAGGACTTGTATATGAAAAGCGAAATGGGATGCTCAATCATTGTTTAATACTGTACATCAACTAAAGTTGAACTGTGCAGATGCAGATTAACATTCTTATGATAAAAAACATTTTTAATGCAAAGTATATTTGTTGCCATAATTTAATTGAGGTTATTAATAATATCAGACAAAACTTTGGGCATCCTATCATGCGTAACTTTACGAACAGCTTTATGAAACACCCCCCTGCTCTGACAAATCAAAGAAGCAGAACAATAGTAAGAATGTTGATGTTCTTCTGTGTGATTGGTGGAGGGGGCTTTTTTGAGACGTGCATGTCTTGTCCACATGTCAGCCCCTCTTTTTTATGTGTAAATATCAAGAACCATACTCAAGAAATGTATAAACCTCTTTAAAAAAAAGCAAACTGAAATCTATCCCCCCAAAAATAATAACCAATTGTCCAAAAAAGAAAAGAGAAGAGAAGGGAGGACAGGAAAGCAAAGGGGAAAGTAAAAGGGAAAGGGGAAACGTAGAAACCCAACCCAACCCCCCTCCCTCCAACATTTTTTTTTGTTTTTTTTGTTAGGGGGACAGGGCTTCTTGTAATGATAATCTAGATATACACAATTTCTCTACATGCACGCACTGTACATTCATTAGTACCCTCTTTACTAGATTTTTTTTCTCTTCCACAATGTGCACACTATTTTTATTGTAGCACAGGCTCTAACCTTCTTCCAGGTGAAATATTTATTTCACTGCTATCAAGGAAATCATGCTCTAAGCCAAAACATGAATTCAGATCTTTAGTGGTGACCGAATTGCACTATGATGAATCATTATGCCTAGATATGCTAGGGTAGTCCACAAACCAAAATTCAAACACTTAAATTTGCAACTTGGAAGGAGTATGAAATGATTGGCATAAAGTGCGGTAAAAGTCCCTTGCAGCCATGTTCCAGGGCGTGCATGACTTGTGGGCTCCAGGATTCTTAGATGCTCTCTGATGCAATTTGAACTTATTTTCTGACCTGTCATTTCAATTCTCATTCTGTTTTAGAGACTGCACTTGTGAAAGAAGTGTGCAAGATCATGGCGGATGTCTCCATATCATACTCGATGAACAATCCTCAAGACTATCAGAATAGCGTCCAGGTACATTTAAGTTATAACAACGTTATCGTATCATTAGGAACAACAAGAAGATTTTAATGTGATGTGTATGGCAATTCTTGAGCTCCCGTAATGTAATTTCAGAAATATTGTAATCTGTGCTTTCATGTCTAATATCTTAAGTGAGTCTCTTGTAATACCTTATTTAATGAGAGCAAAAATTATTTTTCTGATGGTCAAAGAAAGATGAATTGTTTGGATATTCTCAAAGTAAAATCAAAGGCTCATTATCTTAGTTAAAAATGGACATAATTAAGGTGCAATGAGAAACATATTTTTATGCCTCCGAAACGGAGTAGCCGGAGGCATTGTTTTCAGCTTGTGTTTTCAGCTTGTCTGTACGTCCCATTCTTGTGATCGCGTTATCTCAAGAACTGATTGATGGATTCCCGCTTACTTAACTTAATCATGTATGTATCTTGCAGAGCCAATGAACTGATTAGATTTTGAGGTCATGAATTGGTCAAAGATTAAAGGGTTATATGTAAAAAAGCTTGTAATCAAGATATTCTGAGAACCTGTTAATGGGTTACAATCACACTCAAATTTTAAAAATTGCTACCGTTTTGGTTTCAAAAATCGCTCTTTGGTGGAGGCATCATTTTCGACTGTGCGCAGCTAGTCGAAGATCCATCTAGTCTTTATCATAATCATATCTAATCTTCTGTTCTGCTAGTGAATGCACTTGGAGAGAAATTAGCTTAAAGCAGTTCTAAATCCATATTGTACAGTACGTTATAGATGGACCTTCCACATGTATTACAAACTAGTGGAATTTGCTTGATTATAATGCAGATTTTTATGATTGCATGCCATATTTAGAATATTAAGGCATTTGAAGAGCCATGCTTTTCAGGGAACGTTCTTCCACATGCACTTGCATGAAACAATGATAACACTCACAATTTATTTTTCACTTCTTCCCAGAACTCAGCCTTCCCTTTAGATCAAATTTAACAATTACTGGTAACAATTTGTCCTTAAATCCTTGAAAATATCTTTATGCAAAAAATATTGGCTGAAATACAGAAATAACTACATGTACATTTATGTTGCACAAGTATCAATTATAGGGGATGCCCAAGGGGCCTACAAAGTAGTTCATGTATAATATTACCCTTGCTTTCATTAATCTTTAAAAAAATCTTTTTTCTTAAAAATGATTCATCTTTCAGCAAAATATAATTTGCAAAAGGAAAATAATTCATCTTTCAACAAATTATCATTTGCAAAAGGAAATATGATTTCTGTAAAGGCAAACAGTTTACAAGAAGACGAATAGTTTGGAAATAGCTAGATGAATGATTTGTGAAAAGACAAAAGAAAACAGATGAAAGCCTTAAAAAGAGACATGACTTGAAAACAAGACAAATTATATTTGCATGATTTTAAGATGGACGAATGACCACGTTTTGTTTCCCTTTTGGCTTGCCATACTGCTGCAAATGGGAATGAGACTTTCTTTCCATTATTAGCAGAAGTCTAGATTACATTTGCTGCTGGTTTATTTTGTCATCTTATCAAGAAGTACTCTTTTCCTTTGTCTTTTCTATTCCATTGTTCTACATTGTTCTACAGGAAGCATTGATTGATTTGGTTAGTGCAGGATGCAAAGGTCGTATGACAGCACTGGAATTTCGACGCAATCTTTGGCAAATCGTTAAAGGTAAGACTTATATCATACATGTGATAGAAAGCAGGGTCTTTAGGAAAGAAAGGGGTCTAAATATGCTTTTTGTAAGGACCTGTTGTTAACTCACTGAGCTATATATGCAGTGATATTGACCAAGTTTGCTGATCCATGAATTTGAGATAGTAGGATTATGAGAGAGAGGTTCGAATCATATAGATGCTACTAGTCGTTTCAGAGTTTCAGAGCCTGGAGATGCCAGTAATAAAATTTCAGGGCTGGAATCTCCAGTTGTAAACAGCCTGGGTCAGCTATGTAGGTTCAGGAAACTTGGCTAGGGACAAAACCAGCAATCACCCATTTCTTTTGAATAAAGAAGGTCTACGCAATAATGAGTTTGATGCAAAAATCTAAACACAAATCTGAGAATATAAATTGTTTAAATGCATTCTTGTCCCTCTCCCCCCAGGAAAATTTTCCTGCGTGCGGCCTTACTCTCTCTCTCTCTCTCTCTCTCTCTACTTCTCTCTGTCTGTCTGGCTTTCTTTTTAAAAGCTGTCTCTCTCTCTCTCTCTCTCTCTCTCTCTATGGCTCTCTTTAAAATAAAGTAAAATTTTCTCTATCTCTCTTTCTGAATTCTCCTTTTCTCCAAATTACTTGCTTCAAGTTTTCTCCTTCAGTCAGTCGATGCATGAATTTTCTTAAACTTAAATTAGCTCATACCTACTACATCTGTTAATTGCATCAAGGCATATCTCATATTTCCATCTTTCCACACTTTCAGTGACTGTTACTACAGCGAACAAAAAAAGCCAACAACTTAAGTGTTTTTTAAAATATAAATACATCCATGTATATTTATTAAGTGTACCAAGTTACATGGCAAGGTCAATAATAACAACTTCATAGTGGAAGCTGCTGTGTAGAATGCTAGGACAGAACATTTGTACACAAGTATCTTTAAGATCCCATGTACACCGAAACTTGTGTAATGGTACCCTATACAGAGTGAGTCAAAAAAAAATTTACACCTAGAAAATTGCTAATTATTTTATAAATCATCTATGAACAGTAAATTATTATACATCTCATGAAAGAGTGTTTTATCACGAATCATTCAGTATCATTTTTGTTTGGTATGTGTTCACGCTTGGGTGAACAGGAGGCATTGTTTGCGAGAGTGCAAAAATCGACTTGCGCCAAAGTTGCCTATGTGATGTTTGAATAAAACAATTGGGATTTGGGTATTAATTCGGTCTTTGCAGATCCAAATAACACCCCTAACAAAATTAATCATGCAATCAAATATCAAATATCAAGGAACATTTGTGCGCGTGTGGGTGTGTGTGACTTTGCCCTTTGCAAAAAACATAAGCAATGCATTTCATTTGATACATTCAATCCATTCTCTCACTCCAGGTTAATCCGAACATAATACATACTGAAGGCATCACTTTGGCGCAAGTCGATTTTTGCACTCTCGCAAACAATGCCACCTGTTCATCCAAGCGTGAACACATGCCACACAAAAATGGTACCAAATGATTTGGGATAAAACACTCTTTCATAAGATGTATAATAATTTACTGTTCATAGATGATTTTAAAAATAATTAGCAATTTTCTAGGTGTAAACTTTTTTTTGACTCACACGGTAGTACATGAAATATACAAACATCTCTCTCAAGCCTTCTTCTGCATAGCTTGAGAAAAAATATCAACATGTTTATAATATGGTTGCAGAAGTACATCAACAAGCATTTGAGGAAGATTCAGATGAGGAAGAAGCAGATGAGGAAGAAGCAGATGAGGAAGAAGCAGATGAGGAAGAAGCAGATGAGGAAGAAGCAGATGAGGAAGAAGCAGATGAGGAAGAAGCAGATGAGGAAGAAGCAGTTGAAGAATAAGCAGGTACAGTATAAAGAGGCATATTTATCTTCTTCTGTTTTTTGCGTATGTGTGTCCACAACATGGACGTCGCACATGTATACATTTAATTATTGCAGCTTTGACATTCTCTGAAAATATCTTCTTTACGAAGAAATTGAGATGTGGTCCATCACGCAAAAACAGGTCACTGTATGTACAGATCTAACGCTACACCTCTAGCCTACTTAATTGTACTTTTAATTTTAGCTATATTAGCTAACACACTAACATTAGCGACTCTAACTTAGCGTTATTATTTATCAATAAATAATATTAATTCCCTTTTCTTCCTTGCTTTAATTTAATCCTAATCCTATCTAAATTTTAAAATACTAGCAGTAGCAAGGCTAAACTTTAACATTTGTGGTTATATTCATTACCAGGGTTAGACGACATACCCACGAGTCCTTCTTATTATCATTAACACTCGTTCATTTGCAGGATTTTATTTAATTACAACAAATAATACCAGATCTAACTTTTTAGATTTTTAATCAAACCACCGAACATGAGATCAAGAGAAGGTAACACACATTTGCACATGTAGCACTGTTTTTTGTTTACCTCTGCACCGATTGCAAACTGTTCAGCGCATTTACAGCTCAAATTAACCCTATCCCCTAAACTCGATCACGTGACCGTTCTAACACCCAACAAAAACATATTCACCCTCATAATATGCAATCTTTAAGCCTAAATTTAATTACAACAAATAGTACCAGATCTAACTTTTTAGATTTTTAATCAAACCACCAAACGTGAGATCAAGAGAAACTAACACAGATTTGCACATGTGGCACTGGTTTTTTTTTTACCTCTGCACCGATTGCAAACATCAGCGCATTTACGGCCCAAATTAACCCTATCCCCTAAACTCGATTACATGACCGTTCTATCACCCAAGAAAAATATATTCACCCTCATAATATGCAATATTTAAGCCTAATTTTGAATAAGTCATAGTTCAAACTTCAAAGGCACCGTAAAATCTGGTGTCTTTGGTTAGGCCGAAGTCTGGAGAATACGAAGGAAAAACGATATAATTATTTGCTTTTTTAGATGGGTCAGCAGCCACTTACAAACTCAGCTATGTTGAAACAAGAAATATATACTAATACCACTTCTAGACACATTTTCAGTGGTAATAATACTCATTTAGCGAGACAAAACTAGATACTCTTGTCCATAATATGAATAAAAAAATACAAAAGGTTAATATTTGGTACAAAGTGAATGGGTTAAGGATAAACATTGAGAAAACAAATTGTATGCATTTTGCACCATTTAATAAACAATATAATAAGAACTTACTTACCGTATTTGCCGGCGTAAAGGCCGCAGTATTTTTGGAAGAGAAAATATCAAAAAGTCGGGGTGCGGCGTATACGCCGAAACAGTAAAAATCGCAAGTCAAAACAGCACGTCCATTATTTGTAGGCAACTTCATACAAAAAAATATATTAACAAAATTGACTTGAAAACACATCGGACAAGATCTAGTCTGAACCACGTCAGCAGCAAATTTGAAGAAGTTATCTTTTTAATCGTTGTGCAACCAAAGAAATAAGAAGAAAACTGACCAGAAACTCGTACTAAAAATCGTACTTGTAAAAATGTCCTTGGCTTAGTCAGCGCATGGCCCGGTAACCAAAATCATACCTCGATCGCTCACACACTCTGTGGTGGGGAGCTAGCGGGCTGGGAGTTGCAACAAATCCAACGCAGCTTCGGAGATGCAGCGCGCAATCGTCGGTGTTCTTAACTTTTCAGTAAGATAATTCTGAATTATAATTGAGACTATCTAATTAATTAAAGCGACAAACTAACCTCGGTAGATCTCTAATAACAATACAAAAGCTTGTTTATTTTCTCCATTTGGCGGTACGATAGGGGTAAGACCGGATAACATTATGGCCACAGCTTGGTTATGGCAGGCCATTCATGTTTCTGTATGCATGCGAAGCGCCCTCTAGTGTCCAATGAATGTGCTAATCTGCCTAAAAATCGATGAAGATTTGCTAAATTACGATCATTTTTTAGGTTAACTTCCTGTAAATTTATAAAATGATTGATAATTTTGGTATTAGTTTGTAGGAAAAATAGAGTTCTACGAGAAAGTTATGATTATTTTCTTTGGTCCGTTTTTTTTTTGTTTTTTTTTTTCTCTCTACGAAATGTCAAAGTTTGGGGTGCGGCCTATGCGCGGTGCGGCCTTTACGCCGGCAAATACGGTACTCTTAAGTTTGTTGATTCACTAGAGCCCTTAAAGCAAGTACATAGTACCCGCTTCTTGGGAGTTAATATTGATGACAAGTTATCATGGTCTTTACATATTAATGATATTGCAATGAAGATCTCGAGAATTACTGGAGTTATGTCAAAACTGAAATTTGTATTACCGTCAAAGGTACTGCTTTTACTATACAATTAATTAATTCTACCCCATTTACAATATGGGAATATGCTATGGATAAATGCATCAAATACCTTGTTAAATCGTTTACATTTGTTGCAAAAACGTGTAATACGCATAGTTGCCAAGTCTCATTATTTGGCCAATACCAACAATATCTTTAAACAATTAAGGCCTTTTAACTGTATATGAATTAGGTAGGTTACAACTGGGAGAATTTATGTACAGGTCTGAAAAGGGACTATTACCAAACTCACTTCAAAACTGGTTTAGATGCAACAGTGATGTACATTGTTATAACACCCGAAACTCCAAGAATTTGCATAGCATTTATTACAGAACTGCTACTGGCCAAAGAAGTGTTAAGTACCAGGGTTACCTTACAGTACATGGTCTGCTTTAGATGACAGTCTCAAACAATCCGCATCATTACGACAATTTAAGTTGAAATATACAAAATACCTTAGTTTGCAATTCTAATTAGTCATATCAATCTAAAAAATAATTATTATTATGTTTCAAATCGCAATTATGTTTTCATCGGGTCAATTTAATCTAATTATAAAACCAGACATTTGAAGGGAGAGTCCACCCTGAGGATGGGTTTACCCCGCCTTTACTTGGCCACACACATTCTCAGGGTGGACTTCCCCTTCATTGCTGCCGGGGCTAGACTCGATAAGCTTCGCTTTTTCTAGCCCCATCTACATTACTTACCTTCTTATGTTTTAATGTTGATGTTTGTTAACTGATGTAGATTTACATTGTTCTTTTATGCTTATGTATCTGTTTTTCATTTGCTCTATGTGTCAAATGTATAAAATGTATTTTTTTACCTTGTATATTCTTCTGGTTTTTAATGTGGAAAATAAATGAAAATAAATGAAATGAAATTTTAAACAGGAAAAAATACATTTTCAATCACAAGAAAACAGATTCACTACTTAACTTAACATCTTGGTTAAAAAGTGCATGCAAACGGCAGTAATTGAGTCATGAATTCAGCTGTGTATTATCTCGCAAACGGCGAGACCCGAACAAAGACCGAGAGACGTTCGAGACTACTTGGATAAATATTACGCATTTGCTCATAAGCATACGGACTTGCCGACTAACTACCTGGAATACTTATTCTACATTCTTCTCTTTAATACAGATCTGGTTATCCAGCAAGGAGAGGCTGACCTAGGTCCACAGCCTGACAGCCAAGCTCCAGTCTCAAAGCCTGGAGGTGAAGATGACAGTGGTCCAGATCCAGCGGCATAACCTGGAGAAGCCAGTGATAGCCAGGGTCAACAAGGAAGGTCCAGGAAATTTGTCTAAGGACAAAACTGCAACCACCCAAACTTGGGTCATGGATTTTGCAGAGCCAATGAACTGATTAGATTTGGGTGTCACACGGTCAAAGGACAAAAGTTGTGGGGCTCATTATGTATGCCTATAAATAGCTTGTGAACGCGTTATCATTAAAACCGACAGATGGATTACTATCAAACTCAGGACAAGTATTTATTTTGCAGAGTATGTATATGAAAATGTATATGAGAACGCATAGACAGATTACCATCAAACTCAAGACATGTTTATGTATCTTGCAGAGCCAAAGTTCCATCTAGTTTTTAATGAAGGAGGTCTACCGTAATTAACAGTGTATTAACCGCACTTTTTTTATCGGGTGCGGTTTATACACGTTACATACATAAATCATGTATGCTGCAAATTCCAGGTAAACAATCTCCGCGTTCAGCAGCGGTCAAATTGTGTCACGGAGAGTGCTCGGTTGAAGTTCTTGGCTTTATAGTTAGATCCCATTGTCCTGAAAATGACACTTGTTTTTAACGCTTTTCAAATCATCCATCGGAAGTTCGGACATCAGAAAAAATATTTCTCATGTGAATGTTATACGGTATTATAATCTTGTATCTGATAAATTTTCATGTAATTCCTATGATTGGTCGACTATTGATATCATATTTATAAAATGATGGATTAGCAGTGATAACGATTAGCTTTATAAAACAAGGCTAACGTGATAGATTGTGATATCATGCATATCACTATTTATCACGTTACTGAATATATTATTGGTTTGCATTTGTATTTGTACACTGATTATAATGTACCGGTGTGTTTGATTTTAAACACATGAATGTTTATATTATGTTATGTGGTTTACCATTTTTATGCGTATGGTATATATACACTCATTATGTTCATACCCATATACTTGTTGAGTGTATAAGTCTGATTGTTAATAAACATGCTTTTTAGTATTCATGAAATATTTGATGAATCGAACTACACACACTGTAATATAAATATTATTTTACACTTGTAGGGTTGTCGGAATCACTGAAAATGCACATAAATGGAATTGTTGACGTGATTTTGTGTATAATTATACGCGTGCTGGTACACATGACCATTTTTTGTAATTTTGTTTGAACTTAGACACACGACCTACATGTTAATGAATTGAACTAGCTTTATTGTTGTAAACACGGCTCACTGGTCATTTTTTTCTTGTCCATGTCTGTAAAGTTTTTTTTTTTTTGTCCCAGACACGGACGTACGGACTGCAAGCATGAAGACGACTAAACTGTGGAATTGCATTATATTACACTGCGACAGCTGTTGGTATTGATCAACCCTCACTGTTAGAGACTGCATGGGTAGACACAATGGGGTTCGTCTTCGTGCTTGCAAAACCGTGCGCATACATTCTACCTCTTTATTTTTACGCTACCTTGATTATATGCCTTTTACTCTGCTTTCATAAAACTCTTGTGATATTCAGTTACGTGTAATATCACTCCATAATGTATTCAAATTCAAATTATATGACTTGTGTTCGAGCAACTGTACACATTTATATTATTCATTTTGTTGTAATTTGTATTCCGCTTGAACTCAGTTACTGGCATTCATGTACTTACTTATACGAACTATGATAACATAATTTGTGTGGGTGGGTGCATGAGTGCTTGTTATTGTCAACACGGTTCACTGATTTTGTTTGTGTTTTATACCTACACTGTACACATTATGTATGCATGCATGCATGCAAGGCACGCGTTGGGTTGCACACATGATATAACCGTTCAAATCCATTATATTCCAAGACCATTGCTCCATTACCTCTTTTGGAGACCTGGTAGGAACGATCCTGATGATCTTCATGTGTGCAACCCGACGCGTTTAGAGTTTTTGTTTGTTTTTTTCTACTTTGTTTTTAATTTTTTTTATTGTTGCTGTTATTTCAATATTTCGATGCTACTCTCTCACTCATGTAAAATCACTTTATGATGTAAAATTATAAGCCATATGCTCGTATTGTTCAGTTAATATAATATTTTGTCCTTAATTGTTTACTTTTGGATAAAATGCAAGAGACTTGCAAAAATTTTTGTTTTGTTTATTTTGGCGCTAAATATGTTGAAGAATTTATTCTTTCCTTTTTCTCTTCCCCTTCACTATTCTTCTTTCTATTGCACTCCACTAACTTGCACTCCGCGCAAAAGCCTCTCTCTTTCAAACATTATATTAGGTTCACATTTAAATGAATAATCATGATTTGTTACATGACCAGTCTCTAATTGAACACGATAGTGACTATTTTACTATTGATGAATTTATTGCGAAAATTAAGATTACACTAAACCAATTTAATCATGAATTGAATAAAGGTAGTAATAATGATATTGATAATTTCAGTTTAATTCACTTTAATGCTCGTAGTTTGAATAAAAGTTATGATGATTTAAACACACTTTTTTCTGTAATTCCTGGGTTTAATTTTTCTGTAATAGGTGTCACTGAAACGTGGCTTAACGCAAACTCCCCTCCTGTATTTAATCTTGATAATTATACTATGGTCCGTGCTGACCGCAAAGAAGGTAGAGGTGGCGGTGTAGCTATTTATTTACGTAATCAGTTAAATATTCAAATACGACATGATATTCATATTGAAGGTGCAGAGGACATTTTTGTTGAAGTTATAAATGATTTTGGTAAAAATATTTTAATAGGCGTAGTTTATAGACCTCCTAATAATCGGATAGAGACATTTTTAGATAATTTAGATGAATCTCTTCATACAATAATTGGTGAAAATAAAGATGTTTATTTAATGGGAGATTATAACATAAACATTTTACCTCCTCTTCATAATAATAGTTTGAAATTAAATAACATTCTATTATCTTACTCGTTGCATCCTCATATTAATAAACCCACACGGATTTCGAAAACATCTTCAACCTTAATTGACAATATATTCTCAAATAATGTTAATAAGGAATGTTTAAATGGTATTTTGTATTATGATATATCTGACCACTTGCCTATTTTTAGTATTATTAAGCAGACAATTAATGTTCATAGATTATTGAACAATACACTAAAAATGCATAGAAAAGAAAATTCTTCTAATATTGATTCTTTAAATATTGATTTATGTCAAGAGCAATGGCTCGATGTATTTGAGGAAAATGATGTTGATAAGGCTTACGAAAAATTTAATCATAAGCTACAAAAGTATTATGATAAAAATATTCCACTTGTTCGAACAAAATATAAAAAAGTTAAAAATCCATGGATCACTAAAGGAATTTTAAAGTCGATAAAAACTAGAAATAAACTTTATAAGAAAAGTCTTAAAAAGATGAGTGATGAGAATTGTAGCAAGTATAAAATTTATAGAAATAAATTAACTTCAATAATTCGACTTTCACGTAAATTACATTATTCAAATAAAATAGACATGAATAAGACAAGTAATGCTTCAATATGGCAAATTGTTAAAGATATGATTGGTTCTAAAAATAATACTCCTAAATCATTTTTTAAAGATGGTCAGGAAATAAATAATCCAGTAAAAATTGCAAATATGTTTAATTCATATTTTAATGATATAGGTCCAAATTTAGCATCAGAATTTAATATTGATCAAAATAGTTATAAACAATATTTGGATGAACCATTTTATAAATCTTTATTTTTACGACCAACATCCTCTCACGAAATTATTAAAGTTGTACAGTCTTTAAAATCCACTAAATCTACTGGTTATGATGGGATAAGTGTGAATCTTTTGAAAAAAATTATTTATAATATTGTCTCTCCAATAACATATATTTTTAATTTATCGATCACACTTGGTGTTTGTCCAAATATATTGAAAATTTCTAAAATAATCCCAATATATAAAAAAGATGATTCCTCATTAGTAAATAATTATCGTCCTATTTCCCTTTTACCGGCTGTCTCAAAAATTCTTGAAAAAATTATTTATGAACGACTTTATGATTTTTTAAATAGTAATGATTTACTTGTTCCTAATCAGTTTGGTTTTAGAAAGCATCATTCGACAGATCATGCAATTATTCAACTTTATGATAAAATTATTACGTCATTGGCTAATAAGGAACACAGTGTAGGCATTTTTATGGACCTGAGTAAGGCATTTGATACTATTGATCATAAAATATTGATTGATAAATTACAATTTTATGGAGTAAGGGGTATTGCTTTATCATGGTTTAAAAATTATTTGTTTAATAGAGAACAGTATGTATACTTTCAATCTAAAGAGTCGAGTAGATTACCTATAACTTGTGGCGTCCCTCAGGGATCGATTCTAGGTCCTTTATTATTTTTGTTATACGTTAATGATATTGTAAAATCATCTAAACTTTTAACATTTATATTGTATGCAGACGACACTAATGTATTTTATTCTCATACAAATTTAGACACACTTACGTCAATCTTAAATGTTGAATTATCTAAAATATATGTTTGGTTTAAGTCTAATAAGTTATCTTTAAATTTTACTAAAACAAACTTTATATACTTTAGAAATGTTCATTCACCGAAAGTAAATTGTAGATTATATATTAATGATATTTTGCTTTTAGAAAAAAATTCTGTCAAATTTTTGGGGATAACCATTGATTCTAATTTAACTTGGTCCGATCATATACATAATATATTGAACGCTGTTTCTAGGAACATTGGAATATTATATAAATTGAAATTATTACTAACTCCCAAATCTCTTTTTATGATTTATAATGCTTTTGTACTTTCGCATATTAATTATTGTAATATCGTATGGGGAAACTGTTGCAAAACTAAAATTAATTCACTTGAACTTTTACAAAAGAAAGCTCTACGAATTTGCACACAATCTGATTATTTAGCACACACTACGTACACCTATTTTTAAAACATTGAAAACTCTCAAAGTAACTGATATGCACATTTTTCAAACAGCTATTTTTATGTATAAATATGTCTCCAACTTACTTCCTAAGTCCTTTCATGATTTTTATATTCATAATGTTAATGTACATTCGTACCCCACGAGGCACTCTATGGATTTTCATTTAACTAACCCTAAAATTGTTTTGGCACACAAATCAATAAGACACAATGGACCCGATGTGTGGAACTCCTTGCTTATAACATTAAAATTATGTACAACACTTGTTTCCTTTAAAGTGAAGATGAAAGAATATTTATTGATAAGGTATGAAAATTAGATTCTGGTCATAATATACTACATGTATTTTGTTTTAATATTCATTGTTTATTTGTATATAAAAAGGAAATTATTTTGATAGATTGAGGAGCTCGCGCAGTGCACTCTTCACTTTGCACAGCACTCTCTTCACCCGCTCTTTCTTCCTGTCTCCTCTCCTTCTTTTGTAAGGCCGGTATCATTTCAAGCTCTGCTTACGATATCGGTCTTCTGCATTCTCCCCCTTTTCTTTCTTTTCAAATACGATTAATTGTACTATTGATTATTTATATTTATTTATTTATATGAATTACTACTTGTATTACTTATCATTATATTGCTAAAATGTATTCATTGTTATTTTTGTTATTGTTTATGGAAAATGCAGAAATAAAAAACTTGAAACTGAAACTGAAATGATGCTAAATATGAAATTTTGGGCCGGCATTGTGCTCTGTCACTGCCAAGTCGATCATAATTGTTTTGGGATTGTTGACGTACGTGCGGTGGATACAAATGTGCATTGCCCCACGTGTGATAATTCAGGTAGTGCGATGAAGAAATATGTGACGATGAAAAAAGAAATGTTTTTCTAGAAAAAATTGGATGACTATCACATCAAGTTTGAAGTCAGGTTTTCGGTTCGATTGAAAGATTACATACAAACCTGGTACATATTGCCTGGAACTCCTCAATTAAATCCTCAATTAAATACTATGTTGTGGCATCATCATCGAAAACTTAAAGGTAATACAAAGTTTTGGTAAATTTTGAAAATTGGCTGGGTAGTGATTCCTTACAATTTTGATATATTCGGATGCCCCTGCAGATGTATTATAAGCACTAAAAAAATTAGCCAGTAAAATACTTCTGCTTTCGAGATATAATGAATATAAAAATTTACCGGTGCTCCCGGTAAATTTTGATAAATTTCAAATAGCGCCTACGGCCATACAATGATAGCTGCGATCATGAAAATCTCAGAATATGCAGTTGTGATATATAATTTCCAAACGGTAATAGCAAATCGCTCGATTTTAGTCAATAAACATTGTTTTATAACTAAATCAATATCTTGACCTTGAGAGGGAGCTATACAACATAAAGAGCTTATTATTAAAATTGTCATCACTTTAGGCTCGATTCTAACCCCGACAACGATCACTGAATATTGTAGGATCACATATGCTTCCAATATGTTAATTTGAACCAAATTCATGACCCCATACCAAAACTTTGTATTACCTTTAACCTAAGGTTAAGTTTTTGAATTTTTGATATAATTTTGAAAGTATAGGTTCCTAGTCAATGAAACTTAGACTATAGGTTAATCAAGTATCCCCAATCATGTGAGCAGTATTTCAGGTCACTAAGTTAAGGTCAAAGGTCATTTTAGGTCAACAAACTTAGACTTTGTTGTGGCATCAACATCAAGATTTTGAATTTTTAGCATATTTTCTAAATTGATTGTTCAAATTCCATGAAACTTGTACCCAAGGGTTATCAAGTATCACAAATCAAATGACACAAATTCCAGGTCACAAGGTCAGTAGACTTGGATTATGTTTTCACAACTTAATATGAGAATTAATAATTTTTTGTTATTAATTTGTTTATATTTCATTCTAAGTTATCAACTGTGGTACATTTTATAGTAAATAATTCTTCTGATGATTCTTAGTCAATATTCACTTCAAAATGTGATTATATTTAGAGTATTTCATTTTTTGGGGCCTGCTATTGGGCCATCCTGCCTATAAATAATGTCCCAACCTCAATTTGTTATCATATCGAATTGCGTAATGCAGGCGAGACCGCCGGCGCCGAGAGCGTTTCCCTTGTTTAAGAGTTACTCACTACCTTTTGTTTGAATGAAAATAGCCCGCTACTCAGCAAAAGCATGAAATGCATTGTAAATTACATGTAGCACTCAAGCCATGGTCTTGTGGGATTCCTCAAAATCATAATATTTGAAATGGATGTAGATAATCATTTCTTACTTGTTACTTTTCTTACTTGCTATGGTGTTGCATACATAATTTTAGCAATTTACTGAAATAGCTGTTGTATGTATCTTGATCAAACTTTGAGAAAGTTTTCTATACCCCCCCCCCCCCCCAGTGTTTAACAGTTGATTTGATATTCTATATATGTCAAAGAACACATCCTGAACTTCAATCATATTGTCTCTCAACCTCATGAATGACCCCAAATCAAAAAGACCTAATGTGTTAAACTTTACTCAAGGCTGTTGTTTTAAGAATATTTCCTTCGTTGTATTCTATGTTTCATTTCAGGTTATCATGGAAGATGAAGTATATACATGTATTTTCACAAACAATAAACGCATGAAGATAAAACAAACAAACTGTTCCATTTCATCCTTAATAGAATTAATTCATGCAAATTAGTATATCTGCAAGAATGAGTATGATAGGAAGGGATATACACTGTTGGTCATGAAGGTGGAATAATAATTTTTACCCCAATTTATGGAATGATTTTGACAATGATTTATTCATAATCTAGATGATATACATTCTCAGATTTTATTGAATAATAATATGGGAGTGTTTGTGTTGCGTGACTGCTATAAAAGCATGTGTGTGCTACTATATGCTAATCAACTAGGGGACCTACGTCCTTAAGTCATAACTGACAGTAACGAGGATTAAAGCCTCACAAAAGGGCACTAATATAGCGCATCAACAGCTTTGATCCTGGGGGCTCACACTAACGAGGCTATTGCTTAGCCACTGAACCATGACTGCACGCAGCATGGGCTAGGGTACAGTGCCGCCCCCACAAATACAAAAAAAGAAAGAAAATGCAATAAATTATCAATAATTCATTGCATTTTGCCCCGAACAGACAGGGCATGCCTTGAAACATAATGCATGTCCCTACAGAGAAATTTTTCCTGTAGGGGGACCAGGGGGAAATGCAATGAATTATTGAAAATGTATTGCATTTTCTTTTTTCTTTTTTTTGTGTATTTGTGGAGGCAGCGATGTACTCTAGCCCCCGCTGCGTGCAGTCATGATTCAGTGGCTAAGCAATGGCCTCGTTACTGTGAGGCCCCAGAATAAAAACAGTGTCGATCAGCTATATTAGTGCCCTTTTGTGAGGCATTAATCCTTCTCACTGTCAGTTATGACTTAAGGACGTAGGTCCCCTAGTTAATTAGCATAGTAGCATGCACATGTTTTAGCAGTCACGCAAAACAATCGCAAATTATTATTCAATAAAATCTGAGAATGTATACTATGATCTAGATCTATTATGAATAAATCATTGTCAAAATCATTCCATAAATTGGGGTAAAAATAATTATTCCACATTTAACAGTGTATTATTATGAATGCTTACGTAAGACAGGCCTGTTACAGGAAGCTGTCATTAATTCTTGTCTGCAGACATCTCATTCAAATGAAAGCAAGTTGGTATTTTTTTCAAGATTTGGAAAATGATCACATCATATTCCTCAAACATGCAGAATGAGAAGCAAAGGAGATCAGATGAGATATAAGTTCCATTTTAAACCTGATGAAGTTTAGTTACATCCAAACATTGTGTCCTTCCTGTCATTTTGCCAACACAAGTTTACATGGAGAGAATGGTCTATTTTGTAGCACTTTTTTTTTAAACTTCCATACAGGCAAAAGTTTTTTTTTTTTTTTAATGGAAGGAATGAGAGAAAGAGCAAGAGAGGTAATCGTGAAATAAGTCAGCTTATCATCTCCACATATCTTTGTTACCACTTCCATCATATCTGAGACATCTCTTGTACGTACTCTGTATCTTTCACTCTTAGACCTATATACTTTGTCTTTCTACAACTTACATGCACTTCCTCTCTGCCCCTCCCCTTTTTCTTCCTTCTTCTTTCTACACACTTATTCCCAGGGGAAGATGATAGAGATGGCCTTTATAGAGAGGTGGTAGCAATGTCATTGAAAGCACGTTCATGTTCCACCAAATGTATGCTCTTAAAACTCCACACATTTTCATTTTAGGCCTAAAATTACAACTTTGGTAACAGTTAGCCTTTTCTATGTTAAGTCTCATTAGATGTAGTTGGTAGCTTGAATCTAGGGTTTCATCACCACATATAATGTACAGTTCAACACACTATCTTATTTTCCATCGTCCAACAAATGGAATTCAATGCCAATACTTACATCAAGTATCTAGTTAGCTAACTTAGCTTCACCAAAAATCAAATCAACTTTAATTCATATAAAGCCAACTATTTAGCAAATCAACAAAATAAAATATTTGAATAATTGCTGGGAAAGTGCACATGTACGAATTAAAAAACTGATGCAAACCAGACACTTAATAACGGTACGACACTTGGTTGAGGTCCTGTGAAAATCATCATGTTTATTTGACATAAATATTGCACTTCAGAGAAGTTTTGTATTAAAGGGCAAGTCCATCCTGATATCAAGTTCATTTGATTTTAATAAAATCTGAAGAAAAAAATGTGTGATAGAGATCAGTGGAATTCTGAAAGTTTGGAGAAAATCAGCTCTGGACTGGATAAATGTAAATGAAATATAAAACATTAAAAGTGTATTCTTTGTAAAGTTTATATTGATCGAAAACAGATGGCAACTTTTTATTTCCCATTGAAATTATCCCCCCTCCCTTTGAAATTATCAAAAATATCCATCCTCTTGGTTGCTGATAAAGAAAAAACATCCATTTCATTGAGGGGTCTAACAATAATCTAAGTCACAGGCCTGTATCGCACCATTATTACTTTGGAGGAAAATGGATATTAATGAAATTTCATACAAGTGGATAGGAGCTCACAATGAATATCAGAGTTGCAAATTTGATTAAGAACTACATGTTTTTCAAACTTAATGAATTTAATAATAAATATCCTCCCTCCTTCTTTCCTCAAATTTTCACTGATCTGTTTATCATTTCTGCTTTTATTTAAGCCCAAAAGCCAGAGTGAACTTCCCCTTTATAGATAGGCTATACCCTTATGCCCTGTTGATCTACAATG
The DNA here is from genome assembly GCA_035222895.1 of Strongylocentrotus droebachiensis. Classification (NCBI taxonomy): domain Eukaryota; kingdom Metazoa; phylum Echinodermata; class Echinoidea; order Camarodonta; family Strongylocentrotidae; genus Strongylocentrotus; species Strongylocentrotus droebachiensis. The sequence goes on from JAVYIG010001418.1 coordinate 87,809, forward strand.
AATTGACATGATGAATACATATTTCCAGAGGCCTTGTGCTTAAGCACTGATATGTAGGAGCTGTTTGGTCCATCAGAGGTCATGTGATCATGTCGTTCTAGGATCATCCTATGAGTGACAAGCTTTGTCCATTCCTGGCTCATGAACTCATGATGGTCTGTGTTTAACTTTACACTTGAGGTTGAAGTTTGATTGGAATAATCTGTTTCCCTAGTAGAGTCGAGTCTTGAACTGAATTCATTCTGTGGTTGCTTAGTTACAAGAGCTGCCTTGGAAGCGAACAGGACTAGGTGGTAGTCTTCGACTAGTCTGGAGAGGGCCCCAAATGCCAGCTTCTGATTGACACCTTGGCGATGTGCACCATCTCCTTTCATCTTATCTACCCAGTAGAATGCTGATACAGAGTCCATCATGAGCACAGAGATGTCACACTGGCTGGCCAGTAATGATTCTAAGGAGTGGAGGGTTATAACCAGCTGGTTGCTTGTAGCAATCTTGACCATGTAGAGTTTCTTCAAGCATGCCTTTAAGAAAGTTTCTACTTCCTCTTCAGATGGGGGAGAAAACTGGGCTTCATCGGTCGACTGTTTGGCACTTTCAGTAGTCCTGCAGGAAGCACTGTGCAAATCGAAGTTCACATTTTGTTGCAAGCATGTTTCCTTATTGCTGTCATTGTCCTTTTGATTGGCACACTCAGAATTAAAATGTGTTGTGCTTGCCGTACCTCCATCATGATCTCCAGTCCTACCTTTATGCTTTGTCCTTTTATCAATAGCTTCAGCAACTTTCCTCTCCAGAAGAGCAAACAACCTGAGCATTGAGAACTGATGATCAGTGTCTATGAACACAACGCTGGTTCCTAGTCCTCCAATATCAATTGCCTTCCACTGCTCTGGAAGAATACACATTGCAGCCAGGTTCAGGAGAAGCTCAGTTTTACCAGAGCCACTGTTGCCGTAAATCTCTACCACATCTCCAGGCCTAGGCTCTAAACCTGGTGGGATTAGTTTGGGGTTCAGTCTAGCAAGAGAGGGTTTCTCACCAAGTCGAGCAAAGAGCTGTGAAAGATTTTGAAAAATAATGAATTATAAACATCTACTTTGTCATCAAAATACACACTGACCAAATATGAGAATTTTGGGGCATCCTGTTTTTTTAGACTTTGCGAGCGGGCGCAGCGAGTGATCAGAAGTGGACACATTGATTTCTCTAAAAATGTTATTTCATTGTCAATATTCACTAGCCCTATAGCTGAGATATGAATATCTTAATCGGGCAACTTGCTGCCCAAATATAATGAAATTCAGGCAAATTTTAAGGATGTTCGGACATCCTGTTGCCCAAAGATGAGATGATGGGTGCGCTAAATAACTTTGGGGGTTGCCCCCCCCCCCCCCCCCCCTCTCAAAAAATGGAATGGTAGCTCTTGTTACCAATCATGTGAAAGAATATGTTTTGACTAATACGTGATGGTACAAATTTTGCCCAGAAGCCGCCTACATGTACTTATTGATATATTTGGTAAATAGTATCTATTTGGATGTGATAGATATTACGCACGTGTGCATAGTTCCATATACATCTTTCTGTGTACAGTGTTTGTAACTTTACCAAGACTGGGCCAAATTTCTTATCATTTTGGTGATTCCACAACCTTTCAGTACACACCAATACTTATGCTAGATGATCAACCTTTTCTGATCGATTCCACAACGTTTCTTTCACAATTCGATCGCATGACCAGAACTGATCTTTATCTTTAATAAAGCTGTTTATTTGGGTGTAAAAATCTGCAATTTATTTGGGCGTAAAAATCTGCAATTTATTTGGGCGTAAAAATCTGCAATTTATTTGGACGTAAATATCTGCAATTTTTTTAGAGATATTAAGCTACGGGTAAGCTAACCTTGAAAATGTGTTCAAATTTACATTGAAAAGCACACACAACTTGAATTTGTGAATTATTTGTCCATCATATTTTTTCCACAAGTCAGCTCCAGAAAAACAAAAGAAGGCATTATTGTGAAATGGGAAACCACCATTTGCTCCTCAGCTCAGCTCACAATACTCAGTTTCAGAAGCATGAGTCATTTCCATTTGTTTTCTTTTCCCCCAGAATTCCCTGGCCCCCTGCACACTGTGCGCAAAAGTGTGTACATCAGTCATTCACAGTACATGTACGGTAGATTTATTATAATTTATACTGTACTAATAGTAATACTGCAGATGTAAGAGTGGTTTCCAAAGGCAGCTTTGCAAAGTAGACTCTAGCCCAAGCAAGAGTCACAAAAGTAAACACTGAATTTTAATTATTTTCATTTTCAGCCTTTGAAAATTTGAAAACAAAGTGCACAGCCACAGCCTTATATTATCCCCTTCCCCTCCCACATGGCCACGTACGCCCCTTCAGAATCAGAGTCATACAATGGCTAGCTGCTACATATACTAGACCTCTACAGTAGGCCTATATATAGGCCTGGATCTATGATTTAAAACAAGCTCATGATCATGCTCTCTCATACTCATTATAGTAGGCAGTTCAGTTTAAACCTTCGCGATGGGGACAACTTCTTATTCACGTACGCAGGTGCGCATTTCAGCTCCCTATACGAATCCACATACATAAGGGTGAGCGCGCTTTCGGCCACACTTTCGTGAGCTTTCGTGGTTCTGCCGAAAAAAAACACTCAGTTTATTTCGGATTTCCCCGCCTTCTGATTGGTTAAAACAAAAAAATTTGACGTCATTTCTCTTCGGCAATTATCGATGCACATCGGAAGCGAGTTGTACGTTGAATAACCATCGTAGTAGATGGTTTTGCTCAAATCTGCCGACAATGTGATGAAATTCAGATGGAAGGAGTTTTTCAACTAACTTACAACTCCGTAATTAACAAAATTAGACATCTTACCTTCTTTCCTGAAAGTTTCATATAATGATGATGAGTAGATCTTATGGTAGATATGATAATATGATTGCAGTTTTTGAAAATTGCACGAACTGATTTTGACGATGCGACGCGTGATGCGTGTACATGCATGGTGTGTACGTGAATGAAACAGCTGTGTGAGTGACGTCGAGACCATTTCGTAGTCTTAGAATTCAGACCCGTTTGTGACTTGATTGACTTGTTTTTTCAATTCTTGTTTATTGTATGTTGTATTTTATTGATAATTGTGATATTTATTTTAATATTTGGAATAAATATTGTAATAATCTACCATGAATTGGTTATATTTTGGGGTAAAGTAACTATATTTTTTCGAAAAAACTGTTCATTTACTCTAAGATTGCTGCAAGTATAGACTACATAGACGATTTGTCACCTCATCCTTTTGTGTGTGTGTGTGTGTGCGTGCGTGTGCGTGAGAGAGAGAGAGAGAGAGAGAGAGAGACTAGGAGAGAAAGACCGAGAGAGAAAGACCGAGAAAGAAAGGAAGAAATAGAGAGAGAGAGAAAGAGAAAAAAAGAAAGAGAAAAAAGAAAGAGAGAGAGAGGGAGAAAGCGTGCGTGCGTGTGTGTGTGTGTGTGTGTGTGAGAGAGAGAGAGAGAGAGAGAGAAAGAAAGAAATAAATAGACAAGATCATTTGGTAAAAGTTTAGATTCAAAGGGTTTTTATTTACCTTTTATAACAATATGATGACAAAAACATGGAAATTTGCATAAATTTGCATAAATTTGCATATTTTATTACGGTGCTGTTTAAAGATATTAAATTTCATATTTGCCAACCATCACTGAATATATTTGCCAAATTTCAGCGAGTTTGGTCATCGCATTGAAGAGATATGACTATTATGAGCCTTAACAGATCACAAACTTCTGAAAACAATGGTGCCACTGCTTAAACACAGGTTTAATTGACTTCAATACAATTATAATAGGTTTGACCTTTTGATCTTTTGTCCTCATCAATATGGTTCTGAAAATTATTTTAAAAATCCGTATCTCTGGAACCGTTGGTCCAAATTGAACAATTTAAAGTGCATTGTGTAAATAAAAGTGTGATCTTTAAAATGATATAGAAATCACCCCCTATCTCCTACAAAAAAAAAATCACCTGAACTGCCTAATTATAGCCATACGATGCAATGCGCGGTAGCGCTCACCCGGCTCGGGTGGACCATCGGCCGAAGAGACGGCCAGGTCGCTAGGCGGCAGACAGGCAGTCGGGAGCGAGCGGCACTCATCAACAGGTATTTCACGGTTTGCAGCGGTTTCGAGTTGGTTTTATCAATTAAGATTAAGGATACCATGTATACAAATACAATTTTCATAGTAAAGGTTTCGAAATTGATCTGAATCTCCATGGAATTGACATTTAAGACACATTACCTGCGCTCCAGTTTCTGAAATCGCCGCCATCTGAATTTTTCCAATTTGCCCTCTACGATGATAATAATACGGCATGCAGGCTATGTCAACTCAATTACTGCTGTCGTCTGCTATCAGATTTTCATAATTCAGGATTCAGTGATAAATTATGTCACAAGCAAACTCGAAAAGGCTTCACATTTCCAGGCTACCAACCAACGTCAAACTGGCTAGATGTCAACCCAGTTGGGGCATGGCATGGGGCACTCGTATATTCCTTTTTCTGAGGGAAAATAGTTATGAAGACCCAGACTTCTTATACCGCGGTTCATTGATCTTAAAATAAAATCAGGGGTAGGCGTGGGGATTGAATTTCCCCTTTTCATTTCAGATTTTTGTTTTCCTCACGAGAAATCACTCTGGCCCTCTTGAAGTTTTAGTAAGGGGTGGGGAGGGGTTCGCAGACCTGTTTTGTTTTACCCCGATTATAATTGTTTATTATCGTTTTTTCTTTTTATTTCTTGGGGGAGCATAACCGTTTTGTTCACTTGTGATTCGCCTATGCAGCAAGTGGTGACATTATGTAAATGCCGTAATTAACTCGCCTTTTTAAATTTAGATGACCGTTATCACACCAGTAGGCCTACAAGTTGATTCTTAAATCAATCCGATTAGGCCTATTATGTCTTTCGAATGAGGTAAAAAATTAAAATTAAAATTAATTAAAAAAATGCTGACTATCCACCACTAGGTCCTAAAGCAACTAGTACAGGGGCGGCACCAGGTTATTTTGTTAGGGGGCGAATGGGCGCGCCACGCATGGGGGATGTCTGAGGGGGCATGTGCCCCCCTCCGAAGTTGAAGATATTTTTCTTTTAATTGATGCATAAATGGCTCGATTTGGTGCATACTTTTTGCCAAATTAAAAAGAAAACAGTCTTAAGTTCAACTAACAGGAACAAGAACGCATGAGGGTGTCTGAGGGGAATGTGCTCCCCTCAGAAGTTGAAGTTTTTTTTTTAAATGGTGCATAAATGGCTCGTTTTGGTGCATACTTTTTGTCAAATTAAAAAAGGAAACAGTCTTGAGTTCAACTAACAGGAACAAGAACGCAGGGGGGGGGGGATGTCTGAGGGGTATGTGCTGCCGATTTTGTGTCCCCCTCAGAAGCGGCGGTGACGGTGAAGATTTTTTTGAAACGGCTTGATTTGGTGCACACTTTTTGCAAAAGAAAAAAGAAAAACAGTCTTAAGTTCAACTAACAAGTACAAGAACGGAGGGGGGGGGGTGTCACCATATTTTTCAGAAGGGTCGTTATAGATGAATTTGTCGTTTCCATTGAACAATCAGCCATAAGGTTTAGGAGGTAGGCCTACAAGGGATTCATTTTATTTATTTTTCAGTTGGTGAAAGGTTTTTCATCGTAAACCAATGTTTGAACTTTCGGTAATGTGAATGTAATAATAAAGCGTCTAACTTCTGATCGCCTGATTTGGCTTGTTTTTTCTCTCTTTTTCTTTATCTTCTCTATCTTTATTTTTTCCCCTCTCCCCCGCCCTCCCTTACGTCATAATTTAGTTCTCTTTCTCCTGGCCTTCCTCCTTCTCGTCCCCTTCCTTTTATTTTCTTCTCCTTCTTTTCCTTTCTTCTCCTTCTTTTCCTTTCTTCTCCTTCTTTTCTTTTCCTTTTCCTTCTCCTTTTCCCCTTTCCCTTCCTCTTCCCTTTTTTCAAAACTAGGGGGCGACCGCCCCCTGCCCCCCCCCCCCCTGTGGTGCCGCCCCTGAACTAGTACTATATTATAGCTCTGCCGAAAGATCAAATAACAAATACAAAACTCATTTTATGTTTTTGGTGGGAGCTGGAACTGAAAATAGGTTTTGGAAGTTTGATGCGACCAGCCCAATCTATATTAAGATACAGCGGCCCTCAGCCCCCCCCCCCCCCCACACACTCTGCGAGGGGTACTTTTTACGCATCAAAGTCCGGCTCCTACAAACAAATCGGCCCGTATTTACTTTACACACCAGACTTAGGGGGGGGGGCAGTTTTCAAAGGGAGGGAACATGCCCACGTGTACCCTAAAGCTGGATGCTTCTTTAGGATACGTGTATTTTTTTGGCCCAAAATGAGAGGTGTGTCAGTGGAAACTAAAGTAATTGCACACAGGGGCGTCGCCAAAGGGGGGGTGTGGGGGTGCGACACCCCCCCCCCCCCCACCTGTCAGGATATTGTCGGTAAAATTGCGCTGCCGTCGGGAAAAAGAGAAAAGGAGGAGGGGAAAAAAGAGAGGGAAAGGGAAAGAAAAGAAAAAAAGAAAAGGAAAAGAAAAGAAAGAAAGGAAAGAAAGGAAAGAAAGGAAAAGAAAGGAAAGAAAAGAGAAGAAAGAAAGAGAAAAAAGAAAAAGAGGGAGGAGAGAAAGAAAGGAAAAGAAAGAAAAGAAAGAAAACAAAAAGAGTGAAAGGGAAACAAAAGAAACGGGGGATGAAAAAGAGGAGAGAGAGGGGAGGTAATTCTGAGAGAGGAGGAGTGGGAGTAAAAGAGAGAAGGGGGTTGTTAGGTGGAGTCGTCTCGTCGAGGGAGCAAGAAAGATGTTGCTGTGTCGGGTCAGCTGTGTCGGTACTCTTGCTCGATCCGCGTGTATTATCAATGCAGAAGTTTAAAGTCGGTGAGATGTATATTGTCAGTCGGCCGACAAGTTTTTTCCCCTACGAACAGTGACTTCTTATCCGCTGTGACGACTTCGAGAGTGACTACAACTACAATACTTGTATTTTCTCGAAGTTTCACTTTCCTATAATATCAGCTAAAGAAATCAGAGGTTTAACATTTTCGGAGAAACTAAATTCAAACAAGGTTAAGAGTTAACAACGGTACGACGAATCGTCTTTCTTTCTTTATATTGTGATGAAACGCCAAAAATTCCGCGCTTCGCGCGGAAGGGGAAACTTCATTTAGACGAGTCGAGAACGGTACAACGAATCGTCTTCCTTCTCTGATAATTTAAGGAAACGTCAAAGCTTCCGCGCTTCGCGCGAGAATAGGAAACTGAATTCAGACAAATAAGGCTTATTAAAAGTCGAAAACGGTACAACGAATCGTGTTCTTTCTCTAATAATATGAGGAAACCTCAAAGTTTTCGCGCTCCGCGCGAGAAGGGGAAACTGAATACAGATGAATAGGGCTTATTAAGAGTCGAAAACGTTGCGACGAATCGTCTTCTTTCTCTAATAATTTAATGAAACGTCAAAACTTCCGCCCTGCGCGAAAGAGAGGGGGAAGCCTCATTCAGATAAGGATAAAGAGTCGAGAGGGGGAAACCAAATACAGATGAATAGGGCTTATTAAGAGTCGAAAACGATGCGACGAATGGTCTTCTTTCTCTAATAATTTGAAGAAACGTCAAAGCTTTCGCGCTTCGCGCGGAAGGGGAAAACTTCATTTAGACGAGTCGAGAATGGTACAACGAATCGTCTTCTTTCTCTATTAATTTAAGGGAACGTCAAAGCTTCCGCGCTTCGCGCGAGAGGGGGAAACTGAATTCAGACAGAATTAATAGGGCTTATTTGGAGTAAAAAACGGTACGATGAATCGTCTTTCTTTCTTTATATTGTGATGAAACGCCAAAAATTCCGCGCGAGAATGGGAAACTGAATTCAGACAAATAAGGCTTATTAAAAGTCGAAAACGGTACAACGAATCGTGTTCTTTCTCTAATAATATGAGGAAACCTCAAAGCTCTCGCGCTTCGGGCGAGAGGGGGAAACTGAATACAGATGAATAGGGCTTATTAAGAGTCGAAAACGTTGCGACGAATCGTCTTCCTTCTCTGATAATTTGAAGAAACGTCAAAGCTTTCGCGCTTCGCGCGAGAGGGGGAAACTGAATTCAGATGAATAGGGCTTAATAAGATTCGAAAACGGTACGATGAATCGTCTTCCTTCCTCTATATTGTGATGAAACGCCAAAAAATGCCGCGCTTCGCGTGGAAGGGGAAAACTTTATTTAGACGAGTCGAGAATGATACAAGGAATCGTCTTCTTTCTCTACTAATTTAAGGAAACGTCGAAGCTTCCGCGCTTCGCGCGAAAAGGGAAAACTGTATTCAGACAAAATTAATAGGGCTTATTTAGAGTAAAAAACGGTACGATGAATCGTCTTCCTTTCTCTATATTGTGATGAAACGCCAAAAAATTCCGCGCTTCGCGTGGAAGGGGAAAACTTCATTTAGACGAGTCGAGAATGGTACAACGAATCGTCTTCTTTCTCTAATAATTCAAGGAAACGTCAAAGATTTCGCGCTTCGCGCGAGAGGAGAAAACTGAATTCAGACAAAATTAATAGGGCTTATTTAGAGTCGAAAACGGTACAACGAATTGTGTTCTTTCTCTAATAATATGAGGAAACGTCGAAGCTTTGGGGTTCTTTCTCTAATAATTTAATGAAACGTCAAAACTTCCGCGCATCGCGCGGGAGGGGGAAGCTTCATTCAAATAAAGATTAAGAGTCGAGAACGATACACCGAATCGACTGCTTTTTCTCATAATTTAATGAAACGTCAAAGCTTCCGCGCTTCGCGCGGGAGGGAGAGAAACTGGATTTAGACAAGGATTAAGAGTCGAGAACAGTACACCGAATCGTCTGCTTTTTCTCATAATTTAATGAAACGCCAAAGCTTTCGCGCTTCGCGCGGAAAGGGGGAGGGGGAACTTCATTCAGCCAATGATTAACAGTCGAAAACGGTACAATTAATCGTCTTTTTTTCCTAATAATTTAAGGAAACGTCTAGGCTTCCACGCTCCGCGCGGGAGGCCCATCACCCACACCCCCCTGATGAGCGCGCTTTTAAGTGATTCTCTTGCTCACTACCGCCCCTCCCTAAAATAAGATCCTAGCTCCGCGCCTGCATTAAAATATATAGCTATGATGCTGACTAAATTGAAGAAATAATTCGTATATTTATGTCGTCGAGGAAAATGACAATTTTGCGCATATGCAAGTACAATAGATAGTCCATAGGCAAAACAATTTAGCCTTCGGCCCCAGGTTTATAGGGTTGAATTTGTAGATATTGGACATTTAATTTTGTCGGTAATTGGTGGCTAGTTTTGTCGGTAATCGTTGGCCTCTACACCCCCCCACTGAAAAAGGTCTAGCGACGCCCCTGATTGCACAGGCACCTTTAGAGAGAGAGAGAAAGAGAGAGAGTGGGGGAGAGAGAGAGAGAGAGAGAGAGAGAGAGAGAGCGGAGAGGGAGTGTTTTGGGTTGAAACCACGTCGGACTCAATAATTAATTTTGATAAACATTTTACCCTAGCATTTAATTGACGAAAAATGTTATATCAAAAGATTATTTTCCCCTTTTCTGTTAGCGAATATAATTTAATTTGGTCAGGAAATTCGAATTCTAGGGACTTTTAAGAAAAACTATGTAATTTTTTCTCTTACATAAATGAAGTCTTTGGTTTAAAAAAAAAAAAAATAAATAAATGTTTCTTAATTCATATCACGCCCCTGGTGATTCAATTCTCAAATATTCAACTCACACCCATCTCGTCAATAAGCATGGGGTGTCTTCAAGTGAAATACTTTAATTTCTTTGAAAAATCTGAAATAGTTTGCATTCTTAACACATCGCATTTTGGAATCTAATTTTTTTTTTTCAAATTGGAGGGGAGGGGGTACTCGTCCTTAAACCCAGCCAGGATGTGCCTTCTTATATCTTGCTTAACTTAATATACCCGAGCTTTTTACACTTTAATAATTCTGGGGACTTGATAACTCCAAGATTTCTTTCACACTTGCCCCCAAATACATACATAATTATGCTGCATTTATCCATAATTTTTTTTCAAAATGGAGAACTTCTTAGCATTATAATCGCGTTAAAATTTAAGATTGTTTTTGAGGTGGGGAAGGACTATTTCCCAAACTTACAGGTATCTCTGATATATCCTACAATCTTCTTTCAAAACAACTACAAATTACTCCTCTCCGATATTTTTAATTTTATGATGGTAAATAAAAATTTTTTTAAATAAAATTAACTTTTTTGGAAAAAACTACGTATACAAACATTTTGTTTTCTTACTTAAAACTGCGATGTTATATAATCTTAATTGCATTAAAATTGGTATCGAAATGTAGATCATTTTATTCTCTTTCATATGACAACAAATTCTTGGTGGTTCAAGGCTTCCATTAAAAGATCATTTACAATATATTATTTTTCAGCAAAAGGGCCGCTTTTTTGGACGCCCCTCCCATTTAGGGGTGACCGCTATAAAAAAAAAATTAAAACGTCGGAAATATTGTGCATTGTGATAAAATCTTTCGAATAAACAAGGTATGCTTAGTTTGTGAAGTAGTGGCAACCAATCCCCTCTTTTCTGACTTTGGCCCTCCACCTACTAACATGACAGATAACATCGTTTTCAGAATACAGCCGCAGAATTTTTTTCATTCGTTTCATCCTCTTCAGTCCTGCCGCTCTCTCTCTTCTCTTTACTGTCTCTCCTTTCTTTTTTCCCCCCCTACTCTCTGTCCATCCCTTTCTAATTAATCTCCTTTCCATTTCCCCGTCTCTCTTCTCTTTGCTTAGTCTCTTCGATCATATCTCTCTTCTTTCTTTGTGCTTTCTCCATCTATCTATCTCATCTCTCCTTCTCAGTCTTAATCTAATCTCTGTAGTACTTTACTCTCTACTGATTACTTGTCCATTTGATTTTCTCTCTAATTCTCTTTCTCTTCAACAGTCGAACCACTCAATAAAATAAAATATACAATGTAGTACATGTATGTCAATCTTTTCAACACCAAGGTATTTCTTGTTTATAATGACAAATTAGTTTACAATTTTCAATCTTATTGCGGGAATGTTGCAGAAGCTCAACATATACATGAGGGGGGGGTTACATTTTTTTTTTTTTTTAAGTTGACCAACAAGAAGCATACAAGACACTTCAAACATAAACACATGTATATACACCAAAAGAATTAGTAGACTAGGACACGCACAGCATTAAAGATAAAGATCAGTTCTGGTCATGCGATTGCATTGTGAAAGAAACGTTGCGGAATTGATCAGAAAAGATTGATCATCTAGCATATAAGTATTGGTGTGTACTGCAAGGTTCTGGAATCATCAAAATCATAAGAAATTTGGCCCAGTCTTGGTAAAGTTACAAGCACTGTACACAGAAAGATGTATATGGGACTGCGCGACACGTGCGCGATATCTATCAGGTCCAAATAGATATAATAATTCACCAAATATATCAATTAGTAGGTGGTTTCCCGGCAAAATTTGTATCATCACGTATTAGTCAAAACATATTCTTTCACATGATTGGTAATAAGAGCTTCCATTTCATATATTTTTTAGAGGGGGGCGTTTCCAAAACTGGTCTTTACCTTTAAAGCGAGTTTTACACTCAATTTAAAAAAAAAAAAAAACAATTTTTTAAAGTGAACTTTGGAGAGCTCTACTATTTAGTAAATAATGAACAACTAGACAAACAGCTTCAGTCGATCATCACTCAAATAAATACATTTGATATTATATGGCACTTCATGAAAGCACCTGTAGAGGATGAAAAATATTTATTAACACAAAATACATTTGATATTGAAACATCTCATGATGTTCTCCACGTCCTCCTCTATTCAGCACAGCATATATAATCTTCTTAAACCTTATAAAAACCCTAAGACTTTGTTGTAAAAAATAAATAATACTTGGACACTTTGTTCAGTCTATAAGTTAAATCTACATTAGTCAGCACAGTACTACACAAAATATACCTCTTAAAACCATCTTGTAAAAATAAAAATATTACAGATACCGGTAATCTCTTTCCTTTAATGCACCTATAATTAATATATCTTGATAAATTAATAATCATCTGTGTTAAGAAGCTGCAGGTGATTGCAGCAAAAAACTTTTAGTTTCTATGCTCATCATGATTCCTCTACAAGAAAAGCTTTGAAAAAAAATCTGCACCAACTTTCTGTTAAAAAGAGTACAGACAATATTTGATGTATTCAATAATAATATTCATAAACAACATAGGACATAAAAAGAATATCAAAACTACACGTATTGAGAATTTGAGTAGCCCATAATAACTCGGGTACACTTATAGCTGCTAAAAAATAATCTGTGGAGCCACTAAGTACAACATTTATTTGCAACCTTTGGGAAATTTATCATAGAGTAAATTTATTAATCACTTCATTTAAAGCCATGATTGAAAGGACCACACATTTTCTTACATCCTAATAGATTTGATGGTCAAATACATTTAAATTATAGAGAATTATTCAAATTTATGGTTATGGTACAGATTTTTACACAAACAACATTGATTGAATTGACCTGTCATTTAAAGCCCAAAAACAGTTTGGAAGATATAGTAATATATTTCCCAAATTTTTTTTTTTTTACATCACATGTTTTCAAATCGTTCTACTCTGAGAAAAATACACAAAACTTCTTTTAATCTTTCCATGTGGGTGTTGGGGAAAATTTGAGACAGCTCAAGCAAAATGCAGTAAAAAAGCAAAAGAATGTTGAGTACTGTATGTATGTTAAATCAAAGTCAAGTCGTGAATATGCAGAAAGAATCTAAACAGACGTGTATGTAGCCAAAATTAGTTCGTGTAAAATGGCCCTACAGTAGCATTTTCATATTCTACATTGTAGCAAGGACCTGGCTGTGACCTTGGCAATGGCTGTAATGTATAAGTGCATAGGTTGCTTTGAGGTGTATGTGGTTATTGTACAGCAAATGTTTAAAAAACAATACCAGTAAATGCTCTAACCTAACTTAGACCCTGTATCACTGTACCAAGTTCCTACAGACATTTGAGAACCAAATTCCATGGTTTTCCATAACTTTCATGACCCTTAACAGCCTTTTTCTATGACCAGTTAAGTACATTTTGGTATGGGTTGCAGCATCCAAGCTGCATATGCATACCACGCACAACCATTGTTAGTTTGAACTAAAAGGCTGCCACAGCCCATACCCATGATCAATTTTCACGACTTTCAATGACTTGGGGAGATTTTTCTTTTTCTTTTTTCCCCCCCATGACTTTCCAGGTTTTTCCATGGTCAATTGAGAATCCTGCTATACTTTAACCCTAACCTTAACATCAACTTAAAACCCCAAATTATCCTTAACCCTGAATCTTTAAAGATGCATACTAGCAGGCTCTCATGAGAAATTCAACACCATTCGGTTGTTTACCCATTAACAAGTGTTGTCAATCACCAAGATTATCCTTCAGTTATTTGACCAACAGGTTTTGTGTAATGGTCTGCATTTTCAACCCATCCCCCATCATATGGTAAAGCCATTATCTTACATTTACCTCACCCGAAGAGTCTATGACAGAATAAGGGGTATTTCTTGATGAGACTGAAGGTTTGCTGTGTGCAAGACTTCTACACTCATAATGGTATTTCCAACAAGTCTGGTGTCTGCAAATTACGACCTTCTGCACATAAAAACTGACGACCATCTCCCTTTAACAAAATAATGCCTAGACGATTATCATATCGCCTTTGTAATTACTCTACATGATGTCAGATGGATTTTAAACTTTGTTCTGCTTCTCTTCTGGACAAAAAACCCTGGATCGTCGGATGACCCTTGTTATTTAGATTGGAACATCTCCATCTCCATATCTAGAGAAGAAAAGAAAACAGAAATGGTGAACAAAAATAGAATATGCCTCTAAAACATCGAATTCTTTTTAAAAAATGAGAAAATCCCCAAAAATATGCTGGTTTATAGTTACAATCAGCACAATAGCAAAGAGAAATAATGGATAGATGTTCATGATATCATGTGGCATCAGTTTTTATCTCTGCACCAGTGTTGCAATATATAATACACGAGTGGAAGAATTCTTTGTTTTTAAAAGAAAAGGACAACACAAAAGCTATTTATTTAAGGGCCTCTATCACTTTGGGAATTTTTCTTTATTTTCAAAATGCACTGTAGAAATCTGGGGTCATTTGTGATAATTCTAAAACTGGGTTATACATGTATGTCTTGTATACTACCCTTATATTAACCAAGTAGAAGCAGCGAACTTAGTTTATTTGCGCTCTCCTTCAAAATGACAAATAGGACAGCATGTCAAGATTTATGAGATTTTGTTGATACATAAAGTGGCTCCTATATATTCACCACTTCACAATATTTTTTAATGTCGCATGACCATTTTACAAATTTGACTTTTTCATGCATCTGGTGACCAAACTTTTAAACATTCACAACATCCTTATTTCGGGCCATTATTCTCACACTTTCCCCTATGTGTTTCTTGGTAGCATTTATGATGAACACATGAAGAAAAAAAATCTTTGTATGCTCTATCTTGAGTGTTTACTTTCAGCAGCCTGTGCTCATATCAAGTCCAATGAATAATTTGTGAGTATTTGATGTCCAAACTGACTAACATGTACATTATGTTCTGATGCACAGTTGAAGTATAATGACCAGTAGTTATTGATCATTACAAGTATCATTATAGATATAAAACTCACTGACAAGGACATACCTGCCATGAGCGTCTCATGAACGGATGTTCTGTCTGTAGAGTAGCCATCTTCCATCTCTCTACTATCTAGCTCGCCGGTTGTCTCCCTAGACTCGTTTTCTGGACCTTCGTTGTTCGCTCCTGCTGATGCTAGCACCAGAACTTGGTTGCTGACATGAGCTTCAGGAACTTGCTCTGAACCCTGGTTGAACCCCAGCTCTGGAATCTTGTCAGTGACAGCTCCAGCCTCTCTTTGCTCGCTAACTCGATCTGTATTCAAGAGAAGAATATTGAATAAGTAGTTAATTACTGAATTACTTTATTACTGAAGAGTGTTGAATAAGCACCGTTAATTAATGAATCTCAGATTCATTCCCAACATATTTCTGCAGAACGGGGGAGATGAATCGTTGGGCCAACAGCCCTACATGTACATGTATGTCCAAATGTTTGTATCTTAACACATGGTGAAGTATACTTCACTCAATTCAATTCAATTCAATTCAATTCAATTCAATTCAATTCATTTTATTCCATTCATGATATAAAAACATACATAATTATAACATTGATATATACAGATAAGTAAAGAACATACAAATAACATAACGAAAGATAAACATAAAATACAAATATATATACGAATGAGGAACCAGCAAGAAAGAACAATTAAGTCTTATTTAGGGCTGGTCCCTTGTGACATAAAAAGAATTTTAACCTATAACACTTAACACTTTACAGCTAACACCTAACAACTAACACCTAACATCTAACACCTGATTGCATATATATATATATATATATAAAAATGATAAAATACTATTCATCAAAATGTATTTTTAATTGTTCTGTTTTTACTTTCAGCAGCCTGTGCTCATTTCACGTCTAATGAATAATTTGTGAGTATTTAAAATTTCCAAACTGACTAACATGTATATTATGTTCTGATCGATGCACAGTTGAAGTATAAATAGTAGTTATTGATCATTACAATTATGATTACCGATATAAAATTAACTGACATGGACATACCTGCATGGGTGTTTGCTCCAACTGTAGAGCAGTGATCTTCCATGGCTCTGCTATCTAGCTTGCTGGTTTTGTCCATAGACTTGATTTCTGGACCTTCATTGTTAATGTCTTTTGATGCTTGCAGCGGAAATTTGTTGCTGACGGCTTCAGGTCGCGGCTCTGAACTCGGGATCTTCATTGATAGACCCTGGCTTTTGGCAACTGCGGATCCCAGGTCTGAAGTTTTCTTTGTTGGTAGTTGTCGTGGAGCCTCTTCTTGGTCCTCAACTTGATCTGTATTCAAGAGAAGAATGTTGAATAAGTATTCCCATTAGCAAGTTTACAAAGGCGCATCACAATAACACTAATGGAATGATAGCCTTTACACTCTTCATTAGAAAGAAAAGACTTGTACAGTACCATTAATTACTGAATTTAACAACACTCAGATTCATACCCAATGTATTTCTATGGAGTGGGCGATAACAATCGTTCCCACAGCCCTACATGTATGTCTAAATGCTTGGTATAAGAACACATGGGGAAGTATAATTCAGACCATTGGATAGAAAATGTGGGCTATTTGGGCTCACATAACTTGTGTCATTACCAATGTTGGATCAAAGAGGCATTGGTATGCGAGTATTTTTAAAAGTGAAAGACCAGTGAAAAAAATACACGGTGGCTCAGGGCGAATTAGCCCCCGAAATGCCCAAAATAGCCCCCGAAAATCAGAAAAGAGCCCCTGTAAATTTGCATAGAGTTCAATGCAAAACAGATTTTAAAATGTTATTTTCATGCAGGCAAGCTTGAAAAGTAGCCCCCCAAAAATAAATATTATTTTTTTTCCCTGTGAAAGACAGACAGAAAACTACCAGTAGAAGCTGTACGATTCAAACCTCTCACGATACTTCATTTTCAAACTCACGAATCAGTAAACTTAGGCAATATGACTGCATATAGACACAGCATGTGCAGTCAGCTAACAGCAGGTCCTTACAAAAAGCATGTTTTGACTACTCTCTTTCCTAAAGACTCAGAGCCGATATTCAATTCAATACATTACTTTATTATTCTTCAGCTTAGATACAATATTTAGCCAATTTGGGTATTCAGTTTAAACTTTTGGCCAAGTATCTTACTCTGAATCTAAGACTGCTCCCTACCAGACTTAAGCAGATTATTAGGAGGCCTTAATTGATTGGCAGGCATATGGTTTTCTAAGGCAGTATCATGATCTGCGCACAATTATAATAGCGCGCTTTAATTGCGACGCATTAATTGCGACGCATTAATTGGGCATTACTTTTGATTGACCGTGTGATTTCACAATCAGTAAGTATTTTACTTATCGGTAGATTTTGTCTTGCGTATGTAAAAGTCTAAAAATGCGATTTGAATACAAGATAAGTAAAGTTCTATGCTTAGTAATTTACTTAGAACTTATTCTAAGTAATGAATTGAATACCAGCCCTGGTGTCTATCACATGTATATGATATAAGTCTTACCATCAACTACGATTCGCCCAAGCACTTCCAAAAAGTCCTTTGCTGTTATACCATCTCCGTATCCTCTACGTAGAAGAGCGAACAATGCTGTCTCTGCTTTCTATGAAGTGTAGAACAGACACAGAAAAGGAGAACTTCATGATAAGAAAGCAAAATCATTCAGAGGGATTAAATGTAATCTTGACATCTATAATGGAAAGATATCCCGTATATAGCAATTAAGCCTAAAAGGAAAAATATGTCGTCATTCATCTTTTAACCAACCATTTGTCTTTTTGTTAACTGTTTGTCTTTTCAGCAATCATTCTTTTTTTTGCAAATGATATTTTGTTGAAAGATGAATCACCACCACCGATTATATACTTTTCAATAATAATCATTACAGAGTATCACAGAAGTAAATGTAAATAGTCTATTGTAGTGCCCCCGTTATGATAAGTGTGGTCTCAAAGTGCACCAGATGACCTGGTGATCAGGTGATGGCTCGTGCTATAGTGGTAAATGGTGTGTGCGACATACAATGTAACTTACATTGTACATTAATGATCACGATATGTAACATTACAATTCGTAATAAGTGATTCGCAAAATTCGCGAAAAATAGCTGTACAATATGGGTTTAAATTCGCTACAAGCTAATTTCTCCCTATATGCAAGTTCACTTACAGACCAGAAGATTAGATTTAATCGTAATTTAAAGAAAATATGTTTCTCATTGCAACTCTCCTCCATATTTAACTAAGATAATTAGCCTTGGATATTACTTGAAGAATCCAAACAATTCATCTTTCTGTGACCATCAGGAAATAATTTTTCCTCTCGTTTAAGGCAGGTTCATTACAGATATTAGACATTAAACCACAGAATACAACATTTTGAAATATCATAAGGGGTGCTCAGGAATTGCCATACACATCACATTAAAATCTTCTTCTTCTTCCTAATCATATAAGTTGCAACATGTACCTGGTTGCTATTCTGAGAGTCTCGAGGTTTCATCCTCATGTAGAATGAGCAGAGACCACCCATGACCTTGCACATTGCTTTCACATCTACGGTAGATTCCTCAAGAAGTGCAGTCTCTACACAGAATAACAATTAAAAGGGTGTATAGGTCGGGTAGTCTACAAAGTGTTTCAACATTCAAAAGGTGGAAAATCAGTTACAACCTTAAAGATAAAGGTGAGTTCTGGTAATGCGATTGCATTGTGAAAGAAAAGGTGTGGAATGGATCAGAAAAGGTTGATCATGTAGCATGTAAGTATTGGTGTGTACTGCAAAGTTCAGGAATCATCAAAATCATAATAAATTTGGCCCAGTCTTGGTAAAGTAACAAGCACTGTACACAGAAAGATGTATATAGGACCACACAAATGGTGTCGGGGCTACTATATAACCTTGATTTCCTAATCTTTCTATGCTCATTACTCAGCCAGTATACATTTTCTACCAAAATTGTTTGGCAAATTACATTTATTTGTAATCTTGAACATTCAGTGTAAGTTTTGTTTGATTCTGTGAGAATTTTTTTTCTTTTTTATTTAACCAGAACTCACCTTTATCTTTAAATTTATTCTTAACCAAAATCATTTTTAAAATGCAAGTCATAACATTGTCTGAAATGCACTAGAGAGCCCTGGAACATGACCGGCTGCAAGAGACTTTAATAGCGCTTTGTGTCAATCATTTTATACTCCTTCCAAGTTGCAAATTTGTTAGGTTTGAACTTAGGTTTGGGGACTTCCCTGGCATACGCAGAATGATTCATCATAGTGCAATTCAGTCACCACTATAGATCTGAATTCATGTTCTGGCTTAAAGTGCATGATTTCATTGACAGCAATAAAATAAATATTCCACCTGGAAGAAGGATAAGAGCCTGTACTACAATAAAAAATAGTGTGCACATTGTGAAGATTCCAACGAAGAGGGTACTAATGGCTGTACAGTGCGTGAATGTAAAGAAATTGTGTAAATCTAGACTCATTATCCTTACTATTAACATCATTACAACAAGCCTTTCCTCTCCTCTAATCTTCTCTCTTTTTATTTTTTTCTTCTTTTTTATTTTTCAGGCAAATTGGTATTGGTTATTTTTTTGTTGAAAGATTTTAGTTTGCTTTTTTTTGAAAAGGTTTATTCATGTCTGAAAAGGCTATTAATCACATAAAACAGAGGGGTTGACATGTGGACAAGAGAGACAGACAAGACAATATACCCCTCAACTCCTCCACCCCCCCCCCCCCTCCCCCCCCCCCCCTCCCCTCCTCTAACCACACAGAAGAGCATCAACATAATTCTTACCATTGTTCTGCTCCTTGGATTTGTCTGAGTTGATAAGAAAGGCTTTCATGTGGTCATTGATGAAGATATTGCCAGCTGTAATAAAAAAAACAAGAGGGATAAAGACTAAACATTATTTTGCCTTGTAAAGATAATTGTCGTACTACTTATAAAGTAGTCAGTGATTTTTAGATTACTAATGCAATGGCCAAGACCCCAAATATTTAGCTAATTTCTTGATATAGAGATAGTCAATGTTTGTTTAATATCCCTCATATTCATACTTGGTTTTCGAACCCGGGAGTTCCCGGTTATGAGACCACTGCTCTGCCACTGGGCCACCGGGCCTCCGCCAGATTCTCTATATGATGGATACAATAACAAATAGCATCCTCACCTCGCACGTCTCCATATACTATAAAGTTAGCATGTAGACCAGCAAGCCAGCTCATGAGATCAAAAATGATCTTTACGATATCATTGAAAAGGAAACTCCATTCATCTCCAGCGAACAGCAAGATCTTTTCCAAACAGACGGTGTATTGAGTGAACGTTTTCTTCATCAAAGCTTGCTGTTTGCATGAAAAAAAATCATCTTGACAAATATATCACAATACTGGAATATGTGAACACTTCATACAATTTGTTATAGAATATAGACAACAACCAAAAGTGAAATGCCTTATGAAGACTACAGGTTGTTTACTGGTCTACCCTATCGGCTTGCCAAGGGTAATTATTATGCACATTTGCTTTCAAATGTCTATATACATACTCCTTATCAATCATTGCAATTGTTCCTAATGATGCATATTACTTTTGGAGAAAACACCAGGAATAATTCTTTGGATGTCACAATAATGAGACGTTGATTGAGGATGTTCCAGAAAAGCTGACAAATGTGACCTTTAAAGTCAAGTAATTTCTTTTTGAAGTACTGCATTCCAACGCAAGTTCATACCGAAAATGGTTCAAAAGATCCATGACATTTGATCCGTGGCCTGCAGATACCCATATCTACTCATTTAATGTCCTTGTACAGGCTGACACCACATTTGAAGCTAAAGCCAACATGGTTCTTAATGTCTCAAGAAAATTTTCATATATAGCCAACAAGATCATACCTCTTTGGGACTGTAATCTGTCCTTGTCTTTGTGATTCCTACAGCCTTTGCATGTCTTTCTCCATCCTGAAAGTCGTTTCTCTCAAGGTCATATTTAGGCTGTACTTCCTAAAACATCAAAGTTTTAAAAAGTAATATGCACATACATGCAATATAAGCATAATCATGGTTACGCAAACAAATAATTGACTTTCACTATTAAAAGATGCCCACTTCTCATTTAGTGTGAGACCAAAAATACAAAATTACTGAATTTTTAAATGTATATGTGACTTAATGTACAACTTAACCCTTTCTTAACTGGGCTATTTCAGACCAGGTTTTTACTGGGGGGGGGGGGGGTCAATTTGACCCCCCCCCCCCCCCCCCCCTAAGATCTCGGCCGTTTCACCGCCGATCGCCGCGAAAATTTGCATGCATGTCAAGTGAAGTGTAAAGAATACTATGGTAATTTCAAATTTTTGAAAAATTCACTCATTTGCATATTTATGCTAATTTATGCAAATAAGGTCATAAAATTCACATTTCTGCCCATAAATCATAGATTATTCATATTTAAGTATTCTTTTTCACTACATATATTTATTAGACCATTTGGAATAATAATACAACACAAAAAATTGGAAGAGCCAGGTTATTCCTTATGTTATCTCTTGTTTTGATAATTTCTTATGTATTTCATTGTAGTCGCGAAATTTCTACAGGGGGGGGTCAAATTGACCCCCCCAGTTAACATAGATGATAGGGTTATCTGTTAAGTTTGTAGATTATTGAACCAAAACATATTTCTATCTACATGTAGGTTAGATTATTGTAATACATGAAGTTTGTATGTTTTGTCTACAAAAGATAAAGGAAACTTGAAACTGTCCAGAATCGAACCGTTAGATTAATCTTTGGCCTTGGATTTCGGACTCACACATGCACTTTTCCGTTGATTAAGCTAGGAACTCAACTGTTTACCTATACAACGCATTCTGTTTTAAGGTCTGCTTGTTTGTCTTTAAAATTCTTAATCATAGGGCACCTCAATGACAACCTCCAAATATAAACACCAGCTTGTAACCTTCCCTCAACAACTGACAAATATAAACTAACTATTCCCAAATCCAGGCTCTTATTTACCAAAAAAACATTTTACAGTGTAGTCGCTACTAGGAAAACATGGGACAACATCCCATTTCTATCAGAAAATTAACCTGTCTTGCCTCTTTCAAAAGATTCCTTAAAGGCACACTGTCCTACTTGTAGCTACTTGCTCCCTCTATATAGAAAACTTCCCAAATCGGTGCCTGTTGGTCCCCCATGATCCTCTTTTTCTTATGTTAAATGAGAGCTGAGTTAATGAGATAGCCACCTGTCACAGTGACCTTGTTGGCTTGCTGTGTGGTCTAATCCCTTCTAGCTGCAGTAGTAACGCCTACCTTTAAAACATACTCCTTCCCCCAGTAAATTTACTTAATGATTAACCTATTTTCATAATTGTATGTATTTCATGTTTCTTCCTCACTTTCTGTAGTTTTGTATCAAAGCACTATGGTAAATTTTGTTTTTAGCACTCCTAAATGATCCATATTGTTATCAATATTAGATTTTAACCCATAATTTATTCTCCAACAATATTATTATTTGTGACTAGGTAGAGATGAATTTTGAAAGAATTATAAAGACTGACCTCCAGCGAGCTTTGATTATTGACATCATTAGGCTCATCAAGTTCATCTTGAAGCACGTCATCTGTCTGAACACTATCCGGGGAAAGCCAAGCCCGATAGTGGTCTTTGTTTCTTTGTCCAAGGATCATCCGATTCCTTCTCAAGTTCATAGCTCTGCCCTGTGGGTCACCGACGGCAAGGAGCTGATCATCAACCTGCCCATCAGAACCATTCTGATTATAAAAAAGTGAGAGATATATGATACAAATTTCATAATTATTGTAAATTAAGTAGAAACTTTTGCATTCATTAGACGTACCATGCAAGAGGTGACCATGACAAATGATTAGTACCCAGTTCTACATCACTTTTCTCTTACTTCAGCTTCAATTCAATTCATTCATTCATTCATATTAACATTTATGTTCTTCCGTTCAATTTCACATTTGTTCAAACAATTCAATTTAAAGGTAGGAACATTTAAAAACTTGTATTACAAGGAAGAAGGCGCAAATCCCAGTAAGCATACTGTAGCATGGGTACGCCCAAATTCACAAATGCATAATAAAATTAATGAAGAATTCAAAAGGAATATGCCTATTCATATATTTGTATGTACATGTATATGTAGCTGCTGTAGTATAGGATTATATGTGTCATTTCAATGTTTTTCCTCACCTCAACAAAATTGTAGCCTTTTTCTCTAAGAAGAGGCTGATACCTCTTCATCTCCTTGAGGTTTATTAGAGAAACATCTGAATCTATTTCTCGCTCAGACATCTTGGAGTCCTCCAGATTTTTTAGGGAAACATCTGAATCTGTGTCTTGCACAGACGTGCTCAGATTGTCAGCCATGTCATACATGTACTACATGTAGTTGGAAACTAACATGTACAGTACATGTACCTGTGAAGAAGAAAAAAAGGTTAAAACTATTTAGAAATGCTACATGTATTAGCTTCAAAGATTATCATCATTATCACCATCATTATTTTCATCATCATCATAATATAATCATCATAACAATAACAATTATAATAATAACAATACTTATAATGCTAAATATATTACTCATTGCAGATATAGTATCGAAAAATAATATCGCTAGTGATATTCGTAACATTTTTTACTTGATCTCCTCAACAGTTACAGTGCCCATACCTCTAGCCCCCGCTAAACAATTTTTACAGGCCAATGTGCAGTTTTTGTCTTCATTTGACACTTAACATGGATTTTGAAGTCAATACGACTTAATAGATTTCCCTTTGTCTTTCCGATGCTGGTAGTCGGCTAGAAGATATTTTAACAAGCAAAGAATCGACCTGATCGAATCAGAGTAAAAATAATTTGTTCATGAATTCATAATTTACACAATAAAAACTGCAAACAGGCCAATCTGCATCCTTCTACACGTACACCCATTGCGTGCACTACAAGTCAATGAACATATAGCATTACACTCAACATCACAAATAAAACTGTTTCCTGGTGTCTCATACCAGCTCACTTCCTCTAATAAATATCATTTTACATGAAATGAGCAGAGGCGGCGCTCCCTCCCCCCCCCCCCCACACTTTTTGAAGTACCACCAAAAGTGCCCCTTGTGACAATTGAGTGCCTCTTTTCTTTTAAATAAGTACCCCTTTCCCTTCTAATAAGTGTCCCTTTTCACCTCTGATAAGTGCCCCTTCTATTTTGACAAGTGCACCTTTTCCTTTAAATAAGTACACCATCCCCTCCTAATAAGTGCCCCTTTTCACATCTGATAAGTGCCCCTTTTATTTTGACATGTTCTTTTTTTCCTAGTGATAAATAAAGAGAGCCCCTTCCCCCTCCCATCAATGCCCCCTTTTCCTCTGATAAATGCCTCTATCAAAATCTGATAGGTGCCCCTTTTCCTTTGAAGTGTCCCCTTTTCAATCTCATTAAAAGTGCCCTCTTTCATCTCAAGTGCCCATTCTCAGGTACAATAAGTGCCTCTTTCATTTTGAATTGTGCCTCTTTTCTTTTCTAATAAGTGCAATTTTTTCTTCAGATAATCGCACCTTTTCGTTTTTATAAAAGGCCCTTTCCTCTGTCATAAATGCCCCCTTTTCACCTCTGATAAATGCCCCTTTTAAAATGAATAGGTGTTTCATTTGCATTCTCATAAGAGCCTCTTTTAATCTCTAGTGAGTGCCTCTTTTCAGGTCCGAGCAGTGCCCCTTTTTCATGATAGCCCTTTTTACTTTGACAACTGCCGTTTTTTGTTTCTAATAGGTGCACTTTCCTTCTAATAAGTGCCCCTGTCCTCTTCAATATTAAACAGCTCATTCCCTTTCTCATAATTGCCTCTTTTTACATCAAATAATTGCCCTTTTTTTACTTTGACATATATTATATACGTCCCTTATCCTTTCTAATTAGTATACATTATGTCCTTTGTGCCCCTTTTCCTTGTTTATAAAAGCCCCTTCCCCTTTTCACCTCTGATAAATCTGATAGGTGCCCCTTTCCTTCAACAAATTCATCTTCTTCATTCTCATGAGAGCCTTTTTTACATGACCTACAGTACATGTACAGTGTATACCCAGACGCTGTGGCCCGAATTCACAACGGAAGTCTGAGGACAGACCCGGTTTGATCAGACTAAGGTTTATACAGACCTTGGTCTGAGCTCAAACCTGGTTTATTTTCAAACCCATTCCACAAAGGAAGGTTTGTATAAACTTTGGTCTGTAATTCCCAAACCTCGGACCAAGGTTTGTAAAACTAGTCTCAGCCATAGGGTTTCTAACATAATTTTTATGGGCTAGGGTTTAAATGTTAAGAATTGACAAAACTGTTAAACTAAGCATTGTTAGTACGATCCGGACATCTTAATGAGCAATCTTGAAAAGATGATGGTTAGAACATCTCTGAAATAAACTTTTGAATTGCATTTTCATGAATTAATCGAACCAAACTGGCGCGCCGATGCATATACGATGCATACTCACATTTGTGTGGTGCTGGTGAAGCACTCAATCTGACCCAGAACAAATTGACATCGGCACCTGAAAACCTTCGTTAGATTAATACATCTAAGGTTGTCAAGGGCTCTTTTAAATTAACTGTAAGAGCCTTATTGTTTTGGGGGCTACAAATTCTTATCAATAAAATCACCTAACAATAATAATAATAATAATAATAATAAATGATTTAATATGAATTAAGTTTTTATTGTGATTAATATATTAATTAATTTGATTGCAATTGTTAATTACTATAGATCTATATAGTTATTTTGTTAGAATTAATGGTCAATCAATTATTATTTTAACTAGTTCCCCGTTTGTTTCCCCAACTGGCTATTTTTTCACATCAAAATTGTAACTGGTAAATGATTTGTTTCCATATAATATTAATTTTTAAAAAATTCCTCTATGCTGGCCATCTTTTCTTTCTCTCTCTGTCTCTTTCTCTGTCCCCGTCCCTCCTCTCTCTTTCTACCAATTTTTGTTCTCTCTCCCTCCCTTTCTCTCTCTATTAATTCTTTTTCTTTCTCCCCTCTCTCTCTCTCTTTCTCTCTCTCCCTCCCTTTCTCTCTCTATTAATTTTTTCTTTGTCCCCTCTCTCTCTCTATTCAACTTTCTCTCTCTCTCTTCTTCTTCTTTTTTGCAATGAAACACATAATGCAAAACCATGCAAACTGCAAACACACACATCTGCACCCCCCCCCCCCAAAAAAAAAGGGAGAAAGAGAGAGAGAGATAATCTGACACATATCTATTTCAGTTATCTTTGTAAATATATGAAAGCAAGAATATTGTATTTGTATTTTCATGTTTTACATAAATAATTGAGCATACAACACAATAGTAATCTACCGTTTGTTCAAACAATGCAGTTCACATTTGTAAATTTTGTAGCATGCTTATATGAAATATAGCCCACTAGAGGTTAAGAGAGGCTCTGGAAGGCCAATTAAAAGTCTCACTGTAGCGTTATTACTTATTAGCAGAAAGAAAATCAGAAATACAACAAAATGGGTGACAAAATTCAAATTTGCACATAAAAGTTCTTTAATTCTGACTTCGCTTAGTACAGTAAATAATATTTGTTGGAATACTCTCCCCTAGCTGACAACCAAATAATTTATATTGACCCACCCCTCAACTCAGCAGTGTATACAATGCTTATTATAGTTAAATCGGGTGCATTTAATCTACAGAGAACATTTAATTACAAATACCGTCAGAGTGACAATAAATACTTATCAACTAAACATAACATCAAAAATATTCATAAATAATCAACAGTTCAACACCCAGGTTCTTGATGTAATGCTGCATAACTACAAAGTAATGTGGGAACACCAGGGAGCAGGGAGAAATACATTTCGAGGTAATTCCAGTTGCAATTGAGTTAAATCTGTATTTTATAACTTATTACCGTATACATTGAAAAATTTTGTGGAATCCTTCATTAAATAATGTATAGCTCACTAAATAGATAGATAGTGGTAGTTATTTTACTTGACAGCTAAGAAAGCAATAAATGCTTGTTAGTAAGCTCCAGTGTTAGCTGTTTTAGGCTATACTTGGCCAAACCAATGCTATATTTGAACAACATGAATTTCCCCAATATGGGTAACAGGAAAGCATAAAAATAATTAAGAAGTGTCGACCTTCTCTCTTAGATTGATGAGGCATGGAACGTCCTCATCCTTGCATTTAATAAATATGTGCTCAATCACACATCTCCCTTTTTTGTGTGTGAAGTGTTAAAGCCCCACTGTACTACTTGTAGCTACTTACTCCCTCTATATAGAAAACTTCCCCAATCTGTGCCTGTTAATCCCCCATGATCCTCTTTTTCTTATGTTAATTGAGAACTGAATTGATGAGATAGCCTCCCGTCAGTGACCTCGCTGGGTTGTCTAATCCTCTTTGGCTGAACTAGTACAGATGGCCTTTAAAGCACATCTGTGGTCGACCCTCTGAATGAAGAAATGGCTTCTGATGAGGCAGAGAAGGCATGGATACCTGCAAAATCGAATGGACAAAATAAACAATATCATAAACAATATTCTTAATTTCAACTTGTTCATTTTTTTTCTTGGAGGGGGGTGGGGGGGGGGGTGGGGGGGGGGGGGGGGTAATACTATAGAAAAGGATACAATGTATTGTACACATAATCAGGAATAATTCAATCCTGTGTCACTAATACAAATATTATGAGGTTCCTCTTGACAACAAACTAATCAAGTTGCATCCAGATATCAAAAACATTAATTATGATTTGTGAACTGAAATGTAAAAGCACATGAGCTCGTTTGAATTAATTACTTAATGCGAGTTGTTACTATATTACCAAATGAACATTCCTAACATGTCACATGTTGGCCAAATACAAAAAAGGAAACAAGATTGATTAAGAAAAAGAATAAACAAATGTTTTTATATAAAGAAAAAATCTACCTACCCTATAGTCTATCTCCAAGAATCAACTGTTATTCATATGCCCTAGCATCAAGCTGTCAATTCAGTGCACACTCAGAAAAGATCCTGGCATCGTGGCTGCTACCAGTCCAGGCCACCTTGCAACGATACTAGTTATTTTCCCAGCATAATCACAGACAACCTGTCAATATGAAATAACATGTTGGCATTCATTAGTTATTGAAACTCACTCATTTCACACTTCAGATAGGCCGTGAAATGTATAAATTTCACTTGTTATTTATGGTAATTAATGCAAATGCAGTTGAATATGTGATAATTGCTTTTCAATATCTATTTATACAACACAAATTGGAAGAAAATGCTAATTACCCTATATTTATTGACTGAATGATGAAGTATTTCTTCATTTTTAACTCATGTTTTCATAATTATCTTGTAACAATGTAAACAAAAATAATCTCACTTTTAACAAAACATTTCGAGCCTAAAACAACAAATGCTTTGTGTGTGGGGGGGGGGGGGGGGGGAGGGGGTACCCACTCTCTCATCTTTTTATGGAAAATGAAAATATATAGTGGTAATTGCCATTGATCAATTTACATGCTTCTCTTTGTTGTTTTTTCTTTCATTGATCAATGGCAAAAACAGTGGCCCAATTGCCATGGCCATCAAAAAAATATCAGAAATCTAGAGGTCATATCTGCATTGCCAATAGAAGGATGGAACAAGTTTTGATTTTTCAAATTTCCCTTTCGTTAAAAAGATATTAACGAGTGTTAGGATTTTTAAGTTTAACTGTCCATTGGATATTCTTAACTGTGTACAAAGGCAGTGAAATGAGTACCTGTACGCGAATATTACTTTAATATCCATTTGGCCACTAGAAATCTTGCATTGGTCACCAATGAAATAGCATGGATGTACAACACACAAGACTGGAGAGTGTATATATCTAATGTGAAAATTTTGCAAGGTACAAAAAAAAGGTCTAAAGGGAAAGCCGTGCTGGATCCATTCATGATGTATTCATTTATTCTCACCTGAACATCGATGGAGTACCTGTTCTTCCTATTGAAGTAGTACCTGGCTCTTGCCCCACCAGGGCTCCTGATGTAAACATGTGTCCCATCAACAGCAACTCCTGGAAATCTGCAGTACTGGAAAAACTGCTTCTGAATAGTATCCACTTTTTGCCTTGTTGTAACTTGTAGGAAACTTCATGACTTGTCCCTTTCTTCTGACAACAGCTTCGGAAACATCCCTCACTACTCTCCATTCGGCAAACAGATGAATGTGACACTGCACAGAATTACCTTTTAAAAAAAATTAAAAAACAAGCATTCAAACAAATCATTTTTTTTGCTGGTTTATGCTATTATATTTTTGCATCCCCAACTGTCACTGTCACAAGTTTAAAAACAAAAATTATCCTGATTTCTAGATGTGGTGTGAATCAATTTAACATAAAAGACAAAATTGTCTATGCCTTTTCTAATCTCCTTCACGGCTTCACCTTTTGTGAAATTTAAGCAACAAATCACAAACTTGTTTCCAACACATAATCTGAATAATTTCCTCATGTATTACAGCCAAATAACAGTATTGGGAAATGCCCCACACACAAATTATGAAAATTAATGCTTTCATCACCTACCATGTAAAAGAATAAATATCATAACTAATCTTTCAATGTATGGAATATGACAGAAAATGCTTAGAAATTGAATAAATCACATGTGCATGGCTTTAGGGGCTTGCACGGTCGTAGGCAGACCAGCGGAGCGGGGCAAACGAACAGTGAATTTAGGCGGTCAACATGAATTGAAATATTTCTGGATTTTAATAACGACACTAGGGTTGGATTTTACAACAGAAGCCCTTTTTTATAGCTATGTTAACAATATTCATCAAGTAGTTTGGCCATGTTTTCGCCAACTTTCCCAATACAGAATTTGAATTCAAAGTACCCCAATCTAAAACAAAAGGCTCATCATCCAGCGGGTTTTCCCAATCTCAGAGGCCTCTGCCCGGTTGTGCTGCTATATATTGCTCCAGCTCCTCCTCCAGGTACACCAGCTCATTATGCTGAATCAGCTGCATTTCTACCATCTTTACTGGAGTGAAGATAAAATGAAACAAATGTTTAAACAATTATTTTAAAATAAAGAAATGTTGTGCTTGTGACTTTGTGGGTGATCCTGGCTCTGGGGACTAAACCAGTTATTTAAGACAATTAGAACCAGATCTAAATTTAATAAAAGCTTTGCTTGTCATGACTCATATTCATAAACAGAAATAACCGTCTGATATGGGTCATTTCTTTAATAAAAGTAATAAAACTGACATTTGTTGACATTCTAATCGGAGCCAGACGTAGTCTCAGTGAACAACCGGCAATATAGAGAGACTGAAGCTTTTGGTCTATGCTTGTCAGTGTGATTCATTTTGGCGAACATTGGCATTGCTGATGCCACTTCAATTTCTATTTATTTAGGTACCAGTGTCCAAGTCAAGTGATGGACATCATTGCCAGGCCTAGGCTAGAGCCTGGTATTATTATCATTATCATGAATTTGTAATAACTAGTGTAGGTCTAGGCCTAGTCTAATTGGCATGTGTCATGACATTGCTGACAACAAGACAAAATTAAACATGACAGTCATACTCAGATATCTACTGTAGGCCCGGCCCGGCTAGGCCCAACTCCAGCCCAGGGTCAGAGGGTGCGAGCTCCGCCGCCGCCTTGGGCCTTGGACTCGAGCTCCCTCAGACTCAGTCCCTGAACTCTGGAATTGAGAGGCCGTCGGATATGAAAACACCGAACATTTCATGGAAAATGGAAAGTTATAAAGCATATCAAATAGTGAAATGCCAATAACGTGAAGAGTATGAATTCGACTACATGTACAGGTTTTATACTTACGATTTTAAGGAAAGAATCAAGAGATTGAGAGATTTCAATTGCACTAAAATCGGGCTGACCAGATACTATCGCAGATTGTTTTGGCGGTGAATTATTTGGATAAAATCAATCGAGCATAAATTATCTCCATCCAGTGCTGCATCCTGATTGGTTGATAGCTCTCAAACCAGGTTTGAGAAATTACAAACCTCCTATCTGAGCAGTCTGTAAATTTTGGGTCTGATGACGTACATAAACCTGGTCTGAGGACAAACCTTGCTTTGTGAAATGTAATTTCAGACCAAGGTCTGAACTCAAACCTGAAACGCGTCATATGACGCACATAAACCTTGGTCTGAGGACAAACCGGCTTTGTGAAATGCATTTCAGACCAAGGTCTGAACTCAAACCTGAAACGCGTCATATGACGCACATAAACCTTGGTCTGAGCTCAAACCTTGCTTTGTGAATTCGGGCCAGTGTGTCTGAACACAATGTCAGCAAACAATGCAGTTTTTACAAACACTTATGTATCAGTCCAAAATCATAATAGCGCTAGCTGGCTATAGCTAGATCAGGGAGGTGGGAGGACATATTGAATGATGTTGACGTCACGTCATGTGACAAGTTAAAGGGTGATGCATATCAATGCATGCGATGGATCGAGGTGTTTCATTCACATAATAATATATTGTGCACTACATGAATAAAAGTGAGCTAATGTAACCCATTTATTAACACTTGGATTTTTGTTAGTAGATTTCTTAATGTTTTCTACAATGAGTACATGTTGCAAATGATTTATTTTGTTTTAATGTAAAAAAAAATGAGGTTAAATTTTGCAACTCGATCTCAAAGGGCCTTTCATGAAAATATTTCATCGATTTCTACAATACAATAAACTTTCTTCCAAATGACAAATTATTTCCAAGCTTAATTTATGAACCAACGCCTGATATGTACATGTACAGTGTCGTTTACTCCAGGGTAGCATGGGGGGGATCTTTTCAGTCTTACATGATTAAATTGTGCTAATAAGTCAAATCCATCAGGAGTCAGGACGTTTTTTTCTCTCATTATAAGATGTATTTTTTCACACTGCGACCTCACAAATCTTCAAAATTTTGCTCGCTTTGCTCACTCGCAAATAAATATTCCGACCATCACACCCAACTGCAAGGTAAGATGCTTAAGCAGTATCTTAATTGGCCCCTGTAAAGAAAGAAACAAATATTGTAACAATACACCCATGACAAAGGGCGTATCCAGGATTTGTTAAGGGGAGGTGTTTTTGCCAATACGTGAGAAAATATTTAGGGACGAATCAGCCAGCCGGTAATAAAGCAGGGGGGGGGTGAGGGGATAGCACTAATTTTTGGCCGTGGGGGGGGGGGGGGGGGGGGGGGGGAGGGGGACCATAGATACAACACAGATAAAGGGTGTCTTTAAAATTCTAAAACACCCCCTTTTGCCAAGGAGGGGGAGGGGGCGAGTGTTTGAACACCTAACACACCCCCTGTTTGCCCATGATAACGTAATCATAATTATGAAAATGTAGGGGTTTAGATGTACATGTACCAATGTCTGAAAATGTATGTTTTTGCTTTTGAGGTTTCTATACAATGTATGTACATGTACATGTAGGTGCCCTTTTAGGGGTGCCTCCCCCCCCCCCCCCCCCCCCCCCTCCCCCACTTTGGAAGATGCAATTATAACTTGGCTGGGCATACAAAAATACAGAGTTTCATGGCAATTTACCTCTTAAAACCTTTGGCCTATATGTACATGTATACCCAGACGCTCTGTGTCTCGCAAGTTTTGTATCTAGACAGTTTTTTTTTTTTAAACAGCAATTTGAAGAAGTTTACTGCAAGTAATATTTCATAAATTTATCTTAGAATTATGTTGGACAGTATCATATATTTATAAAATAATAACAATTCATGATGGTTTAATATATTAATTGCTATTTGATCACTATTTTCATTAAAACTAAAGGCAGAGCAGGAGGACATCGAACCCGCCCCCCTCCACCCCCTAGTTCTAGTATCAAGTTTGATGTTCATTGCTCCAACGACTCTTGAGATACAGTGTATGGCAATATACACAGCAAAAAAACACAGAATTTCAAATAAATTTTGTTTGAGACAAAATCAATCACAAAGTCATACGCCAGAAAACAAAGGTTAAAGTTAAAGATATCATGGAGAAAGTCAGAGAATCAAAGTGGAGATGGGCTGGCACGTAGCAAGACTTCAGGACAATAGATGGACAAATCGTTTAACAGAAGGCAACCAAGGAAGGGAAAGAGAAGAAGAGGAAGGCAGAAGAGAAGATGGAGAGATATGACCTAACATCATACATGGGAACCGCCGCTTGGACTATGACAGCTTAGAGACAAAAGAGAATGAAATGTTATGAGGAGGGCTTTGACCAACATCTGGATAAACTATAGCCTGACAGATAGATAGATAGATAGATAGCCTTTTAACCTTTGACCTACCCCAGAATTGTAATCAGATTGTCTCCTTATGATAAAAAACATAAGATAAAAAAATATATATATGTAAACTAAAAAATCTATTTTCTTTCCAATAATCATCAGAAAAAACTGAGGGCAAACTTTTTGCCAGATTCTGGTGAGAATTAATTGGCAAGTTAATCCCCCCTTGGGCGTGCAGCAAGGTTTTCCGTCTGTGTAAGGGGAAGGTTGACAAATGTTAATATTATTAAAGAATTCACCACAGAAACTGTCAAAATTTCAACAAAGTTGAACTATTGATTATGTACAGTAGATCTACCCTTCCCCCCCAAAAAAAAAAAAAAATCAATAAAAAAAAAAAATCAAAGAACTAATTAGATCAGATTTTGAATTATTTTCAAAATGTATAACTTCAAAATGTATAACCTCAAAACTGATTCCCAGTTTAATCTTAACCCCTTTTTTACGAAGAGGGGGGAGGGGGGGGTGCTCTGTCACAGAGTGTAATATGACAGGAGTCGGTGTGAACAACACAAGTTTTCAACACAAGGCAAATAGTACACACAGCACATGCACTAGCTGGTATATCATGCTTACCGGTACACGTACATGTACATTTAGATAATAGCATAGAGACCTTTGTTCAAAGTGCGCACGTCAAATTATTGTAATCACAAACCACACTGTCATCTTTCCTATCATAATATACACTTTATAATCTTCATACAAGAAGTCAAATGATCGACTTACTTTCCACATGGATGCACACAATGTCCCAAAGTTAAGACCAGCTATAAATGGTCCTATAGTTCTCGGACAGTTTTATCAAAACAAACAAAATATCATAATAGCGCTGGCCTGGTTAGAATGATGTCATTCATTGACGTCATGCATGTTATTTACATGAAGTTCAAGTCAAGTGTGATGCATATCGATGCGCGCGAATGGGAGGTTTCTTTCATTTACATAATTATTGTGTGCACTACATGAATACAAATGACCCATTTATTGAAACTTGGATTTCGTTTATAGATCTTATCGATTTCTAGTTTTCTACAATGAGTTTATAGTATTGCAAATAATTTCTTTATTTTCAATGTTTAAAAAATTAGCTGATATGAAAACAGGTAAAAGTTTTGCAACTCGATCTTAAGGGCCTTTCACGAAAATATTTCATCAATTTCTACACTACAATAAAGATATGTTTACAAATTTCTTCAAATGATTTCCAAACTTAACTAATATAAACCAATGCCTAATACTGTATACAGTGGCATTTACTCAAGGGTGGCACGGGGGTCTTTTCAGTCTTACATGGGTCCAGGGGCAGAGCCCCCTAAAGCTCAGGGGTTTTGGGTAATAAATTACTGTCAGATGAGGCACGACTTTATACCTTATTTGTGACACTGGCCAGGTCACGAATTGGCGTGGGGTCCAGGTGCGGAGCTCCCCAAAGCTCAGGGAGGTCTTGGGCAATAAATAACGGTCAGATGAGCATATTTTTATATCTATGTGTGACACTGGCAGGACACAAATTGGTGTTGGGTCCAGGGGGCGGAGCCCCCAGAAACTCAGGGGTTTTATACATTAAATTATCGTCAGATGAGCATATTTTATACCTTATCGTGACACTGGCAGGTAACTAATTGGCGTGGGGTCCAGGGGTGGAGGCCCGGAAACTAAGGGGTTTTAGGCATTTAATTACGGCCAGATGAACATATTTGATTCCTTATTTGTGACACTGGCAGGACACTAATTGACGTGAGGTCCAAGGGGCCGAGATCCCAGAAGCTCAGGGATTTTAAGCATTAAATTACCGTCAGATTAGCATCCCAGCCCGTCCGCCTTAGGGACCTAGGTGGGGTCCAGGGGGCAGAGCCACCTGAAGTCAAGGGGTTTTGATAATTGGCTGGATAGTGATTCTTTATAATTTTGATTATTTGGATGCCCCTGTGGATGTATTATACATTGTAAGCACTAGAAAATTTAGCCCCGTAAACATTTCTGCTTTCAAGAAAAATGGACATAACAAATTTACTGATGCTCCCAGTAAATTTTGATGAATTTCAAATAGTGCCTACAGCCATTCAATGATAATCAGAGAATATAGTTGTGATACATAATTTCCAAAAGAGGAATAGCCAAGTGGTCAATGTTAGTCAAGAAACATTGTTTTACAGCTAAATTAATATCTTTACTTGAGAGGGAGCTATATACAATATAATGAGTTTATATTATCGTATTTACAATTTCAACACTTTAGACTCGATTTCAACCGCGACAATGATCACTGAATATTGTAGGATCGCATATAGATCTATGCTTCCAATATGTTCATTTGAGCCAAATTCGCGATGACCCCCATACCAAAACTTTAAATCACCTTTAAAGAATAGCCATGCTAAAACCATGTCATAATTCAGCAAAGGAAATAGAACCACCGATTACCCCTCCCCCCCCCCCCCCCACCCTGGAATCTAATCAGTTTGTCTCCTTAAGAGGGTAAATTAAATCTATTTTCTTCCCCCCCCCCCCAAAAAAAAAAAAAGGGGGGGGGGGGAGAAGAAGAAAAAACTTCAAGTTCAAAGAACTTTGATTTTAATAAAAGATCTAATTTTTTACTAGATTTATTTTAGAATTATTTTGCCAAAATGTAGTAATAATGACACCTTAAATCTACTGATTCCCAATTTACTTGCCCCCCTTTTTGATGAAGAGGGGAAAGGGTGCTCTGCCGATCTGTCGAAGAGTGTATACAGGAGTCAGTCAGTGACAACCACTCCAGCAAAGCAAATAGAGAGTCAATGCTAATGGCTTTAATGCGTATTGACCTCTAGCGTAGCACAAGGTGCTAAGAGGCAGCAATTGCACACATGAATAGTCAATACACTTACTACACACTTATGCACACAACATACACAATATGGTTGATCGGCAGGTTTGCCAGTAGACTTTCAATTTCAATTTTTAATTATTCTTTCTAACATCGGTAAGTTGAAAAAATTGTAATTTACTGCTATTTAGGTGTCATCAATTGTCACTAAAGTACCGATTTTGAGTGAAATCAGTTGAGTTTTGTACAGTGGTGTTTGAAATGTTGGGAATCAATAGAACAGCTTTTAATACACAGCCAGGATAGTAATGCTGTGACGGGCCGACCACCTACCGCTAATTTTTTACTCATGCATTCAATGCACGTGCGCTGCAACAGACTTACCGCAAGTACACACAACAATGCATATAGTGGTATCATGCTTACACAAATAGATAATAGCTACATTGTTCAAAGTGCGCACGTCAAAATATAATAAACAAACTACAATCACAATGTCATCTTCCAAACATACACTATAATCTCGGTACAAGAAGTCAGATTATCCACTTACATTTCCACATGAATGCACACAATGTCCGCGAGATAATAGGCAAGACTTAACACTGTTTTCAAACACTTTATCAGTCCGAAATCACAACAGCGCTGGCCTGGCTGCTATAGATAGAGGTTGACGTCATCATGTTAGAAGTTCAAGCCAAGATCTGTGATGCATATCGATGCGCGCCGATACGTGCACTACATGAATACAAGTAATTAACCCATTATATTGAAACTTGAATCTTGTAAATAGATCTTATATTAAGTTATTGATTGCTACAAAATGTTGCAAATTATTTCTTTAAAATGAGGTAACTAATATGAAAACAGGTAAAAGCTTTTGCAACTGTAATATGGTCTCCATTGTGTTAGTAGATGCCAGGAAAATATCACTTACGGGGGTTCAAAATAGCCCCCCCCCCAAAAAAAAAATCGCCTCGCCGCTACGCGGCTCGGACTTCGAGGCTCGTGGACGATGCTCCGCTTTTTATGGTCTCCATTGTGTTAGTAGGCCTATATAGATGCCAGGAAAACATCACTTACGGGAGTTCAAAATAGCACCCAAAAAATCGCCTCGCCGCTACGCGGCTCGTGGACAATGCTCTGCATCGTCTTTGGGTCGACCCCCCTTAAACTGTTACTTGATTTAAAAAGTCGTAATTATCATGCACTGCTTTTTATGGTCTGCATTGTGTCAGTAGATGCCAGGAAAACATCACTTACGGGGGTTTAAAATAGCAACAACAAAAAAATCGCCTCGCCGCTTCGCGGCTCGTAGACGATGCTCCGTGTCGTAATTGGGTCAACACCCCCTCCCCCTATTAGCAAAAAGCCAGATCCCATCATCCGCCCCTGGATTCCTACTCTTTGAGGGGGTAGGAGAAAGCAATTTTACGTCATTATTACTCCAGGAAGTGCCTGAAAATGCACTTATGTGGTTCTAAAAATGCAAATGCTTCCTACTCAGCAGGCGCGGATCTACGGGGGGGGGGGGTTAGGGGGTTTAAACCCCCCCCCCCTTGGGCGGCCCCCCCCCCCAAAAAAAAAAAGGGAAAAAAAAGAGAAAAAAAAGAAAAAAAGAAAGAAAAAAGAACGCACGCTGGAGAGAAACCCTTTCAAGTGCAAATATTGTGAGAAAATATTCAACTCATCTGGTAACTTAACCAAACACATGATAACTCTGGATATAACTGTGTATTTAACTGTTACTTGATTTAAAAAGACGTTATCATGCACTGCTTTTTATGGTCTCCATTGTGTTAATAGATGCCAGGAAAACATCACTTACGGGGTTCAAATAAACACCCCAAAAAAATCGGCTCGCCGCTTCGCGGCTCGTGGACGATGCTCCGCATCGTCATTATTTTATTTAACTGTTACTTGATTTAATAAGACGTTATCATGCACTGCTTTTTGTGGTCTCCATTGTGTTAATAGATGCCAGGAAAACATCACTTACGGGGTTCAAATAAACACCCACAAAAAAATCGGCTCGCCGCTTCGCGGCTCGTGGACGATGCTCCGCATCGTCATTATTTTGGTCAAACCCCCCCCCTTAGCAAAAAGCTAGATCCGCCCCTGCTCAGGGAGGGGGTTCTGACCCCCTCCCAGGCCCACCCCCGCTCGGTCGCTCCGCTTCCTCGCCGCTAACGCCTCGCTCCATCGTTTTTCATATATTACACCCCTTGCGATTTTGTGCCCCCCCCCCCCCCTCCCCGGTAAAAAATTCCTGGATCCGCAACTGTTCATAACAGGTTATTATAATCCGATCAAGGTAATAATTATAAATTTGGTTACATTACGAAAATGGTCTATTACTAGCTTGAATGTTTTGCCTTCTCCTTTGAAATTAGGTCATCCTGCATGTCTAGTTAATTGGGTTAACAAAATTCGTTCAATCTCCTCTAAATAGTGTTTTGAACCTCCGTAGTACAATGTTTGCATTGACGTTGAAATAATAGCGTTTCTCTGTACAGAAAAAACAACAACATCAAAGAGCATTTCTTTTTACAAGAAAATATCAATATCAAATAAAATGGAATTATAACCACCCCCTTTCCTCCTCGAGAAGTTTCGAGAAGTCCGGACCGAGAATAACGAGAAATAAATTTTACTTGGCCTAAAGGGATATTCCTTTGTTTTGTTTTACCCCATCATTATCTTTCTTTCGGTCATTCTGATTTGTCTTTGTCATATTTTCTTCTTTTGTTCTTCCAGCAATTTCCTAGTTTGAAATAATAATTGTTCTCCTATGTCGTGCTATCAAGACACTGTTTCCCTCCCCACCTCTCCATGACAAGAAAGCTATAATACGACAAAATAACACGAATGAAATTTGCGACGAAGAAGGCAACACACACAAACATAGGAAGAAAGGAAGTGGGAGATGAAACTGAGAACAGAACGAAAGAAAATAAACCTGGAGCCACATAATTCTTATCACATTTAAAATTTAATTTTTAATACAAATCTATACCGAAATGCTTGCCTTAATTGTATGAATAAATTTATGTTAAAATACACGTGATACAAAGACAGTGTTTATATTAATAGACCGTCGAGCAGATAAAAGGCCTAAATCTAACAGATGAGGTGATCATTCAATTTATCACCATGGTTTTCGAAATTGATCTTCAGTATCGTATATTACATCAGTCAACTTGTGGAGGCGCGATGGCTCATTGGTAGAGCAGTGGTCTGGTAACCAGGAGGTCCGGGCTCGAAACCAAGTTGATGTACCAGTCCCTCGGAGAGGATTTAAAGCCGTCGGTCCCCTGGTTTCTAACTTACAAGCATACACGTACTTTCTTAGCAGTGCAGGTAAATAAATAAA
Source organism: Strongylocentrotus droebachiensis (assembly GCA_035222895.1). Lineage (NCBI taxonomy): Eukaryota > Metazoa > Echinodermata > Echinoidea > Camarodonta > Strongylocentrotidae > Strongylocentrotus > Strongylocentrotus droebachiensis. The sequence continues at coordinate 127,273 of JAVYIG010001418.1, forward strand.
CAAACGTGTATGAAGGTTACGTGTAAGTCATTAATGATGATGTATGCACGCACCTGCTTGTACTTCAGACTTCCGCAAATTTTAATCAATCGTGTAAAGTCACATTACGAAATATGTGAAGCGTTTGCATGTAACTTCGCTCATTATGTTATTGCTGACCTCTTGTCATGAAAATCCTTGTAGTTCTAATAATGTATGATTGATAATGTTCGTTTCAGGACTTCATCGATCAATGACCTTCCTCTCCTCCCTTTCTCTCTCTCTCTCTCTCTATTCTCTCCTCACTTTATCTCTCCTCCAAGGGTGTCGATTTGTATCCGTGGTTGGTGGGGGGGGGGGGGATGATAGGTGCCAAAATATTTTCGGCAATGGATCAAAGCAACCAAGAGGTTGAAGCGTGTGGCAGGTTGCACTCCTCCCCAAGCGCGTAGCCAGGATTTCATTTTAGGGGGGCGGTAGTGGACACGCGAAATGCGGGCCCTAGGGTGGTTGGGTGCAGGGAGGGGAGTTTCCCCCTTCCCCGCGAAGCGCGGAAGCTTTGACGTTTCATTAAATTATTAGAGAAAGAAGACGATTCGTTGGACCCTTCTCGACTCTTAATCCTTGTTTGAATCAAGTTCCCCTTCCTCCGCGCGTAGCGCGGAAGCTCTGACGTTTCATTAGATTATGAAAGAAAGAAAACGATTAGTTGTACCATTCTCGACTCTTAATCCTTGTTTGAATTCAGTTCCCCCCCCCATCCCGAGCGAAGCGCGGAACTTTGACGTTTCATTAAATTATTAGAGAAAGAAGACGATTCGTTGGACCGTTCTCGACTTTTAATCCTTGTCTGAAGTCAGTTTCTCCCCTCCCCCCCCCCCCGCGCGAAGCGCGGAAGCTTTAGACGTTTCATAAATTATGAGAAAAAGCAAACGATTCGGTGTACTGTTCACGACTCTTAATCCTTATCTGAATTCATCTTAATCCTTATCTGAATTCAGTTCTCCCCCTTCCGCGCAAAGCGCGGAAGCTTTTACGTTTCATTAAATTATGAGAAAAAGCAGACGAATCGGTGTTCTGTTCTCGACTCTTAATCCTTATCTGAATTCAGTTTTCCTCCTTTCCGCGCAAAGCGCGGAATTTTGGCGTTTCATTAAATTATTAGAAAGTAGACGATTCGTTGAACCGTGCTCGACTTTTAATCCTTGTCTGAAGTCAGTTTCTCCCCCCCCTCGCGAAGCGCGGAAGCTTTAGACGTTTCATAAATTATGAGAAAAAAGCAAACGATTCGGTGTACTGTTCACGACTTTTAATCCTCATCTGAATTCATCTTAATCCTTATCTGAATTCATCTTAATCCTTATCTGAATTCAGTTCTCCCCCTTTCGCGCAAAGCGCGGGAGCTTTTACGTTTCATTAAATTATGAGAAAAAGCAGACGAATCGGTGTTCTGTTCTCGACTCTTAATCCTTATCTGAATTCAGTTCTGCCCCTTCCGCGCGAAGCGCGGAAGTTTTGGCATTTCATTAAATTATTAGAAAGTAGACGATTCGTTGAACCGTGCTCGACTTTTAATCCTTGTCTGAAGTTAGTTTCTCCCCCCCCCCCGCGCGAAGCGCGGAAGCTTTAGACGTTTCATAAATTATGAGAAAAAGCAAACGATTCGGTGTACTGTTCTCGACTCTTAATCCTTATCTGAATTCATCTTAATCCTTATCTGAATAAAGTTTTCCCCCTTCCGCGCAAAGCGCGGAAGTTTTTACGTTTCAATAAATTATTAGAGAAAGCAGACGATTCGTTGCACCGTTTTCGACTCTTAATAAGCCCTAATTGTCTGAATTCAGTTTCCTCCTTTAGCGCGAAGCGCGAAAGCTTTGACGTTTCCTTAAATTATTAGAGAAATCAGACGATTCGTTGTACCGTTTTCGACTCTTAATCGTTGTCTGAATTCAGTTTCCCCCTTCCAGCGCGAAAAGCTTAGACGTTTGATTTAATTATTATACAAAGAAAACGATTCGTTGCACCGTTTTCGACTCTTATTAAGCTCTATTTATCTGAATTCAGTTTCCCCCTCTTGCGCGAAGCGCGGGAGCTTTGACGTTTCCTTAAATTATGAGAGAAAGAAGACTATTCGATGAACCGTTCTCGACTCGTCTAAAAAAAGTTTTCCCTCTCTCGCGCAAAGCGCGACATTTTTTGCGTTTCATCAAAATAATTATACAGAAAGGAAGATGATTCGTCGTACCGTTGTTGACTCTTAATCCTTGTTTGAATTAGTTTCCCCGAAAATTGTAAACCTCTGATTTCTTTAGCTGATATTATAGGAAAGTGAAACTTCGAGAAAATACAAGTATTGTAGTTGTAGTCACTCTCGAAGTCGTCACAGCGGATAAAAAGTCACAGTTCGTAGGGAAAAAAACTTGTCGGCCGACCGACAATATACATCTCACCGACTTCAAACTGCATTGATATAGTACACGAGGATCGAGCAAGAATACCGACACAGCTGACCCGACACGGCAACATATTTACCCATGTCTTTCTTGCTGCATTGACGAGACGAGTTCACCTACAACCCCCCCCCCCCCCCCTTTTTTTTTTTTACTCCCACTCCTCCTTTCTCAGGCTCTTATACCTCCCCCCTCTCTCCACCCCCCGTTTCTTTTGTTTCCCTTTTCTCTTTTTTCTCCCTTTTTGTCCTTTTCTTCCTTTTCTTTCTTTTCCTTTCTTTCCTCTTCTCCCTCTTTTTCTTTTTTCTCTTTCTTTCCTGTCTCTTTTCTTTCCTTTTCTTTCCTTTCTTTTCCTTTCTTTCTTTTCTTTTCCTTTTCCTTTTCTTTTTTCCTTTCTTTCAGGCCTTTCCCTCTCTTTTTTCCCCTCCCCCTTCCCGACGGCATCGCAATTTTACCGACTATATCCTGACAGGTGGAGGGGTGTCGCACCCCCACCCCCCCTCTTTGGCGACGCCCCTGTCCCCACCTTTCCATGACAAGAAAGCTCTAATAAGACAGAATTATACGAATGAAATTTGACAAAGGTGTGTAATCACAACGAAAAAATAGCGACGAAGAAGGCAACACACAAAAACATAGGAAGAAAGAAAGTGGGAGATGAAACTGAGAACAGAACGAAAGAAAATAATCCTGGAGCCACATAATTCTTATCACATTTAAAATTTCATTTTAAATACAAATCTATACCGAAATGCTTGCCTTAATTGCATGAATAAATTTATGTTAAAATACACGTGATACAAAGACAGTGTTTATATTAATAGACCGTCGAGCAGATAAAAGGCCTAAATCTAACAGATGAGGTGATCATTCAATTTATCACCATGGTTTTCGAAATTGATCTTCAGTATCGTATATTACATCAGTCAACCTGTGGAGGCGCGATGGCTCATTGGTAGAGCAGTGGTCTGGTAACCAGGAGGTCCGGGCTCGAAACCAAGGTGATGTACCAGTCCCTCGGAGAGGATTTAAAGCCGTCGGTCCCCTGGTTTCTAACTTACAAGCATACACGTACTTTCTTAGCAGTGCAGGTAAAAAAATAAACAAACGTGTATGAAGGTTATACGTGTAAGTCATTAATGATGATGTATGCACGCACCTGCTTGTACTTCAGACTTCCGCAAATTTTAATCAATCGTGTAAAGTCACATTACGAAATAATGTGAAGCGTTTGCATGTAACTTCGCTCATTATGTTATTGCTTACCTCTTGTCATGAAAATCCTTGTAGTTCTAATAATGTATGATTGATAATGTTCGTTTCAGGACTTCATCGATCAATGACCTTCCTCTCCTCCCTTTCTCTCTCTCTCTCTATTCTCTCCTCACTTTATCTCTCCTCCATGGGTGTCGATTTGTATCCGTGGTTGGGGGGGGGGGGGGATGATAGGTGCCAAAATATTTTCGGCAATGGATCAAAGCAACCAAGAGGTTGAAGCGTGTGGCAGGTTGCACCCCTCCCCAAGCGCGTAGCCAGGATTTCATTTTAGGGGGGCGGTAGTGGACACGCGAAATGCGGGCCCTAGAGTGGTTGGGTGCAGGGAGGGGGAGTTTCCCCCTTCCCCGCGAAGCGCGGAAGCTTTGACGTTTCATTAAATTATTAGAGAAAGAAGACGATTCGTTGGAACCTTCTCGACTCTTAATCCTTGTTTGAATCAAGTTCCCCTTCCACCGCGCGTAGCGCGGAAGCTCTGACGTTTCATTAGATTATGAAAGAGAGAAAACGATTAGTTGTACCATTCTCGACTCTTAATCCTTGTTTGAATTCAGTTCCCTTCCCCCCCCCTCCCGAGCGAAGCTTTGACGTTTCATTAAATTATTAGAAGAAGACGTACCGTTCTTGACTCTAAATCCTTGTCTGAATTCAGTTTTCCCGCTCCCGCGCGAGGCGCGGAAGTTTTGACGTTTCATTAAATTATTAAAGAAAGAAAACGATTCGATGTACCATTCTCGACTTTATTAAATTATTAGAGAAAGAAGACGATTCGTTGGACCGTTCTCGACTTTTAATCCTTGTTTGAATTCAGTTCCCTTCCCCCCCCCCCCCTCCCGAGCGAAGCGCGGAAGCTTTGACGTTTCATTAAATTATTAGAGAAAGAAGACGTACCGTTCTTGACTCTAAATCCTTGTCTGAATTCAGTTTTCCCGCTCCCGCGCGAGGCGCGGAAGTTTTGACGTTTCATTAAATTATTAAAGAAAGAAAACGATTCGATGTACCATTCTCGACTCTTAATCCTTGTCTGAATTTAGTTCCCCCCCCCCCCCGCACAAAACGCGGAAGATTTGACGTTTCATTAAATTATTAAAGAAAAAACGATTCGTTGGACCGTTCTCGACTCTTAATCCTTGTTTGAATCAAATTGCGTCTTTGCATTTGGCGCACCGCATTTCTATGATGCTGTTGATTGAATAAATTGAATAAATTGATAAATTCCTGATGAAGCCGTATGAGCGAGAATTCAATTTATTCTTGTCTCATATACGATTATCTTATTTACTTTGTATATATGTATTATGAAAATGAGAAAGCAAAATGTGTATATTGATGGTCATCTTGCGAGTAATTACCATTAGCTACTCTCATCGGGCTCTCATCATTAATTTTTCTCTTGATTTTTTTTTGATGGTTAGTTATTGGGGGGGATGATTGTACAGGCCATCCCCCCCCCCACCTGAAATATTGGGGGGGGGGATATATCCCCCCTCCCCCCGGAATCGACACCCATGCTCTCCTCTCTATCTCTCTCTCCTCCATTCCTCTCTTTCTCTCCTCCCCCTCTCTCTCTCTCTCTCTCTCCCTCTCGCTCTCTATATTCTCTCCTCCCTCTCTCTCTCTTCCTTTCCTCCCTTTCTCTCTCTCTCTATTCTCTCCTCCCTTTCTCTATCTTTCTCTCTCTCTTCTCTTCTCTCTCTCTCTTTTTGTTATATTCCTTCGTCCCACTCCCTCCCTCCTTCCTTCCTTCCTTCCTTCCTTCCTTCCCTTTCTACTTCCCCATCTTCTAAGACAATATTACAAAGCTGTAGAGAAAATAAAGGGTACACATTCATTTAAAAAAAAAAAAAAAATACTCAAAGCATTGGTTTATTCAATCAATTCAAATTAATTGCAATAATGATTAAAATGCTTGAACAAACGATTTGCATTTTCCCCGAATAAGTCAACATTTACACGTATAAACGTTATTACATTAATATTACTATACATCAATAAAACCTGCTAGCTCTCACAAATTAATTCTGACGTACATTTCCAAAAATTAATACAAATGACACAATCAAAGAAGTAATGTTTGCTGGCATCTTCACAAATAACGTCACATCTTGTGAAAAAGTATTCAAAGAAAAATGCCAAGTTCTTGGCGATTTTTTTATTCAATTTCAAATTCTTATTTATTCATTTTGCTGACCAATGGTTAAAATTGTCAATAATATATATTTTTTGTTAAAGTGCAATTCTTGTATTTATAAGTACTTCATTATTTGTAAGTACATCAATTTTTCAAAGAGTAAGAAGCTTTTACTTGAACAGTGTTTGGTTAACTGTATAAGAACAACCAAAGGTACATGTATGCTTATTAAGGAAAGTAAACATAATACAGAAAATGACAAGAAGTTTCTTCAGACAGAATAGTATGAAGGAATAATGAAAATATCAAACATAATCATTTGTTTAAGGGAGACAAGCAGAAAACTGATTTAAATGAAGGAAACCCTCACACATACAGAACAAGAAAGGGGAGAAAATAGAACAGAGAATGGATTTGGTGTCACACATCACATTTAAAATCTAATGAAAATTTTTATTTTGAATAATAAATGCTTGCCTTGCACGCATAATTATGTTGAAGATAAAAACGTGATACATTGTAGGCCATGGGAAAGGATAATGACCAAACAAAAATACCAGTTTAAAATGATCATTATCAATATCATTATGATTACTATATCAGGAGTACGGTAAGAGCATGGACTTGGTAAGAGGTACCTTGAATTTCACTCATGACAGTAACATCCTAACCATTTTTTTTTCTCAGTGTGAACAGGGTGATAATGGGCCGACATCTTGGTGTGAACAGGTCCAAACAGTACAAGTCGATTGCAAACTGATGATAAATTAATCTCCCTCCAGCCAGGTAAATTTTTTTTTAAGTGGTACATTTGTATAGGTCATGGTAAAAGATAATGGCCAAATAAAAAGACCAGTTTAAAATGATCATTATCAATATCATTATGATTATATCAGGAGTACGGTAAGAGGTACCTTGAATTTCACTCATGACAGTAACATCCCAACCATTTTTTTTCTCAGTGTGAACAGGGTGATGATGGGCCGACATCTTGGTGTGAACAGGTCCAAACAGTACAAGTCCATTGCAAACTGATGATAAATCTCTCTCCAGGCAACAGGTATTTTTTTTTTTAAGTTGCACATTGTATATGTTAAAGATAATGGCCAAATAAAAAGACCAGATTAAAATTATTATTGATCCTAACCATTTTTTTCTCAGTGTGAACAGGTCCATAGAGTACAAGTCCATTGCAAACCGGTGATGCATATCTCTCCTGCCAGCAAATATAATAAATATCGCCGAGTGTGCGGGATAAGTGCTCTAAACTTCCGGTTCAAGTGTTCTACAAACTCGTTAAAAGGTCCTTGGCAACAATCAGAGTACAGTATGTCTATCTCTAATACACAATTAACAACTTAATTACTCCTACCCTTACAATACAAAGTTAAGTAAATTGTTAAGTAGGCCTATGTGAAACATTGATTTGTCCTTATTAATGTTTCTTGAGAATGTGATATATTAAAGCTTACATCTAAAAGTATTCATCAATAAAGGCCCTTATTCGACCAGTCCGCCTTTCATTCATGAGTTACGAAAAACACAAAAACATTTAAAAGGTGTTTGAATAGTTTTGTTAACTGTACATGCAAACGCTCTGCATACATATATCCTACAAAAATACATTGTACATGTAAATGTTCATTCATGTACTGTTTATATAATGCATCCATGTACTGTATGTATAATGCAGCCATGTAGAATATTAAGGCACATGCACATCAAAAAAAGGGTTTAAAAAGTTTAGCCATACCGGTAATAGAGAAGTTGTTTCAGTGCCATTTTTACTCTTGCCTTTTTCCCCATAATGGAAAAAGCAGTAAACTAAGATACTGTGTATGAATCAACTAAATACTGCACAATTTTGAGGCACTGCTTGGACTGTATGTATTTAAACCTATGGGATAGATGCGACTCAATAGTATTAGAACTTTCAGGGCTATGGCCCCCAGGAAATTAAACCAATTATAGTCCGCATCGAGCCCATAGATTTCAACAGAGTCTCTAAATGCAGTGTATATTATTGTGTATGTTTCCTCAAAATGTGGAAATGAAAATTGATATCTGCCTGTTAATTTCAAGATATATATATATATATATATATATATATATATATATATATATATATGAACATTTACATCTATTTGTGTCCTTATACATTTGTGACTTTAAAACATATTTTTACTTAAATATTGAAACACTGTTTTGTTACACTTCATAATTTTAATATCTAAAACATATATAATTCAACGAATTTGTCATTACAATAGTACATGCTCCTGTATATTGTTATTTAATTTTATTTGTGGTGATATTGTGTAATCATGAATTACAATTACAAATAAAATGTCATCCTTGCCAATATTCAATAATGAAAAGTAGTGGACTTTTCTATTTAGAAAAAAAGAAGAATTATTTTTGAGTTGAGGGAGGGAGAGAGGTATGATGTCACAGCAAGGGAGTGTAAACTTATTGCATTTTTAATTTGCGCATTATCAAACACTTTCTGGATTAAAGTGAGATACTTTGTTTCCCCTGAAGTATTTGTCAGAACGTCTAGACTGTACAGTGTAAGTAATCCATATATATTAAAAATACCTCGATGCATTCAAGTGAAAAATATCATCAGCAATACAAACATGTATCTGCATGGCAGGGATTTTTTTCTCACCATGGGGCACAATACAGTGAAAAAAATACACGGGGGCTCGGGCATATTAGCCCCCGAAATGCCCAAAAGAGCCCCCAAAAATGTGCATAGAGTTCAATGCAAAACGAATTACAGAGTGTTATTTTCATGCAAGAAAGCTTGAAAAGTAGCCCCCGAAATGTTTTAAGTATTTTTTTCCCTGCCACAATATCACTATTTCTAAGAGGCTGCACGACTTTATTTGGATAGCTGGATTTGATGGATAGGACACTTCATAAAACAGTATATCCGGGAGAGGGCTCCGCCCCCCTCTCATCTCTACACATACAGTCAACCTACAAATACCTTAAAAAATGTTGAAGTCTGTTGGTAAAGCAGTCTGATATGTGGATCAGACAGTATTGCAAACAATTTTATGGTATCCAAACTTTGAATACTACTTGGATTTTGAAAAGATGTAGGTTTTCATTCAAAAGAGCTATTTATTCATTGTATGTTTACATTGCATGAAAGCAATAGCATACTGCACAAAGCAGGAGAGTTGGCAAGGACATGTACATGCACATGTATGTTTCACATAACATCCCTTTTTTCCTTTTTTGAATGCATTCATCACATGGATACATACTATACATGTGCCTCTTGGTCCCCACACATCATACCGAGTCAGCGACATGTACATTACGTGTCAAGTATTGAGATTCATGTATGCATACATTTTTCTCTCGAGTCTTTTACATGAAAAACATTAAAGGGTACCAGACGTCTATTAAAGTATATCATCTGCATACAGTTGGTCCTTAACATGTTAAAGCATTAAAGGGTACCATCTAGACGTCTATTTAAATAAATCATTTGTGACAGCTAGAATGTATCAAGGCAACCCCCCCCCCCCCCCCCCAAAAAAAAAAAAAAAAAAAAAAAAAAAAAAACTGGTGTTCTACAGCTTAGCAGCACATTAAGGAATAAGAAGAAATAACATAAACCAGCACACAAACTTGGGTTCCATCCGTGCCCCCCCCCCAGTCAATGTTAACGTGTACTGATGAATCCACTAGTCTACAGGCCAGGCCAGGGTGTGTCATGTATAATATTTAGTCCTCAGAAGTTGCTTTTACATTTGCAATATCTCTGTTTACATTGTAGAAGTACAGGTAAACTCTTAAGGAGGTATATATCGTATTCAGGTGTGACTTGGGCAATTTTAATTTTTTTTTTTTTTTTTAGCTCACTGAAATAAGGGATGTCTGAAATGCCATAATCTAAATTTTCATGTTGAATAAAGCACTACAAGTATGCTAAATTCAAGTTCAAGGGCAAGTATTTCATGGTACTAAATGACCTTGCATGCTTCCTTCACAAGAAAATCGCACTCAATAAGTCTCAATCTATTCAAAAAATCATTAAAAATAAAATTCTAAACCAAATGTATACAAGTAATGTATCAGCAGAAAGTGGATAACAAGGGCTGATTGCTTAGACTAGTTTTGGGTTTGTGTTATGCTGCCATCTAGTGGCAAAGATAGGATTAGAATTTTACCACTGTGCATGCTTGATCTCTATTGAGTGTCAACCCTAGTCAACTCACTGAAAATGCCTCGCAAAACTCCAAAATATGTGAGGAAGAGGAAGGTGTTCAAAGGAGTGCAATACCAGGTATTACAGAAGAGGAAAATGAATGCTGAAGAGGTGCCAGAAGAAATAACAGCTTCAGAGAGGAAGCTTTCCCTGAATAAGTGTGAGGACAGCCAAATTTTTAATACTGGTCCCACATGTAAAGATCCGCGTCTGCTAGAGGGCTTCTACATCATTAGTGGCCAACAACTTGCAGCTGCTTTGCAAAAAGCTCACGTGTGTCTGGGAGGTATGTACTTGCTATCAAACAATATCTTTAATAATTCATAGTTTGTAAACTGTAACTTTGAGATTGTATTGCAAGCTCAAGGGGTGAATGGCTCATTCATAAGGCCAAATCAAAAGATTGATGATGAATTGAATTTGAAGTGGGATATCGGAATGTAAAAAAATAAGGATGGATGAAAGTGCAAGTTTGCCAATAGAGTATATGATATTTGCAACTTGCTTGATGTCATTGTTCTTACCTGATTGTTGGGTTTGGGAATATATAATGAATGTCCTGATTAATTTAGACTCTAGATCGTAGAGACAAGTCAGACAACGAAAATGAAACCTAGACTCGAGCTAAATAAATCTCGTGAATTTAGTCTTGTTGATACCGTGAATAAATGTGTAATGTACTATGTCATAACCAGCACTTTTGTTATTAGTTGGTGATTGTGCTTTTCAAAATATTTTCCCGGTTCCATAAACTGTATTTGATATCTTTTACAGGGCATCTCATTCCTTTGGAGAATTCTTCAAAGAGGGATGGGTTGAACTGCGCCATGGTCCTTCGCTGCTCCATTTGCAAGAAGGAAGAGACGTTCTTTTCATCAGAAAATGCATGCGAAGGACGTGGAAAGTCTGCAGAAATTAACCGCAGAGCTACTCTGGCAGCAACGGAGGTTGGTTTGGCACGGGAGGGCTTGTGCAACTTGCTGACCATCCTCGGAACAGCCCCACCAGTCAAAGCCCCTAGCTACAACATACACATAGCCACTTTATCTTCCTTATCCCAAGAGGTTAGTCACCAGCCTGGTGTTTTCTTCATTAAATTATCTTAGCTGTACCTACATTTACTCCAAACAGATTAATATTTTTTAGTTGTGGTTGATAGACAGTATAATACATGTACATCAATATCCATTCTTGTCAAATCAAGGGATGGAAATTAATCAAATCTAAAAATTTGTAATAGGGTCTAATGGGTGAGAGTCCTGAGGGGACTTGATATTTACTTTTTATTTATTACGTACTTTTGTTCTTTTTTTATTTTGCAGGCCAGTGAGGACAACCAGAAGAAGGTGGCAGCATGCCTACGACAAAGGGCCATGGACAAGGACCCGACCATCGGAGATGATGACTATGTGGATGTGGCAGTGTCTTACGATGGTACATGGCATAGGCGAGGTTACACATCGAATCATGGGGTGGGGGTGGTAATATCAGTAGATACAGGGGAGGTTTTGGACACAGAGGTTCTTTCAAAATCGTGTAAAAAGTGTGAGTATAGGAAGGGCTGGGACAAGAGTAGCGATAAATATAAGGATTGGGAAGCTAGTCATAAGGATGTTTGTTTAGGGAATCATAAAGGGAGTAGTGGGAAAATGGAGGTAGATGCAGCTGTAGCAATGTGGGGTAGATCAAAGGCTTTGTATAAATTGAGGTATAAGTATATGTTAAGTGATGGGGATAGTAATGCATACAATGCAGTTAAGGATACATATGGGGATGAATGTAAAGTACATAAATTAGATTGTATAGGGCATGTAGGCAAAAGAATGTATAAGGCACTAGATAAGGTTAGAAAGACTCACACTGGTAAATTAGAGGACGGGAAGGGGGTAGGGCGGGTGGCGGGTAGGCTTAGAGGGACGGCAGATACAGGGTCAATTGGTAGATTGTGTAAGTTATATAGGTCAACAATTCGTACTAATAGTAATAAGGGGGTTCTAGATAGCGGTAATGATAATGATAAGAAAGAAGCAGTAGAGAAGATGCGCAGGGCAATACTGGCCGTTCTCTATCATTCAGTAAAATTGTCTGATGGAGATGTGCGCCATCAGTTCTGTCCTGAAAATGGTTGGTGTGAATACAAAAAGACAGGAAAAGAGAAGATAAATGAGAATCACTTGGACCCCGTGTTTCTCAAGCTTCTACTTCCTACATTTACGCGACTCAGTGACCCAGATCTCCTTGAGAGATGCCTCCCAGGTATCACCCAGAACCAGAATGAGAGCTTCAATGCTCTCATCTGGAAAAGGTGTCCTAAACACCTGTGGAGAGGTCCACGTGTTGTTCGCACTGCAGTCAACCTTGCAGTCCTTGCGTTCAACTGTGGCGCAGAGTCTGGTCGCAACAGAATCTTCAAGAGACTAAATCTCAAAATGGGAATTCACGCCACCATTTGTTCGCAAATAAAGGATAGGGTTAGGATAAAGAGGGCAAAAGTTCGGGCAGGGGAGGTTATTAAGAGAAGAAGGGAGGTACTTAGGGCATTAAGGAAAAGTAGGGATGAGGCTGATGAAGAGAGGGAAGGGGGGTTATATTCGATGGGTAGCTTTTAAGCTAAAGGGTCGTGGTCATAATACATGCATTGTGGAGTTGTTAATGTCACCCACATGATCACGATCCCTTATTGCGCATGCGACGAGATGATATAGCATTTTACAATATCATAATTAATTAATCACTATGTATATATATTTCTTGTTGTAAATATTCATTAATAGCTCTATCCAATTTTGAATTCTATTTGTAAATACTGTTTTCCTGTTGTACATACTCATTAATAGCTTTATCTTTTATCCAATTTCCAATTTTTTAATAATTCTTGTTATACATATGAATTTGAATTGAATTTGAATTTTTTTAGGCTATTTAAAAACAAATTTAGTTAAGGTTTTCATTTGTGTGTTCTGGGTATTTTTTGGGGGGTGTTTTTCTTATTATTTAGGGTGACAATTGGTACCTCGCAAGACACTGCCACTGCCTACCCGACCGCTCTCACTGCCAGCATTGTATTCAGAAGGGGTCCGGCAGCATCAACAGAATTCAACGCTGGCTGCTGGGCCCTTTCCAACCTTCCATCATTACTAATTAGTGCAATTAATTTAATTTATTAATGATTTTAATCCCTTTTTTTTCTGAAAAGCATGTAACTATTATATCTGTAAATATAAAATATGTATATATTGTATATATCACCTTCTCAGTCTGTTTATTATGCCGTACAGGTGTGTCGTTGACGGATGACTGTGTGCAAAGTGTATTTCTTTTTATTTACTTTGTTTTCTCAGAATGGTGTTTTTGAGTGAGGTGGTGACATTGTGGCCTAAATTTAGGATGAAGGGAAAGGTGCAGAATGCTCAAATCTGGTGTGTAAGATATCAGTGATATGCCTGCTACAAGTTGATTGGAGCAGTTTTGGGAAATCTTATTTTGTTTTTTAATTATTGATGTATGAATACATAATTAGGCTATCTCGCATGGGATTGGTCGAATAAAAATTCATAAAAAATAAAGGGAGGGGATTAAAAAAAAAAAAATCCAATACATTGGTTTATATACATCCATAGAACAAACACACAAAGTTTCAAAACAATGAGATGAGTAGTTAGCCTTTGAGCTTGGGGGACCTGAATTTCTTATGTTTTTCTTTATATGCAAATTAGGGATTAGTTCAAAAAAAAATTACGCATGTAAAATTACATGTTTAGGCATATACTATGAATATGTAAAGATTTTACTGCGGTGAATGCCATGGCAAAGTAACAAACTGCACTGAAGCATATATCTACCATATACTGTATTAACCTCCTTAAGTTCATATTTTGAATGTGTAAAGCAACATATGGAACCGGCCCTTACAAAGTAAACAATTTTTTGTCTCTGTGTGATTGGTAATCTCTAATTAATTTGATATTTTTAATTACTCAGCCCCAAAGATCACCTTCTAAACTGAATACGGGACATCCTGGGAAAGAATCAATATTCTGATTAAACAACCAACAAGGTGGTGTTACATCGATATAACCAGACAACACCTGTGACCTGTCAATAGGGAGGAATCTACATGTACATGTATCCTGCAGAAACATACGTTTATTCTTCCTACAATAAGCCAGTTCACGGTTGCAGTCTGAGCATGAGCAGATAAAGGTCATTGCAGAACAAATTTAGAAATGCACGGAGACGAAATAATGGATACGTGCTCATGAAAGTTATGTATTCATTCATGCACATTCAGTGCACTCCATGATAGACAGGTGGAAGTATTCTTTGAAAAGGGGAAACAAAGGCTATTTATATAGCACCTCCATCGCTGTAGGAGTGATTATTTTTAAAATGTACAAAGTGGGACCTCTTCATGATTTGAAGATCTGTGGATATTCGGGGTCATTGCAGTAACACTATGAACACGACAGACAATGAAAGCGGACAAAATATACAGTTCCTCAGGTAGACAAAGGGACATCCCTTCACTGCTATTATGTAAAAATGTGTAGAACAGGTGTCACATGCATATTCACCTGTTCTACACAATTTTACATAATAGCAGTGAAGGGATGTTCCTTTGTTTTCCTGAGGAACTGTATATTTTGTCCGCTTTCATTGTCTGTCATGTTCATAGTGTAATGTGCTAACCGTGAACTGGTCTATTGTCCTGGGAGGTGTTTCACAAAGATCCTAAGTTGAACTTATCTCTAAGTTAGACTTAAAAAATATGGAAAGCCGTTAGCGTCTTTGAAAATGTTTTGTAAAAGTTTTTTTAAAAGGCATAAAATGTTGATTCACATCATTCATATTTTCTATTATCAAGGAGGTTTCATGTTCTTGATGTGGAATTTATAAAAAAGGCTAAAATCCTTGAATTTCTGCTTTTAAATATATTTCATTTTAAGGCTCCAATGGCTGTCCATAATTTTTAAGTCCAACTTAGTGTTAAGTTCTACTTAGGATCTTTGTGAAACACCTCCCTGGGCTCTGATTCATAGAACTTGTTATCACCAACTGCATTTATTTGCAACAAATAATCATTGTTTTTTTTCACATTCTGGTGTCTCTCCGGTAATTGCTAAATACAACGAGAAAAACAAACTTCAAAAAATCGATCTCTGGAGTGTGTTTTTTGTCTGGAGTGTTTTTATTTAAATTAAACGCCGACCAGCGTTTTACCAACTTTTGCATCGTACGTACAAACTTCAGTAAGATACTGATTTTTTCTAACGTGACTATCTTCGCTTCCGTGCTAACAGTAACACATGCAATAAAATTGGTATGAGAAAACTTTAACTGCTTTTAATGGGTTTTTCCAGTAGTGTAAATGTTTATAGTAAAAAAACTCAATGGTTTTTCAAAATGGTGTTTGGTGTGTGTAAATGGGCCTAATATCAAGTGATAATAACTGTTATAAGCTACTGAAGTAGGGGCATTTGAATGGCTGAGAGCAAAGTTGTCATAGAAATTTAGCATTTGTTATACCGGTAGATAACAAGTTTTATGAAACAGGGCCCAGTTTACAAATAAAGTATTTAATATTCATATATATTCCTCTACTACAATCACAACAATTTTAGAGGCGTGTTCAATATAGCAACACATTAATGTAAATGCATTTCATCTTTCAAAATACAATAGCTATTCAAAAAAATCAATACTTTGTGACTAGGAGATATATGGGTAACATCTCTTATGAATTTGCATTAAAAGACCCATTTACATTGCAAAGAAAAATCAAACTCAACGGTTTTTACTTGCAGCGTAAATCGATGCCCTTACAGAGTGTGATTTTGTTAGGAGTAACAGCTGGCAGAGAATCTTCACACTGATTGTGTATAGAAAAGTGTGTGAAAAATACCTCTGAATATTGCATCTTTTCATGTCTTTTACATACAACAGCGAGTGATACATATACATATATATATATACACATGTGATTTTTTTTCTTGTGACCTCTAATTACAACCAAGAGTACATATCCGCATCTCTTCCCTTGGAACTTGCGTGTATAATTTGAGGGAAACTATGGAACTCATGTGTACTTGCTTTCATTACAATAAAGCAGTACACTTACAAATAAAATTTCACATTTTTGAAATGTACACCATCAGAGATTCTGGACAAGAGTAACAAAAAACAAAAAACAATCAAATGACTCAAATATGTGCGCAAATTGAACGCACACACACTGATCCAATTCTGTACTGCACTCCCAGTAAGAAAAACTAATATCTGTACATTACATGTACGTTGTCGACAGAAATACTGAAATATGATACAAATGAAAAACGGTGCCCATGGCAGAATTGACATACATTTGTACATGTGTATGGTAAGAAGAAAAACCCATGAAAGACTACATGTACATGTATATATACATATATTGTAAAATAGATATCCAACTAATCTAAAATAATATCTACATGTACCTGTACTTTGTATTTATATGTCGTAACAATGTGTTGAAGAATTAAAAGACTGTGGGAGAGTACATGATAAAACAAATTGGATTAGTTGTGTTATTTTTTATTATGCTGGATCACATAGTAAAATGTGTTTGCCCATTAACTTTCCAATATTCATTACCTGATAAAATGAAAAGTCTTTAAATTAAATCATCATGGTGGTATTAATTATGATATGCCCTTCACATGCAAATTATCTGATTTGATTTGGGGTTCTAGATTTCTGAATATCAGAGTTCAGAAAGTCTTGGCGTACTAGAGTCACATGTCACCTTGGCTAGTAATTGGATTTGAACGCCTGTTAACCGTAACAATTGAATTAAAGTTCTAAAATTTAACATACTGTGTTAATGACTAAAAATTGTGCCAGACCACATTTACGATGAACATCAAAGATCTGTTCTCTGCCAACTTTGAATGAAAAAATTCTAAAAGTGCATCAGAGTTAAAGGCTTGGTCAGACCTTGGCCATAATGATAAGGCCTAAAAAAAAGATGTTTTGCCCTTTAGGTGCCAAAACATGGGTCGGTCGGTCAGTAACCTTTTTTTTTTACTCCCTCTTTGGGCTGATATTTCTCAGTTTTGAATGCTTTTTATACATTTTTTTTCTAAAGAACCGTAAAAAATATAAAAAAATGAAAAGCCGACCATAGATTTCAAGATTTTTGAGTCAGTCGCAAAGGGCAATACAACTTTTTTTTTTTTTTTAGGCCTAACATTACTTAAATGACTCAATCTTAAATTGCTCATTTGTTTATTTGTAATCTCAATCGAATATCATTTTTATACGTGTAGGTCGGACCTCAATGATGGATAATGAACCTTGCTCAATGATTTTATTGTTTCATTGGGATCGCGGGTTGAGCAATATTTGTTATTACTTTTAAGACAAGCCTCAACGATAATATCTGTGTTCCACTATGAATAGCACCTTGTTCATGTGAAGAAGAGATAGACTGTAGAGGCAGTGTCTGCCTGTCCATTACGTACATGTACTATAGCCTGTGGTATTATTTTACAACTACCGGTAGCTTAAAGGTATAAACCAGTTCTGGTCATGCAATTACATTGTGAAAGAAACATTGTGGAATCGATCAGAAAAGGTTGATCATCTAGCATATAAGTATTGGTGTGTACTGCAAGGTTCTGGAATCATTAAAATGATAAGAAATTTGGCCCAGTCTTGGTTAAGTTACAAGCACTGTACACAGAACGATATATATGGGACTATAGATTTCTATCTAGTCCGGATAGATATGATAATTTACCAAATATATCAATTAGTAGGCGGTTTCCCAGCAAAATTTGTATCATCACGTATTAGTCAAAACATATTCCTCCACATGATTGGTAATAAGAGCTTCCATTTCATTTTTTGAGAGGGGGGCGTTTCCATAACTGGTTTATACCTTTAAACTTTTATGGATATGGGCCCAGGTTGATTGGGCTAGCAAAAGAAGAATCCCTTGGCATGGCAAACATGTGTTGGCATTTTATCAGTGTTTCTGGTTTCAGCTCAGCAATTTTTCATATTTACCAGGGTGATCCACTCCACAATAACAAAAAAATGCAACAAAAAAAAATTGAAACTTTGAAAGAATGTAAACTTTTGTACACATGATGAGTACAGAGCACAAAGTCCTTTATAGTGACTGGTTTCCCAACTTTCCTGGAAGGGGGAAAAGCTAGATGGGATTCTTATATGCTTTCTGGTGCCATCTCAGCCATATTTAGATGCATTTTGAAACAAATTTTATGACTACCGGGGAATATTTCCTGATTAATTGTAGTTGAGAATGAATTTGAACCTGGGAGTTAAAGATGTTCATGCACGGGTATCGTCATTCATGAAGTAGGCGACTTGGTGAACAATGAGCCAACGGGTATTACGCTCCTGTACGAACGTACGCATAAAGGGATACTAGTACGCAAGGGAGCGTAATACCCGTTGGCTCAGTGTGCTGCCCTCTGTATACCCATGCATGAGCAACTTTAAATGATTTTTTTTCAAAACGGTTGCTTCAAAATTAAAATCTGTTGCTGTTACAGTATAACACCACTCGTGAACCAGCCTCTATTAACACTGTTCATATACTAAATATTTGAACACTACAAAAGATGAATTTTCACCGGCACTAAATGTAAAATTTGATCGGATTCATAATACCCATTGACTTTGTTAATATTGGTTTGAAGGTCAATTCACAGCTCTTCAAACAACTCTACCAAGAATCAACATCAATCCCCATTTTCCATGAAAAAATCAATCTGAATGCAAACAAATCTGAAAATGAGAGAATCACAGTTTGATCTACAAGTACAGGTACGTGTATAATCAAACAGTTTTGTCGCAAAACGCAATATCTCCATCTCAGGCGTTCTGAGAAAGACAACACTTTTTTTGCCATGAGTTTATGTAAGAACTTTAAGTACAGAAGTCATTACATGAATATACATTGCTGAGTTGTACATAGCAATTGCACCACAAATAGGTAGTGGATATATTGCTTTTTGAACTGAAATACAAGTTGATTTCTTGTGTTTTGCAAGAAAACAGTGCTTTTGCAATACAATAAATATTTTAAAGATCTAAGCTAGATTCAAATCAATAATTTGTTAATAATCTCACTTACAAATACTAGATCACCTAACAGAGTCCTTTTTATCTTCTATTCCAACATTCTTCGTTTCATTTTTTAACACATCTATAATTTCTTTTTCTATTTCTATAGGTTTTTGTTCAGTTTCCTTTGGTTTTTCAAGGTCTTTCTTTTCATTATCAATGTTTGATTCCTTTTCTAGTTTCGATAGGCTCTCTTGTTTCTCCCGAGCCTCTTCCCGCTGTTTCTCTTGGCTTGACTGTTCTTTCGCTTGCTCCTCTTGTTTCCTTTCCTGATCATCCAGAGGCTGTTCTTGGAGCTGCAACTGCTGCCTGGATCGCGCCTCTTGAAGAATCTCCTTGGGTACATCGGCTGGACATGGGTACGTTCCGACACCGAAGGGACGCAAATGATAAACAAGGTATTCCAGGTTGTACAGAGCGGCAGGTGGAATGTAGTGAAAGGTTATAGAGTAGTCCGAACAGCATCCTTCAAAACCCTGCAGACATGATGAAGAATTTATTTTAAAAAATTAAACAAATTATGTGTATATTATGGACGGGGTAATACTGCAATATCATGATATCAGAGTGACAGAGTTTTAAGCATTTCATACCCCATTAGATGCGAAAATCTAATGTGGTTAAATAGATTACCAAGTGTGCGCTTGTAAAAATGACTCCTGGCTAAAATGCTCCCTATGGAGTGGAGAATGTGCATACATGTACATTGTTGTGTGCGGGTAAGCCTGAATCTGATGACTGGGGTAATAATATACATGTATCTGTAAAGCGCTTTGAGAGGGCCTGCGGTCCTGAAAAGCGCTATATAACTATTATTATTACCGATTTCTCTGATTTTCCCTGTATTTTCCCTGTTGGAGTCTCAATATTTCAGAGTCATTTTACCAATGTGGAACATCAACATCGTTACCGGTACATGTCTAAACTAAAGACAAAATAATAGAGACTGTAAACTACTTTAATTTGGGTCCAATTAGTTTCTGACTTTTCCCTGAATTATGTGAGTTTTCTCTGTATCTGACTATGGAGTGGTGAAGTATGAGGTCATCAAAAGTCTATTTTTGGAATTTCTCAATTTTTTCTTCATTTTCCAGAAGAGCATCAAAAATAATGTCAAAATGTGGAAAACCAATTGAATATATTGAATTTATAATTATTGGCTGAGATATGACCATCTGAATAAATAGATTTCCTATAGGAACTCAGTGTTATTTTGCTCTGGTTCATAACATTACAGAAATTCTAAACATAGATTCTTATGATGTCACAGCTTCGGTCCTCTATTAGCCGACTGTAAAAAAAGGGAACTCATTTTCCAGATTTTCCTTCATTTCCAGGATACACTGTAGCTGGGGTTGCCTGGAAATCACTTGGTATTGCTTCATGTAAAAGGTGGCAAAACAACATCGGCAACTTCTGCAGGTACCCAGATTCATGAACAGTGTTAATTAGCCGTTAATGGGAGTTTTATTACCAACATCGGTGAGAAATGAACCCTTTTGAGGCTTGTTCAAAACTTAAAGGGGCATGTTCCCGCCAGTGTAGTTATCGCTGCTCTAGTCATCGCCATCTTGGTTCCGAAGGTTGACTTCTAATTTGCATACAGCTGTCAATCAAAGTACGCGCGGCCAGGCCTGCCTTCGCCAAGCCAGCTGATTGCTGCTGATCGCGACGTCACAAAAGTGGGCGAAAACAGCAGCCGAATCTTAGAGCCGAACTGCGATTGGTATTACTTCGGCACATGTATGTGATAATCGGCATTGTCCGGGCATTTGGAACATGCCATCTGCGTAAGAGCCGTATTCTGTTGATGTCAATAGGCAGCTAGCACCGTCCGCCAGCGGGTACGTATTTTGAACGCCCTCTGGAATACGGGGAACATGCCCCTTTAAGATATGGCGCGTTAAACCACCCCAAAAAATCTGTACGTTATTTAACATATAAATGAATAGCAACTGCACACAACAAAGGACTTGCGTGTATGCAGTGAGCTCTGTGTTATGAGATACAGAAAAGTGAAACGTATTACACTTTACATCATTATACAAAAACCGCATTAGCACTGTTCATGCAAATGTGAGTACCTCTTTATTCTATACATGCAGAGGTTAGGAATGTTCTTTTTGCTACGTCATATCTACATCTACATCTACATCTACATCTACGATTGAGATTAGGTTTTAACGACCTCGTGAAAATCACTTACCTCATTACGTGGATAATAGATATAATCCCAGTACCAAAAAGAATCAGGGAGGCCTTTAGGATCAAGATGTGCTTCAGGTTGGAATGGATGAAAACGATTTCTTTCCAGGGAATCTCTTGAATCCCCTGCAACAACACCAGAATTTTCAAAGCACTTGCCAATCTCCACATCTTCCGCACCACCCTTCCTGTCCATGCCCCAACATTTGGAAGAATCCTTAAAGGCAATCTCCACCAGATTCTTCACCCCGGTTCTGCTGGTCACATAACCGCCCCCTCCGCTCATGTAACCCTGCTTGACGTAGCGCTTGAACTTGTGGCCAAAGTAAATCGACGTATCGGGGGTGTACGATGACAGGAAGTAGCGTAGGTTTTCCACGATGACAAACGTGTCATCGTCTGCTTTCAGGAACCAGTCGTAGTCGTCCAGGAAGTTGTCGTAGATGTGCTGGAAGGCTCCTCGGGTCTTCTGCCAGAGGAAGTCCCGCCCTTCTTTAGTTGCCACCTTCACGATGGGGATCTTGTCCGATGGTTCAGAAGAGATGAATATCACCTTGTTGCAACGCTTTCCCCACGTGGCAAAGATATGAACGGCCTTTGTATCAATGTTTTGAGGTCCAGTCATTATCCAGCACAAAACACGTACCTTGTCATAAAGGACTTGAGCAAGGGCATCCTGACCTGCAATTTGAAAGAACAAGTGATGTAACAATTTATGTCTTTCCTGATGTTATTGTTTTTATCTTTCTTCCATCTTATATTTCTGTTTCCTTTGATCTCTTATCGAGCTAAGTACATCTTTTTTCATATTTTCTTCTGATTTCCTATGTATTTCCTCTCTACCGGTATTTAAAATATCTTCTACATGTAGATCATAACAACTTTTAAATCGTGACCATTATTTGAACAATTGATGAAGATTTAGTTGATTTTGGGTATGTTTTACTTTTAGTAGGCTATCTCCACGCCAGAGTTACGGGTAAAAAATGGGTACGAAAGTACAGTCACTATAAGCGCCAACACCTGTTTATATATTATATAAACACCTGAATGGTGTCAAATTCCCCATCAGAGCCCACTACTAGTACTACATGTATGTGTTTTTAACTGGTGTAGATCTAGGCCCAGTCTTGTAAACAATGTGATTAATCATTAATCTAAGCTTTTTGTGATTGATATTCATCTCAACTACCTATACATGTATCATTGTATGTATGTACAAGAGATGGGAGACTAATGGGAAACTTGTAAGCTTGAGATTGATTGGAGGACATTCCATTAAGTTGGATCAATCATAACTCTTTATCAGACGGGCCATGAAGTTCATATTAAGAAGATAAACAAAATCAGTTGGTGAATGGTGATATTAGTCAAATTTGACTTATTGCCATATGAATTATGATAATGAATAGACTACTAAATAGGGAGTAGGAATAGGGAGGCGAGTTGGCTCAGTCGGTAAAGCGTCTGCCTGCCAAAGATCTTGGGTTCGAATCCCACCGTGACCCACCAAGGCGGATGACTGAAGCCTGCGCCACTCCCTTTTTATCATAGATGCAGGCTATTAGAAGTGGAAAACACTCCGTCCATCAGATAGGACGTTAAGAACCCACTGCACTATTCTTAATCTTATAAGAGTAGGGGGGCCCCTGGTGTAGTAGTCCACCTGCACACCCCAATCAGGCCGAGTATACATGTACATGTATACGGCATCTGCAAGGATCGGTAGAGAATTTGAAGCCTGAAGGAGGCAGATTATCTCCTCGAAGAAGAAGACCGACCCACAACAAAAACTGACACTAGCTGCACTGGGCACTGACCGAAATGAAAGCTTCAGTTTCTATCTGATATCAAGGGTTGTGACAAAGTGAGACCGTTTTAACTTTTAGTTTTAGATTTGGACGGTCATTTAATATTAATGTCTGACTGAGCATTCTCTTCATATTCATAACAATTCATAACCTAGACCAGTTTGGGAAACGCCCCCCTTTCAAAAAATGAAATGGAAGCTCTATATCACCAATCATGTGAAAGAATATGTTTTGACTAGTAATAGTTCTAATACGTGATACAAATTTTGCCGGGAAACCGCCTACTAATTGATATATTTTCTGATCGATTCCACAACGTTTCTTTCACATTTCAATCGAATGACCCGAACTGGTCTTTTCCTTTAAAGCTAAATCATGAACAAAAGAAGTCATTCAATCTTTAAGAAATCACAGATTCTAAGGGCTCAGTTATTCTAGAGCACATCTTCCGTCATATCACTCTCGTGTTAGTCTTACCCACAAAATTATGATGGTGAGAATCTTGAAAATGTTTCAGTTCGCTTTCTAACACTCGGTTCGTGTCGTCCACAATAACATGTCCATCGGGCTGCCGCAGCGCTTCCCCGTCGTTTGAGCCTGAAGAAAATGTTTGCAAATGCGAAGATCTCAGCCCGTTCATTCTTGAAAATTTCACTGTGGCGTAAGTTATACAACATCCGAAAAATAATCCAAAGCAGAAATTCCATATGAATCCCCTCGTATTCCCTTTGACGGCCGCCATGTCCAGTGTCCTTGAGTCGAACCAACTTCACTTCAAATGATATACTTCTACACGCTCCAAGTCAAACAGAATGATTAACATATGCGGCCGGTACGGTCGATCGTCGGATCGAGCGCGCGCGCGCGCCTAGGGTTTGGGGAGCGGAGCGCGCCCACGTACACTCGACCGAAGCCCGAGCTTACCATAGAAATCTAGTCCAGCCAACATAGGTGCATTACTATCCTGGCTGTGTATTAAAAGCTGTGCTATTGATTCTCAACATTTCAAACACCACTGTACAAAACTGAACTAATTTCACTAAAAATCGGTACTTTAGTGACGATTGATGACACCTAAATAGCAGTAAAATACAATTTTTTTCAACCTATCAATGTTAAAAAGAATAATTTAAAAATTAAAATTGTGAGTCCCCTGTCAAACTTGCCGATCAACCAGCATGGGCATAATTGTGCGGATCTGTGTGTTATGACTTATGAGTGTATTGACTATTCATGTATTTAAATGCTGATGTATTAATAATCACCTTTCAAGTGCTCTAAAATGAAAACTTAATTAAAGCATTCTTTAATTTAAAAAATTCTCCCTAAGTATAGCTAGAGCTATCAGTAGACGCAGTGTTTCTCAACTGGCTGGAAACAAATCATGCCAATCTAGCAAGGATCGAGGGGGGGGGGCCCAGGTCGAAAATCCCATAGAGACCAATAGAGACCATTAGAAAAATTCTATTGGTCTCTAATGGTTTCTGTTGGAGTCTATTGGTTTCTGTTGGACCCATAGAATTGAATCCAATAGAGACTATTCAAACCATCAGAAACCAAAAGAAACCAATAGCACCCATAGAAACCAATAGAAATAGAAACCAATAGGACCAATAGAAACCAATAGGACCAATAGAAACCAATAAGACAAATATAAACCAATAGGACCAATAGGACCAATAGGACCAATATAAACCAATAAGACCAATAGAAACCAATAGAACCGAAAGGACCAATAGGACCAATAGGACCGATAGGACCAATAGAAAACCAATGAGACCAATAGAACCCAATGGGACCAATAGAAACCAATAGGTCCAATAGAAACCAATAGAAACCAACAGCTAAATCTATCTCATGCATATTCATGATTACTTTATACGTGTTCACAGAAAATTACATTTATCATAATTTGTCAAGCAACTTATGACAATGTACATCAATTTTATGATTTTTATTTTCTTTTGGCAACTAATGACTCATAGATTATTTGTTTAATCATGTTACAATTTCATTCACGTTTTAGCAATAGATATATTGATTATAATGATTACTATAAAACACTAACCAAGAAACAATTCATGTATGTTTATTATATAGAATAGTAGAAGCATTCAGTCAAAATAAAGGATAATCTAATACTCACTCCAAGTGATCTATGTGATGGAGTTGATGCAATTGAGATTAGAATATACTTTTTTTTGGTGGACAGTTGCTAAAATCGATTCTGATTGATCATTATTGATTTACCAATAGAAGCCATTGGACTATTGGTTTCAATAGGGAATTCGGAACATGGGAGCATTAGGAACCCATTGAAAGATCTCTAGTGGACCAACAGGAACCCATAGAAAATATCTAATGGACCAACAGAAACCCATCATAGAAGAAAATATCTAATGGACCAAGAAACCCATAGAAGACATGGGTGGATGCTGGTCCAATAGAAGCTTTCTGTTGGTCCATCAGCATTTCTTCTGTGGGTTTGTGTTGGTCCAATAGATATTTTCTAATGGTTTCTGTGGGTCCATCATTTCACTTTCCCTATTGAAACCATTAGACACCAATAGCTCTAATGGTTTCTGATGGTCCAATAGGATCGGATCCTAATGGAATTTCGACCTGGGGGGCAAGAAGCGGATACATGTACTTCCATTTATCAAGGGTGAGATTGAGCTAGGAGCAATCATTGTTTATGTTAATTTGGATGCTAATTTTATGAATTTGGACGCGAAAACATATACTTCTACTAACAACAACAACAATGTTGATAATGATGATAAGGCAAGAATTTCCCAAATTCAGTAGCCCAATATCCATTAAAACAGTCACTCATTCAATCAAGATCCATATTATCAATGTTATTTTTTCAAAGGAAAGGGTTTCAAGTAGTGGCACTGATATATTTCTTTCATGTTGCACTTCAAATTTCTGAATCCAAGAACACTTTGTTTTATATACTTTGGGGTAATTCAACTATACAGGCATTGCCAAATTAATAATAAACTAATCCCTCCATCACATCTATCGTCAGACAGGTCATCGAAATATTATATCATTTACGGTACATTAAACAGTACAAATACATGATTGTTTGTCTACGTAAGGCAGATAAGCCAAGACCGCCTACAGAAACAAAAGCAAAGTCAGCCGAATTATGTCAAAGTGTTTTCATTTTTATTATGCAGGAAACTCTTGTAACTAGTTGTGAACAAGCAGAGAAACATTAACTGTACTGTAAATTCAACAATTCTTTTGATATTACAATAAATAATATACTCTCCTGACATATCAAGGTACATTCATTTCCATGTAATTAATAATTCACACATTCTGTAATAAGACGATGGTAATGAATATTACTCTCACTCCATGCTTTAAGAATCACTTGTGGTAAAATGAAATATCAATTGGCACATATACTCTGGATTT
This sequence comes from Strongylocentrotus droebachiensis, assembly GCA_035222895.1. Taxonomy (NCBI): domain Eukaryota; kingdom Metazoa; phylum Echinodermata; class Echinoidea; order Camarodonta; family Strongylocentrotidae; genus Strongylocentrotus; species Strongylocentrotus droebachiensis. The sequence goes on from JAVYIG010001418.1 coordinate 153,916, forward strand.
CAACTGGAATAAAATATATTTCTCACTCAGAAATAGTTTATATTAAAAACTTTTTGATTAAATCTCTTTTTCAAAAACAGCATATACCAAACAATTGTTTTAAATGTTTGGTATTGAAAATAAATTTATAAACGATTTAAAAATTGAAAGCAAAACAATTGAATTCATTTAATTTGAGTGAGAATAAGTACATAAAACATTTACCAAAAGTAGTTAAAAATTGTGTAAGACGTACCTTCTTACACAAACATATTTCAGAGACATTTAGAACTGATTATCAATGCAAATAATCTTCTTCCTCCTCCTCCTCCTCCATTTATTTCATCTAATTTGGAATCGATAAAAACTTCCTTTTTTTGCCCCATGATAGCCCCTGTACAGGTTTGGTCAGCATCCCCCCCCCCCCCCCCCCCCGGAAAAAAAGGATTGCAAGGCTCTCTTAAATTATAGTTCATAAATAGCAAGATACTGGCAATAACAAACTGCTGTAAAGATTTCCTGCAGATGTGAAATATTAAAGGAGGAACATAATACTAAATGCAATAAGTTCAACTTCATAGTACCATATCAAATTTATATTTTTTTACCAGAAGTCTACAACTAACATCATCTTGCATATTACCTTAGAAATTCATTACCATAGTACATGAAAGAGACCAGCTTTGCATAACAAGGTATAATTGCATCATTTAAAAAAAAATCTAAGTCAAAAGTACTTAAGGAATATCTAACATTTTTGAGCTAAATTTATATAATTGATATAATTAATGTTATAATTATATAATTCTATATCATTACTGAATGCTATTTCCAACAAATTATTGATACTTTATTTACAGGCAGTCTTTCTCTTTCTATGAGCAAAGTTTCACAGCAGATTTCACAATTAAAGGGCACGTCAACTCCAAAAATAATTTATCTTCAATAGAAGCAGAAAAATCAGACAAACCAATCAAAAACAGTTTGAGCAAAATTTGAAAAGTAATAAGACAGTTATGAATTCTTAATGACATGAAAAACTTTGAAAATCACGAGACAAATTGGCAACTCCCTCATGAGTCTGTAACATCATTGCCTCACTGTCCACTACCGGTAATTGTTTTCTTTATATTGATAATACAAATTTCCCATTTCCCCCCTAAAAATCTTGTTTCTTCACACCAGCATCCACGTTTTATTGATAGTAATGTGTTTTTGTGTGGGTGCACAAATATAGAGTAATTTTTTTCTCAGTTAAATCATGAACAATTTGAATTTTGATAAACTATTTAAATAAAAATCAACAATTATGAATATACAATATCCAAAAAATAGTATCAATTCTTCAAAGTTAATAAAAGATTTTGTGAAATGTCATGCATGCAATATCATACAAATCATTTAACCTGGGCAAAGGCATGGGGAAATCAAGTCTTGGGGGATAAAAAGGTAAATTAATGGGATTGAAATATATAGAGCAATTGATATATAGTGAGGACATGACATCAGAAACTGATAACTAAATTGGCAATTTGTGTAAGGATCTGATTTTACTCAAATTTGTTTTGCTCTGTTTCTCTTGTTTTTCTGCATCTATTAAATGCAAATTATCTTTGGAGTCGACTTCGTCTTTAATGCACTGTCATGCAGAAATCTTGCACTTTAAAAGAAAAATAAATCATTGTGACATCATCATCATATTTTTAAGACTTCTCCAAGCATGGCCTATCAGGAATTGGAGAACTTTCAGTTTGGTGTCGGAGAAAAACTTTTCTTTGAGAAACTTCCTTTCAAGTAATAGATAGTTGATAGTTTTGCAGGCACAAAACCTTGTGAGACCATGCTGACTGTACGATCGATATACTGCACCCCAGTAGCTGCTCCTAGCTGATACAGGCAGAGACTGAAATAGTAGGCTCTGCTCAAGATTTTATTGCATTGAGTTTAAGTTGTCAAATTAGAGTCTCTGCCCGCAAACTGGATGTTTTCCCTAACGCCTGTCACTCGTAAAACCAAACCTCTGAACTAATGATTTCTCCATCCGGGATAAGGTAGATGGTGGAATGAGAATCTGATGGTTCGCAGAGTCCTCAAATCTCATATTATTATTCTCTGTCTCTGCTTTTAAATAGACACTATCTTTATCAAGAGGATGGAGTTCTTTCTTTAAAGCCATGCTGTACTAGAAGCACTACCGCAAAATCCTCTCTTGTGTCATCTCAGGTCAGCTGTAGCAGTATGGTCCCGCAACTCGCTGCTTCCCTAGCTGCATGTGCTGTTGGTGCTCGCATCAAGTCCTTCGTCTTCGAAGTAGAAATTAGGTATTGGGCTACCCACTGTTGGCAAGTTGACCATAAGACAGCGCTGTGCAATAAACAGCACCCTAGGGCGGAAAAATTCATCAGTATAGTATCGCTTTGAAGGACAGGAGCATTTATCATCAGTCGTCCCATCTCAGTGTCCAAAAACAGGTGACACGTTATCTGTTGGATGGTCAGCTCTAAGTCAAGATTATCCAGGAGAAGACTCCAGAAGAATGTCCAGGACTCGAAGATGATCATAAGATGGGTTCTGATCCATTCCAATTGACTACAGCTTCTGGCCATCTACAAAGATAATTAAAATATCGTCAATTCCCATTCCATTTCCATTTTCAATTCCAATTCCAACTGAACTTCAACTTTAACTTCAAATTCAACTTCATATTCATATTGAAATTAAAATTAAAATCATTTCAATTCAATCCATTTCAATTCCAACTCAACTTCAACTTTAACTTCAACTTCATATTGAAACTGAAATTGAAATTAAAATTAAAATTCAATTCATTTCAACCTAATCCAATCCAAACCAATCTACTTCAATTCATTTATTACAATCCATTCATCAATCACAAGTCCTCCAAATAATCGCAAGTTTGCAGTCTCCTATCTCTATGTACAATGTTGCGACTGAAAGCAATCGCACATAAGTTGCGATTAATATCAACTCTAATTTATAAGACAGAGCCCTGAACTGGTTCCATCTTGATCAGCTTGATATTATTGACTTACTTTGTTCTGATGCAGTGTTCCAGCGGGGGTATCAGATCATCACCATCTGCAGGAGGACATGTCTGAGTAGTGTCTACAAAGAAGAAGACCAATAACCATCTGTATTAGCACCATAGATATATAAAACTCCTAGACAGAGGGTTGCCCTCACGGATGTGTTAAACAAATGGGATTAGGCTCCAGCACTTTAGAGAAATTACATCTTTCTCAAAGCACCCAATATCACAGGGACATTGATCAATACCAAAGAAGAAGATCGATGACCATCTGTATTAGCACCATAGATATATAAAACTCCTAGACAGAGGGTTGCCCTCACAAATGTGTTAACGAAATGGGATTAGGCTCCACCCCTTGGGGACATTACATCTTTCTCAAAGCGCCCAATATCACAGGGACATTGATCAACAATACCAATAGACCATTTTCGTAATATCATCAAATTTAATGCACAAATCTTTGTGAAGTACCTAGTTACCAAGGCGATGCGCTAGTGCCCTTTGGTAAGGCATTAATCCTCATAACTAGGTCTCTCAGAGAGGACCTAAAGCGGTCGGTCCTCTGGTCGCTTACTAACAAACATTTAGCTGTCTCTAATAGCAGTCAGGTAAAATAACAACCACTACACCACTACACTTCATTTGTCCGTTACAAATAATTGTATTTAAAAAGTCCGAATGCAAATTGCATACATTAATTGTTGGTAGGTAGGACAAAGTTTACGGCTTGTAGAAGTATGTTCAAGATGTTTTTTGAAGGAGTCAAGATGTCATTACTACATGAAAATATGAGAATATATGGGTATGTGCACAGCAGAAGGTTGCAAACACATGTTTATCTGTTTGTTTTTGTTTTGTTTTGAAATAAAATGATAAAGTAATAGTATAGAACATGTATCATATTTTATTCATGTATATCATTGAACGCACTGAATAAGATTAACATGGATGTAGTAAGGCAAGATTAACTTTTCATTTCTCATAATGTCCATCCAACGGTATTGAATCCGTTTGTGCTCTTCTGCCTGACAACAAATATACAGTGCGTCCCAGAAAAAATGAAACCAAGAATTTTGATAAAATTATGGAAATGCATGCATTACTTTTAAGTTTTAACAAACAGAGTTTTATTATTCCTAGCACATTTTTGCTGATTGAGGTGTCGTATGAAAGGGCACAAAATGCACTTTCTGGAAACTTTTTGGTACCCTTTCTTCAAATCATTTTTAACCACTCATGCGTGAAATATGCATCATATGAGTTGCATCAAATCAAAGAGGATAATCTAAGCTTTACAAATATCTGTAATTTATTCATTATAATTGTGAATAAAATATGATAAAATATTGATAATTCTCAGTTTCGTTTTTACTGGGACGCACTGAATAGCAACTTGGAAGAAAACCTACCAACTGTGAGTCTAATCTCCTCCTGTTGCTTGGCAAGTCCATCATAGTAATAGAGATCAAAGTGTCTCTCCATCCTCCAGTCTCCAATCAGCTCCTTCTTGAGAGAGAACAGGACACTGAAATGGCTCTCACTGCACACAACCCAGATCGGGAAACGAGGCGTCTTGTAGTAAGTGCCGACCTAAAATGGTGTTTTAAAAGAAATATTTAAAAGAATAAAAATAAATTGAGTTAAAATATTAAAGGGAAATCCAACTCAAATAGACAACTACTCTAAAAGAAAGCAGAAAAATCAAAGAAGTAAACTGAGGAAAATTTTAATTAAATATGACTAAATATCAGAAAGTTGTGAATTTTTAAAAGTTGTAATCACTATAAGTTGTGAATTTTTAAAAGTTGTAAGCACTATACGTATGGGCACTTCAAATTGTCTAAAGCGGTAATGTCAATGTGATGTAGTGCCGGACTACTTTCCCATCTGTTCCAACATATAAAAAGACTAGAATTTAAACTTTTCAATAATCATGGCTCAGGAGGGTCTATTCTGTTTAGAGGACCTAAAATAAAATGCTATTTATAATATATTTTGAGTAGTGCCCCAAGGGAGAAGGAACTAACAAGAAAAACAGAAATTAGAGATATTTTTTTACGTGGCCAATGAGAGAATTATCCACGTCCAAAGTCATAATCCACTGACCAAACTACCCATTTGGGATTTGCATGACTTAGTGATCTCATATTTCAAACATTATCAACTTCCTTACTATTATTGGTCCAATTTATTTTAAACTTTTACCATTCTGTCTCAATTATTTTTCTGCTTTCATACAAATCAACTTATTACAAGGGTTGGATTGCCTTTTAAAATATTATTTAATCCTCAATATAGATTTTGAGACTTGATCTGTCATCATTAACATCATAATTTGTTTGCAAAAGAACATTTCTTTTATGACCATTTGTATGAGAATCATTGTATACACTCCTTTGAACTGTATAAAGACGGATTACTCCAGAGTTAAAAGTGGGGATTACAGCATAGAGATTTCTATAAAACAAAAACAAAAAGAAAGAAAGAAAAAACCTTGTTCAAGGGCCATGTTTAAGGTTTTTACAGATTCAAAATTGGGTGTTGAATGAAAATGCATGTTCCAAATTGCGCATGTCTCTTTCATGTTTTAAAATTTTTGAAATCCCACATATTATATATCACTGGAAAGCTTTCGAAATTGGCTGACGGTACATTACTAAAATAGTTGTGTTGATTTTGCTCAAGATCATGCAATTTAGGGGTGGTTTGGGGTGAAGATTTATATTTTTCATTTTTTATTATGAGAATTCAAATTGCATCTCCTCCCTTTTGTTTATTCATAAATGTACATATAATCAAGTTAAATGAATTTTACAGACAACTACGTTTTAATACATCACATTTGGTTTGATGTCTTTGCCCAGCCCAAGAATATCATTAGTTTTGTTGACACACTTAGATTGACAACAACAATGGCCAAATATACAGTAGGCTTACTGTTGCACCATGTGAGAGAGGGGGAAGATTGGGGAGTCCTGAAAAGGACTGTCGGTAATCTTTCTTTCTTGAGTGTGTTGGTAGTCCTGAATGGTGCAACCATTAGCCTTTTGTATATCTACATCACCATGCACGTCAATACTTATAAGCAGCATCTAATTGTCAAATAGTTTTAAATTGAAATGTTGATAGAGAAAGCAGATGTAGATGTAAATGACAGAACTAATGATTGCATGTTACTATGCATTATCTAATTAATTACTATGCATTATCTAATTAATTACTATGCATTATCTAATTAATTACTATGCATTATCTACTTAATAACTATGCATTATCTCATTAATTACTATGCATTATCTACTTAATAACTATGCATTATCTAATTAATTACTATGCATTATCTAATTAATTACTATGCATTATCTACTTAATAACTATGCATTATCTAATTAATTACTATGCATTATCTAATTAATTACTATGCATTATCTAATTAATTACTATGCATTATCTACTTAATTACTATGCATTATCTAATTAATAACTATGCATTATCTAATTAATTACTATGCATTATCTAATTAATTACTATGCATTATCTAATTAATTACTAAGCATTATCTACTTAATAACTATGCATTATCTAATTAATTACTATGCATTATCTACTGGTACATACCTGACATGACTTGTAGTGTTCAAAGAGAGAGAGAAATCCGATGTCTGAACGACCACTCAACCCCTTCAGCCTCGTAATGTCCCTTCCCGAACCTAGCTCTATCGTATCATTGAAGACATTGGACATCGCCTTACCGGTCACTATCAGGTTCACCATCTCCTGTAAAAGATGACCAGAACAAGAAAGAAAGACATTTGATATCGCTTTACCAGTCACTACCAGATTTATAATCTCCTGTAAAGATGACCAAAACAAGAAAGAAAGACATTTGATATCGCTTTACCAGTCACTACCAGATTTATAATCTCCTGTAAGGATGACCAAAACAAGAAAGAAAGACATTTGATATCGCTTTACCAGTCACTACCAGATTTATAATCTCCTGTAAGGATGACCAAAACAAGAAAGAAAGACATTGGACATCGCTTTACCAGTCACTATCAGGTTTACAATCTCCTGTAAAGATGACCAAAACAAGAAAGAAAGACATTTGATATCGCTTTACCAGTCACTACCAGATTTATAATCTCCTGTAAGGATGACCAAAACAAGAAAGAAAGACATTTGATATCGCTTTACCAGTCACTACCAGATTTATAATCTCCTGTAAAGATGACCAAAACAAGAAAGAAAGACATTTGATATCGCTTTACCAGTCACTACCAGATTTATAATCTCCTGTAAAGATGACCAAAACAAGAAAGAAAGACATTTGATATCGCTTTACCAGTCACTACCAGATTTATAATCTCCTGTAAAGATGACCAAAACAAGAAAGAAAGACATTGGACATCGCTTTACCAGTCACTATCAGGTTTACAATCTCCTGTAAGGATGACCAAAACAAGAAGGAAAAGAAAGAAATTGATGACAGTATTCTTACTGCATTGTAAATCATGTTACATACGATTATCAAGGTGTCAGGTGATGTCATGTTTTAATTATAGGGCACGTGTATTTCTGAAGTTTCCATTTTTTTGAAAATTCATAAATCTAAAATGATATGGGGTTTATTATTCCCAATGTTCATAATTCCGCGATTGAAATAGGGTTCTTGTACTTTTCAAGAATTATGGTCCTTGAGAATCACAAACCCTATTTGATTTTCGGAATCACAGACCTTTGGAACAGCGAACCTTCGTAAAAACAGCAAATCTTTGTAAAAACAACCTGTACAATGCAAATAATGATAGCAATGGCATAAAGTCTCTGTATTACACAGTTTCCTCATCAAGAGATAGATAACCAAAGGCTTAAATATAATTTGTTATTATTCCCAGCGCAAGATTAATCTATAACCGTGTTGAAAGGGTTGTAATGGAGCTAATCACGACTGGAAATGGATGATTTTGCAACGCTTTGATTGTGTTGCACAAAGCAATCCTTCTATCAATTGGTGCCTAAAGTTTTGTGCCAAATTGCATGTGCAGCCAACAAGCAATGGTGTAAAGAGGCACAGAAACTGAACAAAGCGCTAACAAACCTTTGGGAGAATGACATGTAGCCAATTTAATCAGACATTTTCAATTGGGACAGATGTTATGCCAGACAACAGTTCGGTTAACTGACGAGTACCGTGGTGACAGAATTGATCTGAATGTGCACTTAAGTAGCACTTACATGTAAGTAGCACTTATGCCACAATTATTTATTTCATGTGGTTATCTAGAGTAAATTACGCTGACACAAAATAACATATTTTTCTTGATACCAGCAATACATATACATAATTAGAGCATTGCAATGAGTATTAAGCCTCAAGTTTAAATACATTTAAACAAAACTGAAATTATTCTTAATATAGTAGGATACACTGATTATGCCGGAATTAATATTAGACATTGTTATTTCATGTGGGACATCGGTTTTCAGTTCTACTTTGTCACAACAATTTACCAAAGTTTCTAAAAAATTACTCACATACCTGCGTACAGTATCCATGAGCTCCAAGTAATGTGTTCTCAATATTATCCATGTCTTCCATTACCCTAAAGAGAAGGAAGTAAAAGAGGAAATATATCAATATTTGTTTTCTTTCTTTTTAAATAGACAAGATGTGAGTGATGCAAACAAAACCTACCAATTCGTTGTTATGTCCTTCTAAATGTCACATGTGAAATATTTATTTTGATATCATCAGGAAAAATAAAAACAAACTAATGCAGTTAAATTTCATCCCAAAATATCCAAATGCCCAACACTGTGTGCTTAACAAAGGTCACCATGTGCAAATGAGAGTTGTGGTTATTGTTGAAGATAATTTCCAGCAAGTTTCTGTGATTTTTTTTTGGTACTGGTTCAAACAATCTACCTACTGCAGGATAAACAATCCAGAATGAATTATAGTCATGTTCTCTCGACATACGATGCCCATACCAGAGCTCAAGGTTAGCTTTAAAGCGGGACTGCACTACTTGTAGCTACTTGCGCCCTCTATACAGCACACAATGCCTAAGCGGTACCCGTTAATCCTCCATGGTCCCCTTTTTCTTATGTTAATTGAGAGCTGATTTGATGAGATAACCACCTGCCAGTGACCATGCAGGGAGGTCTCATCCCTCCTGGCCAAACTAGTGCTGATAGGCTTTAAGTAGGTTTGACTGTACTTACATTTCAATGGTTCTGGAGAAGAGGGTGGAGTAAAGAAGGAGAATACATCCTCTTCCCCTGCTATCTGTGTATGTACCAATGTTTCCTTGGACAAAGTCTACAAGCTCATCTCTAGACTGGAACAGATTCAAGTTAATCTGAAACACAAGGCAACAACAAATACTCAAGTTTAAGTGTGAACACAGCTAAGAGATATTATTCAATTTGGTATACAAATACATGGATGTCTCCAAAGTTAAACGCAAGTTGTACCTCCTCGGATGGATCCCTACGCATCCAATGAAACGGCCACTATGAATGGTACAGAGGAGAAAAGGCAAATAGAATAGACGATGAAAAGAAGAGAAATAGGCGATTAAACTCTCCTGCTCAAGAGGAGGAGAAATTTTCTTTCTAGCGGTGTGACTCTGATGAAACGGTCACTGGGAATGGGTTTGAGAGAAAACACAGATGAAAATGGTCAAAGGTGGTAAATCTTGTTCGAGCTCAAGCTAGTGTACGTGGCTTTTTCGGAACCCGGCTAACTAGCTAGCTGCGCTCTCCACTGCATCGTCTGCGAATCTAAAAAAAATGCACTCCAGCAGCTAACAAGAAATTGCGCAATAACTCTCCCACTTCCTGCCGGGGCTCGCCACAGCAAGTGAATTTCACCGGCAGTATGAAAGGGTCAGCAGGGAAAGCGGCGGTTTCACCTTTGTTTACATACAGTGTAAGGCAAATTCTATCGGTATTTTCATCGGTGTGACTCCCATAAAAGCACTATGAAAGGGGTATATGTCTTCAAGTTAACACACTTCCCACCGTCTATAGCATAATTACCGTATTTGCCGGCGTAAAGGCCGCAGTATTTTCGGGTGAGAAAAAATCAAAAAGTCGGGGTGCGGCGTATACGCAACAACAACAAAATTCAGCGGTCAAAACATCACGTCCATTATTTGAAGGCAACTTCATACAACAAAATATATTAACAAAATTGACTTGAAAACACATCGGACAAGATCTTTTGTGAACCACGTCAGCAGCAAATTTGAAGAAGTTATCTTTTTAATCATTGTGCAACCAAAGAAATAAGAAGAAAACTCACCAGAAACTCGTACTTGTAAAGTTGTAAAAATGTCCTTAAGAACACCGATGATTGCGCTCTGTGCATCTCCGAAGGTGCGTTGGATTTGTTGGCGACTCCAGCCCCGTAGCTCCCCACCACAGAGTGTGTGAGTAAGGTATGATTTTGGTACCTTACTCACACACTCTGTGGTGGGGAGCTACGGGGCTGGAGTTGCTAACAAATCCAACGCACCTTCGGAGATGCACAGAGCGCAATCATCGGTGTTGTTAACTTTTCAGTAAGATAATTCTGAATTATAATTGAGACTATCTAATTAATTAAAGCGACAAACTAACCTCGGTAGATCTCTAATAACAATACAAAAGCTTGTTTATTTTCTCCATTTGACGGTACGATAGGATAACATTATAAAAAATAAAAACATCCTTCCACCATGCTTCCACCCTGCGATAGGTTGGCCAATCTGGTTTCTGTATGCATGCGAAGCGCCCTCTAGTGTCCCATGAATGTGCTAATCTGCCTAAAAATCGATGAAGATTTGCTAAATTACGATCATTTTTTAGGTAAACTTCCTGTAAATTTATAAAATGATTGATAATTTTGGTATTAGTTTGTAGGAGAAATAGAGTTCTACGGGAAAATTACAATTATTTTCTTTGGTCCGTTTTTTTTTTTTCCTTTTTTTTTTTTTTCCTTTTTTTTTTTTTTTTTTTTTTTTTCTCTACGAAATGTCAAAGTTGGGGGTGCGGCCTATGCGGGGGTGCGGCCTTTACGCCGGCAAATACGGTACATAGTTCACATGTTGTCATATTTCAGCCATTATGAAAGTTTTCCAGGGACTTACCAATTCTGTAAGCCCATCATTCTTGTAACGCCCTCCGCCTGGAAAATGGGGCTTAATAGCTGGTCTAAAAGAGAAGAAATTATATTGTGTGCATAAATTAATTAATCAATTTTGTTTTTTTAAATAAACAAAGGCACAAAAACACAAATCAAAGATGAAATTAAAACTAGATGGATCTTCGACTGTGCATAGAGCGATTTTACAAACCAAAACACTTAGAAGCAATTTTTGAAATTGAAGTTCATAATCATAATTACAAGCTATTTTTCATATACATGTACATGTATGACTCTTTGATCTTTGACCTTGTGACCCCAAAATTTAATCAGTTCATTGGCTCAGCAACATACAGTTTGATGGTTACCTGTCAATCGTTTCTTAAGATAACGCGATCATGATTTTGATTCTTTGTATGTTTGTAAAATGTGAGCAAAACAAAGTTCCAATGGACAATAAATTGAAATAGAGAAGAATTGAGAATAGGACGTACGGCCACCCCGAAAAACATAATGCCTCCGTCTACTCTGTTGCGGAAGAAATACAAACATTTCTATCTTACTGTACCTTTGATAATTTAAAGTTTTAAACGTCAAAATAAATAAACTTACAAAGCAATGACTGCGTTCCTCTTCTGTCCTGCTCTCCACACTATATCACAGATGGCCTGAACCAAACATTTGATTCTCGTCTTTTCTGGCAGCTGTTTCAAATTGGCAGCAGTCATTGGGGTGCTACCTTCACTAAATAGCAGTCTTTGTAGCATGCATGCCTGAACTGAAGCTAGCAGACCACATGGACCACCCTTTCAGAAAAGAATAGACAAATAATAGAGTCGGTTGTTCTGTGTAAAATCCCATTCTTGGATGATAGTGAGCACTAAAAATAGGTTTTTTGTTTTCCCCTCAACCACGCCCCCCTTGAGTAACAAAAAAAAAAGAGGATTCGCGGGGAAAAATGGCATCTAACCACATTCCCCCCCTTTACAGTAAGAAAAATAGGGCAAAATAGGGAAGAATAGAGAAAATAAGAGGGAAATCAGGAAAAATCAGGATAAAATAGGGAAGAAAAAAAAAATTGGTAAAAAAAAATCTGGATTTTTTTTTTTTTTTTAAATTGGGAAGAAGAAAAAAAATCGGGAAACCGATTTAAATCGGGTTTTTATCAGGCCTGAATTGTATTCAAATGGTAGATAAAAGCAAATTATGGTCTCTTCATGTTGTAAAGTTATTCATGGCGTTTATTAATGTTTAACAATTTGAATGTTATGTTTCAGAAGTTGCACTCCCTTGTATCATACATACACGTAGTTTACAATCAACACTTTGCAAGGTTTGTAAAAACGCTTGGAAACGCGTCATATGATGCACATAAACCTGACAAACCTCCTTCATGAATTTGGGCCTTTATGTTTGTAATCGATACCTTGTGTTTTCCAAGTATTTTCATTAATTCTGTTGAACCATTAACTACAATTACTGCATTTACATTTGCCAGAACTTAGCTATGCTTTTAATGCATGATGTCATAACATGCACAAAATGTACATAATGACATAGTTTATCTAACAGTAATGCATTATTTTTAATATCATGATCACTATATTACCTTGTGTTGCACTATTCCATATGAGATGTCGGATAACTCATTGAAACATAGTCCCTGTAATCTCCACTCATCATTAAAGCACCCAGTCCCTTGACCAAACAGAAGAGTCTTTAGTTGCTGTATAATTAAAAGATGATGATAAGAACATATACTAATAATAGCTCACAATTATAAAGCGCAAAATACTTTGTTTCTAGGCACAGGACATATTATTACCCCGGTCATCGGATTCAACACAATGTATGCACATTTTCCACTCCCTGGGGAGCATTCCAGCCAGTCGCCATGTTATAATCCACTTGCTAATCCAACCACATTAACTTTCGCATCCACTCGACCACGACACCTCTACGTATATATATCATTTTGTCTTAAAGCACATATCATACCCGTCATATGGAACACACTGTCTCTGCCTTTATGAAATTATTACACTAGAATTAGCTCTAATTATCAAAAACAGGAAAAAGAAATGAGAAAAAAGATACAAGAAAAGTTACAAAAAAAGTTATACAAACTTTCAGATTACCAATATTTACCATGAATGGGGTCCTCTTTCTCCTAAAAATAATCCAATTTTGTATACAATGGAGCACATACATAAAAGGTGTGAAATCCATTGGTTTCTTTTTTCCCTTTAAAATTCTTTGTATACAGGTTCGATGGTATTAACATAGATACGTGTAGCTCAAGAATGATTGGTCTGGTAGTGACATGTTTTCTGAAAGCGCATATGGACATTATATCATGTGTTGTGGGCTATACAAGAACATTGAGTCTTACCATTGCTAGTTGTAGAGTGATTGACCTGCAATCAATGGGTTTCTTGCTGCTTGGTGTGTAGGACCCAAGTTGGATGCCTCCGAGTTCCTCTTCAAGCTCGTCTACGTCCCCCATCTCTAGGTCTCCCAGCGTGGATACCTCTTTCTTCTGACTGCTCACTGATGGCGTATCCAAAGAGGGGCCCTTCCTGTAATGAAAATAAAAGGGGAGAATGGAAGTGCACAGTCAGAGTATAATCCTTAAAGGGAAAATCCACCCCAGGATTTTTTTTAGCTGACGATATAGACCTAATAATACCATGAAGAATGATACAAGTCTCATTAAAATCCATGATCACATAACGAAGATATATCAACTTTTTTATCGAAAATCAGCCGCCCCCCAAATGCAAATGCGTTACATGGGCATGAAACGATCGCCAAAAAATAACCGATAGTATCGAAATTGTGACGTATGTTGCGAGCTGCCTTCTTATTTCGCAGACATTCACTTTCGCTCGCGGTACACTGTTATCGCACTAACACGACGAATCATGAATGAAAGTAAAAGCGAAAGTGAATGTGTGCGAAATAAGAAGGCAGCTCGCAACATACGTCACAATTTCGATACTATCGGTTATTTTTTGGCGATCGTTTCATGCCCATGTAACGCATTTGCATTTGGGGGGCGGCTGATTTTCGATAAAAAAGTCGATATATCTTCGTTATGTGATCATGGATTTTAATGAGACTTGTATCATTCTTCATGGTATTATTAGGTCTATATCGTCAGCTAAAGAAAATCCTGGGGTGGACTATCCCTTTAAAGTGACTCAGTAATATTGATGAAAAAACTGCTTAATTTTTGTATGAAGTGTTACTTATTATATTCCTTCTACTGTACTAACCCTCTAACATGCAAAAAATCCTGAAAAAATTCTCAAACCACAAAGATATTTGTGGTTTTCTTGGAAGGCGTCACTGTGCAACACCCTCTAACAGTAAATTCTCTCAACCATTTTTGAATTTTCCTTACTGTTTTTCCATGAAATAAAAAGAACACAAGACAGACTTTTAAAACTCTGTCAACACTTAAAGGTAAAGACCAGTAATGGTCATGCGATTGCATTGTGAAAAAAAACGTTGTGGAATCGATCAGAAAAGGTTGATCATCTAGCATCTAGCATCTAGCATCTGCAAGGTTCTGGAATCATCAAAATGATAAGAAATTTGGCCCATTCTTCGTAAAGTTACAAGCACTATACACAGAAAGATGTATATGGGACTACCCTATATCTCTCACACGACCATGAGAGAAACAAATTTACCAAATATATGAATTAGTAAGCGGTTTCCCGGCAAATTTTGTATCATCATGTATTAGTCAAAACATATTCTTTCACATGATTGGTAATGAGAGCTTCCATTTCATTTTTTGAAATTGGGGCGTTTCCAATACTGGTCTTTACCTTTAATTGTCTGGAATAGTATATAGAGCCAATTCATTGCTTTGTGACGATTAACATTAACCTAAAGTGTAATAAAATTGTACCGGTAATTATATAGTTCAGAGAATTAAGGAATCGATCAGATAAGTTTTTCCCATTTTTTATCATCAATAATGGTCCGTTTTCACTGAAACTTTCAGATTATCTTGAATGGTACATCTAGCATTGAAGTCACTCCCTTAGCACCATTTACTCTCATCTGAACAATGTTACCAAGTCTCTTTAAGAAACCATCATTATCATTACTAATGAACGTACCTGGAGCTACCTCCCGATCTGCTTCCCGGTCTACCGACATCTGTGTTATCATCAAACGATCTTCTGTGCCTTGAAGACCTGTCAGATTTTGTTGAGGATGATGACGACGAAGAGGGATGTCCATTGGTCTTTTCTTTTCCTGACCCTTGTGACGACCCCTGCGTAGCTTGACCAGGAGCCTCCATTGACCCTAACGTGTTCTCTGGTGAGAGATCAAAGCCAAAGTTCTTGAGCAGGCCACGACTTGAAGATGACGTCGTCTTTTTGGGGGGTGAAAGGTCAAAGCCAGAGGAGGATACTTCAGGTTCAAAGGTCGCAGACTTACTTGTTGCTGTCAGGGAGAGTGCCGGTGTCTTTGAACTCTTATTGCCTTTTCTTCTCTCACCAGCCTGAAATGAATTAAAGATATTGTATAAATCGAGGGTTCAGTGACACAAAGACGTAACTCTATATTTTGCCAAAATGAGTATTTGATATCAAAATGTTCAGAAGAATGTGGGCTTTCCAGGAAACATAAAGACTTTACTCCACCTAACACCCCCATTGAAGTCAATGGCTAGTGACATATAGACTTAACTCCTTAAAGGGATCCGGTAACTTTGTCTCAGATTCTGAAACAAAATTCTGGATTTAGCTCATGATGCAATGATAATTATAAACCTTTAGGTCAGTCAGGAACCCCATGACTTTTACAAGCCGATCGCCGGTCTGATTATCAAGATATTTATGATTGGAATTACAAATTTTGAAAACCGTTCGCCTGATGGTTTTCATAACACTACAGTCTATTGGGGAAAACGAGTATGGTAAAACCGGTCACTCAAAGATTTTTTACTTTTTTGAGGCACTTCTTGATCATTTTGAAGCGCAATTTTTTTAGGGCTTCAATATTACACCATTTCACAGACACTGATAACACGTAGGGCCGTGTATATCAGATTTAACATTGTTAAACGATCCCTTTAAGGCCCAAGTGCTAAGTGACACACGAACCACTTTTTCTAAAAATGGCCAAAATGGAGTTACGTCTTTATGTCACTGACGGTGACCCTCAAAATATCGATTACTCTGGGAAACTTGGTTGCAATTATGGCACTGATGTGATCTCAAGGTGATCACCAGTTGCTTTGGCAACAATAGGTCAAGGCTTTATGTGATCAAAAGTATAGGGTTAGGCTAGGGTAGCAATTGAGTTTTACTTTTGGTTTTAGGTTAGGTCAAGTGTTAATTGTTAGGTATAGTGTTGGGACCAGAGTTGAAGTTAAGAATTCAGTTTAATAGTAAAGTGAATTACTGCAGAGCGATTGTCTCCAAGAAAAGTAGTGTGCCTTGAGAACTACCCATGGGCCACATACAGTCCCAAGATTACCAGGACAGGACACACAAATTAGTCAATAAATAGTCATCGCATTCAATACTGCTTTAATCCTGATTTTCTGATTTGTAAAACTTGGGAGGTGTTCACAAAGATCCTAAGTAGAACTTAACTCTTAGCTGGACTTACAAATTATGGAGAGCCCTTTGTAGCCTTCAAATGAAATATATTCAAAAGCAGAAATTCAAGTATTTTAGAATTTTTATAAATTCCACATCAAGAACATGAAATCTCCATGATTATAAACAGTATGAATGATTTGAATCAACATGTTATGCCTTTTGAAATAACTTTTACAAAATATTGTGAAAGATGCTAACGGCTTTCCATAATTGTAAGTCTAACTTAGAGATAAGTTCAACTTAGGATCTTTGTGAAACACCCCCAGGTCCTATAACATTAAAGTGTAAACAGTTTAGATGGAGATTAAACTTCAAACTGAAGCGTATCTTTCATTTAAAATAAAGTGAGGGTCCACTGATATTGACTCACATCAAGACTACTGGTGATAGGTCCTGACAATCCCCTACTCTTAGAAGCACTGCCCGGCCGAGAGGACTTCTTTCCAGAGTCGTCCATCTTCCTTGTCAAAGACGAGGAGGAGGAGGAGGAAGGTGAGATCAGTCTGCTTCTACTCTCATCAGAACTAGTAGATTTCTGTGAAGTACTGGTCTGGAGATCTTTGGCAAGCTGGAGGTCGGTTGGCTTCACGTTGGGTCGGTCTTTCATCGTGATGACCATCGTTGGTTCTCGACCCAACGATCCTTGACTGACATCTGACTGAGGTAGACCAGTGAATTCTGCACAATATGGAATAGGGGTGGTATGTATCAGTGACATCGGTGATTACAGTCATAATGACAAACAATGGATACTGCTGAAATCACATGAATGAACCAAGACCATTTTAGTTGACAGATTTGGTGAATCTAGTTTTTCCTATTTAGTATTGGAAAATATTAATTTTATAACCATCTCTAAATCTACTGAAGATATACATAAAAAGATTGACAATAGCTTACAACCTTGTTGTTTCAAAGTACGAACCGTAAACATACTAGAACAGTGGATTATGATGTACACATTCTCTGGCCAATGAATTATACACATTCTTTTAATAGATGAACAAACATCTGCCAAATAAGCTTCCAACACTCTACCAACTAAAATTGAAATTACAAAGGACACTTTCTGAGAATATATAATTCAAAGATTTACATGGTGTTGACATATCATGCAAAATTTGGAAACAGTATTTAATCCATAATATCAAACTATTAACTAGATATTGGTATAGCAGAGCAAAGTGCAACTTGCTGTCTCATATGTTAAAAGAGACATCTGCTCAAGAACCAATGGTAATTGTTACTTTCTCGCAATTTGAGTTTGTCACAACAACTAATATAACTTTTCCTAACATAAAAGGTAACATCATTTCCAGAATATGGCCCGAGACCCTGAGTATATCATCCTACAATTGTGATGAAGTCTGTAACAATAGGACAAATACAAAAAGATTTATCCAACTGATGTTGAAGTTTGAAGTTTATTATCCAAACAAAAAGTACATCAATATTTAAAAACCAAATGTGAATGTTTAACATTGAAAGGATAAATGGGACCAGAAAATAGCATTAAATGATAATCGTGTCTGGTACCACTAACACACAAAAGTATCACAACAATAAATAAGAATGTAATTAATAAATATGAGTAATTATATACCTCACTTAAGTAATCCAGCAATCTGATTGGTCGAAATTGCATTCATAAACTTTAAGGCCCGTATTCTGAAGTCTTGTCTAACTTAGCCACGACTAAAGTTAAACAACTGTTTAGTTAGACAAGACTTAAACAGGACTTAGACGCGAGGTCGTGTCTAAGTCCTGTTTAACTAAATTTCGTATTCTGAAGTCGTGTCTAAGTCTCGTCTAACTAAACAACTGTTTAAGTCCTGTCTAAGTGGTGTTTAACTAAACAACTGTTTAAGTTCTGCGCAAGTCTTGTTTAACTTTCAGTCACGACTTATGCGCATGCCCAGTAGGCGTTAATTCCGACGATAGACCAAATGCGCATGCGTGCGCGCACCGGATAAATAAATTAACGCGCACAGCTAGCTGTGCGCGTGCCTAGCTGTGCGCGTGCTGGTACCATGGTGATGTGATCGTGACGTAATGACTAGACTGCATGCATGTATTGCACTGTGACGTGACGTACGTGTACTATACGTACACTGTACACAAACGCACTAATAATATCACTTATCAGTACCTCTGTGCTCGGAAGAACCAGCAAAGAAACTTCTCCAACAGAATGGTAAGTTTATTATAGATTATGGAATTTCCAAGATGTCACCATTAGATAAGAATAGTTAATATTATCGAGAAAAAAAATCAGGCTACACGAGAAAAAATCCTGCAAAATGTATTTGAAATTTTATAGGATGCACGTACCATCGTTCTCCCCGCAAGTTCGGGGTCAGCAAGTAGAGTGTACCGTAGACGTTGAAAAGCAGCAGAATCGCGCCCTTAAACAGGACTTAAACAACCCCTCGCAGTTGTCTAAAGTTAAACAGGACTTAGACAGGACTTCGTGTTTAACTTTATTTAAACACGACTTCAGAATACGAAAAAAGTTAGACACGACTTCGAGTCTAAAGTTAGACGGGACTTAGACAGGACTTAGACAACTGTTTAGTTAAACAGGAGTTAGACACGACTTCAGAATACGGGCCTAACTGTTCCTGTAAAAACAGACCTATTTTCCCAATAACCATGGTTATTGGGAAAATAGGTCAGTCTCCATGGTTACCCCATAGGTTTACATGTTAAAAATGGTTTGAGCGATCGAGGATACCGTACGTGTGCGAAGAATTGGTCGGTAATTTCAATACAATTGAATCTCGATCGATCTTACCGACAATTTTATCTTGCATTGTTGACATGAAGACGAAAATAAACTTCCAAAAACAAAAAAACAACATCTGCCGATAGATCTTTATCTAAGTTCGTGCCAATATGCATTGCAAAAGTAAAAGAAGGGCCCGATTAATGGAGCAGCCGTGAATCATCACTCACGCGAAGCCGTTTTAAATCCATTTTAATGTATATATTAGAGAAAACTGTTAAGTATGGTAACAGAGCGCGATAGCCGAGCGGATTAAGGCGCTGATTTTAGTTACCTCACCTTTTGTACGCAAGAGATCGAATCCCATCTTCAACAAAAGTTTTTTTATTTTTTATTTTTTATTTTCTAGTCTATTTTTTTTCGGCATATAAAAGTATTAATGACTGCTTTAATATTCGAGAAATAGTTGTTTGTATACGCTCTCGGGAAGGTTACAATTGGGCTATTGCCCTTGGCACACCTCGGGGCAATAGCACAATTCTAACCTTCCCTTGAGCGTATAAAAACAACTATTTCTCTCAAAGCAGTCATTAATACTATACTATTGAATACATACTTAAGCTACAAGCTATTCTACATCTAGGCTAAAATATTTTCTGTGATTAAATACAAAGCTTTGCTATTTAACACTACATGATAAGGAATTATATAGCATGATATTTACAAAACGGCAAGAACCTTGGTTTAAAGTTCAAAACAATTATTCTATTATTATTTGTGATACTAAACTCGCTTACCAGTACGACTAGTGTCCTTGGCTTTGGGAGATTTCACTCTCTGCTGTTTCTGTTCGGACTTCTCCTTCTGTTTCCCCCGTGATGATGATTGTGAGCTCTTCTTCTCTGGTGAGCTCAGATCCGTGGAGGATCGCTGCTCAGGGACACGCTCACTGTTGTCCTTACTGTTTGACCCTCTCTCAATCAGAAACTTTACAATGACTTCAATCATGGATCGATAAGGCTCGGTGGCATCCTGCAAGCAGAAAGGATATATTTTTATCTACAGGCAATAAATACTTGACAGGAAAAAATACATTTTGATTTTGAGGCAATTATATACCTGACAGGATCCTGTGGGAACTGGTTAAATTATCTCATGTACAATTTGATAAACACAACACAAATGTAATCAAGATTCTTTACTTTCATTTCATAAATAGCAAGATAATCTTCTCCTTCTTCATCTGTTAATCTTCAACAGCCTATCACGAAGATCTGTAGGAAGATTACCAGTTGTACTTGGTTGGGTAATCCCTTTGGCAGCTTGCTCAGGAAGCTATACAGGGATGGTAGGTGAGGCGAGTGAATGTGAGGAGTGCCATGAAGTGCAGAAATGATGTGTGGCAAAAGTATTTGTCAATTTAATGTAAAATATATGCCAAGTCCAGTGCAAGTAAAAACCATGCTTAAATGAATTTCATATCATCAAGACGAGTCCATGTCCACTCCCTGCAGCCATCACCACACTTGTATGTGATGGCTTCTGGGAGACTGAACACTGGGTTTGCAGTTTGCACCCTACTCTTTGCAAGAAATGTAGCGCATTAATGTATTAATGTGCATAGGGTGTAACTCTCTCACACGTTGGGCTACCAGTCAACGTTCTGTCCAAGGAGCAGAGCGTTTTCCCCTGAACTCCCTAAACCTGAGCCTGAATCGAGAACAGAGGGGAGGGGCACACTTATACACACAACGCAGCAACAATCATTTTGTATTCTTGTCTGCTCAGCACAGGACTCAAACTCAAGCGCATGGCAAAAGTCATAAGTGCCAGACGATGATCCGATTACGCCACACTGCCTCCTCCAATCAGGCAGGTCATCAGGAATCATTTTTCTAATACACCTACAATCATTCTGGTATTTCATGTTTTCCTACTTCAATTTGTGATTTTATGCAGTAGCCTAGTAATACAATTATGAGTGCATAAACAGGCATGTCTTGCATGTGTAAATATTGAGTATATTGGAATGTTTTTTTCTTTTTTTTCGTGTGGGCATTGTGCATAATGTCGACAATGGGGATATGAGATTTGGGAAGGCTTACGGTAACACTTACCTTATTTTTCCTCATGATTTTCTCAATGTGTACCTCTTTAGCTAGCTGAGATCTGTTGCCAATACTCGCCTCTGTCCTTGGCATCTCAGAGTCCATTACTTTCAATGCATTCTTGCACTCCTGCATGGTGGAAAAGTGAAACGAAGAGTGTCAATGACAGTCTTTGAAATTAAATTAAAAAATTGCAAAATGTAAAAATAGAAATTGTAAAAAGGATCTACCGGTAACCATTATAAGACCCTTTTCTTTTCAACCTCCTTCTTCTCCTCTTTAGTTCTCCTTTGTTTAATACATTAATTTCTTCTCTTTGACTTAGTTGCTCTTCTTTTCTTGCTCCCTCTCCTCTTCATCCCAAAATTCCTCTTCAAGATCTTACTCATCTTCAACTTCAGTTTCTTCCTTTCCTCCTCCTTCTTCTTCTTCTTATTTCCTTTCCTAGCCATGCTAGACTATATGTTGCCAGTGCTTTTTTTATTCTATGGCTAAGTATAAGAATTGATATCTGGTTAGAAATTATGAAGTAGAGTAAAGTACCCGGTAATCGGTCAGCTCCGGTTTTCGGCCAATTGGTTGGATACATGGTAAAATCACTTTAAAATACATCGCATAATAGCATAACACATATCCCACACATACCATACCATGCCAGTGTCACTGAAGAACCACATTTGCAATGAAAAATATATCCTAAAATATCACATTTTAGCGATGTAATCGGCGGTCCCGCTACCCAAATCTGAAAAATCAAGTTTCTTACGCGTGTATGTAAGAAATATGGGTACCATAAAATGAGCTTTATTTCAAGTATTTTTCAGATATAGAGCCCGATTTTGTGCTGGTCGCAAGCTCAAAAGTATCTCATCGCATGTATTAAATCAATGCAGCCGCACACCGCGACGCACACACGATATGTCCGTCTAATTCAGATTCCAACTTCCGATCACCGCTGTGCCTGTATTCGGCCAGGCGAGCACCCGGGAGCTCCGGCGTGGGATACCTGCTCCGCCCGCTTGTGCTATACATCAGCGCAGAAACGCACGGCGCGCGCGAGCGCTTCCTATTGACTTTGTACATGCGGCCGTAAACTGAAACGCTCGGCCGATAACCGGCTCCAAAACAGTGAAAATTGAAATGAATATTGTCATGGCAATTCGTGATTTTTTTTTGGGATTCTTTTTTTGTTTAAATAATAATAATATTTGCTTCATGATTTGAACAAGAAATGATAATAAATAGGAAGTAAAGAGTCCAATAAATAGGATTTTGTCTTAAGTGGCCGAAAACCGGGTACTTTACTCTACACTATTATTATTAACAAAATAAAAATGTTGCAACGTTTTACGTCCATTCCAAAAAAATATCAACTTACTGACGCGACAAGGCCATGGCATTGTCTGGCAATCTTTATTTGAGAGAAAATATCGTCAAAATTGTGATTAAAAAGTGCAAGTGACACCAACTGAGTTAGATCTACAAACTGTAATGAACTAGGTCTAGATCTTGACCTAATATGACATGATCTAATCATCTATGATTTATGAATTGTAATGATAATTTTGCCATCCATTCATCATTTCAAATTTCAATCATCAGATTCATGCAAATAATTAATCTTCTTTGGAGTTTGGACTTTTTTTTGGTGGATTGCTTTTTTTGATAAATAACTTGTAAACCCTCTTGCGGGAATTAAGTTTTCGTTGTTCTTGTGACTTCTTTTTCAGTTCAACTTGTAGACATCAAAATTTGAGATTGTCATATCACCACGGCCAGGCCGGCCACGGGTAGCGTCCCCGTTGCTCCATTGGCCGGTATGCTTAGCTTAGCAACCAGCGCTAGATCTAGTGTAGTAAGCAGCGCAGCAGCAGTGCAGTGCAGAATGTGCTGCTGTGCCTGTGCGCGATCGCGACATGTAAGAAAATTAGCACTAAAACTTCTGATAAGACTATTAAAATAAAACTTACTTTTCGGCTTAAATACTCCCGAACAAGAGATGAAGCTATATTTTCCACAAAACCTGGATATGCCATGGTCGATAAAGGGTTAAGAAAGATTGAGTAAAATATATGCAATTTACAACACCGTCGCGGCGCGGCGTCCCTCAACTTCGAATTTATTTACAGGTCATATGGTAAGCCACACATGCAAACAATGTACTACGGTAGGCCGTGTGAGATTTTTGTTGTTGTTAATATTGTTCTTACTTCTTATTTCATTCAGTATTATCGATCATTTATGATTTTGTTCTTCTCACTTAAGGTTATTATCAGGAGTGTTTCATAATTATTCAATCAAAGGGAATGCCCCAACCTCCCCCCCCCCCCCCAACAAAAATAATGTTCCTAGTCCTGAGCCCGGCTGAGGCTGAGCTGAGTACAAACAAAAAGTTTTAAACTTGCAACTTTATGATGTCAAATGAGAGAGCAACATTCATTTTGTTGTTGATCGGGATCCCCATTTATTTCAAAATGTATTCATCAACCCATTCACCAACATTATCACCTTCCAATCCATATAATAATTATTGTTCAATCATTTTCATCATTATGCAATATGCATCCATTTTTTGCTCATCCCGATCTTCCATGTATAAATTTCGTCAAATTGTGATTCACGTGCATTTTCTATTTTTTAAATCATTTATTTATCTATTTACATGTACCAATTATTCATTCAGTTATTTATTTTTTTCCTCATGTATCTAATTCTTGCTAATTGTTTTGGTAATAGTTGTAACAATCACACATAATTATCTCCACTAGCCGGTGAAAGTATTCCACCCCCCCCCCCCCCCCCCAATCAATTCGTTTTGTCCGTGTCGCTAAATGATCTGGCGCCATCACAAGACAGATATTTTATTTTAGAGTATGATTCTTTTTTTTGCACGCATTTTTTTTTTTGCGGTTTGGATTGGTTTCGAATCATTCCGATATCTCTCCAATTCTCTTTTACATTTTCTTTGTCTTTCACTGCCTAAAACAATTGTATATCATTTAAGGAATTAGATTAATCCATGATGGTTTCCCTGGGATGCAATATTAAAATGTCAACGGATTTTCAAAAAATAAATAAAAAAATGAATGAGGGAAACATAATATACGTAAACTAAGTAAAAGAATACCAAATTTTACCGAGGCTATTAGCTTCACCACTAAATAATATCGGTTTTATCATATCAAATTTAAATTTATTTCCTATGTACCTTAGTCAGTTCTGAATTGATAAGAAATGACAGTGTATATCCGGTGTAAAAAGTTGAACCAACAATACCAAAGAGAAAGCTATATTGGTGTCGATTAGATAACTTCCCACCACCGTTGTTAATTGTATGATTATGATTTTAAAAACTCAGGTATTCAGTCACTGTCTCTCTAAATGTATACATGGGTGGAAATCACTTTTGGGGAGGGGGGGGGGGCAGAGAGATATATTATTATAGGCCATTTGGTTTACTGAATATCATTATTTATTATATCAGAGTATGATAGTAATCCACGTTCAAAATTGTGAAATCCACTCTCAAAAGAAGAAATTTATCCGCTACATTGGAGTAAATTATTGAGTGAACTCATCTCCAAAATAATTGCAGCCTTGTATGACTCATAAAAGTTCTGCAGTTTGCTATAGGGAGACTTTATAATTCTCACTGTATATAAAGTTTGCTTTGTCCATTTTAAATTGAATTAATTTAATGTGCATTGATATTATTTATCATTATCTTGGACTATACGCAAACAGTGGAGGCCTTGCACTGGTGTACGTACTATACGCCGTCATCACATTTTTAGATAATTCTTTATTTAACCCTAAATTCTCTGACAAGCAAGCAAAAAGTGTTTATCAAAGTTTTGTGGGGCTTTTGTCATATTTGGCTAAAATGGCTGCCGAATCACAACTACGCGATTATTTCCACCTTATTATATTATTTATTTATTAATTTACCCAAGGTAGCCCATTCAATAAAAGGTTGTCTTCCACGGGGCCCTAAAAATACATAACAACTATTTACAGTTAAAAGTGTAAAACACAATCAATGTAGACTAAATACTGCAAATCTATTACAGTAATGATAAACGAATACAATAAAATAATTTACGAGATTTAACATATTTTCAGTATCAATTATAACGTGTAATCATATTAATCTGTCAGCGATATATATATATATATATATATATATATATATATATTTGGGGGTGGGGGGGGGGGGGGGTGATCCCGGATGTCCCGGATCCGCCGGTTGCATAACGAATCGACAGTCAGGAAGGAGAGAATGTGGAAAAGAATAAAAATGCGCAAACAAACTCTTTATAATTCTTTCATCAACCATAGGGTTTATATGGAGCTATCCCGAGATAATTATGTGAATGTACATTGTGTCAGTTGGTTATTAAGAGATAACCCTATACATTTAATGTGCAAATCCCTTTTTCACTATTTCCTAGATTTCAGTAATAGTTTACCCATGAGCGTGCCAAATACAAACGTCAGAGGTAAAAATATCAGAGGTGAAATGATATCAGATATGAAATGTCAGAGATAAAATGTTAACTTTACATCGTCATTTTGTATGGAATTCCATTTGAACCTTTGGCGTTGTACCTCTGACGTTATTACATCTTTCATTAATAATTCCGGACATTTTTACCGCTTATATTTTCCCACCGTGGAAACACTCACGCCTACCTCGTGACCGTTATATCACTCCTTCCAATAGCAATTTCAAATACCTGTATTTTCTTCTCTACTGCTTCCATAAAATATATGGATCTTGAAGCATGATCTTGTGAGCAAACAACGCCCTCGCAAAGAGTTTTAAACAATCGAATGTGACTGATAGCCCTGTGCGTCAACAGTTATTGAAATGTGCGAACATGAATGCCTTGTATATTCCTTTTGCAGCCAACTTTTTAAATATTTTTTGCTCCCGAAAATTTGAAAATCGCGCCGGCCGAAAAGTCGCTCAGTGGTGGTGGTGGGGGGGGGGGGGGGGGGGTCCTTAAATTTAAAAATTTGCACCCCCCCCCTCTTGGGCGCCAGGGGGGGGGGGGGGGGGCCAACCCCCAAAAAGGTAAAAATCACGTGTTTTTACATGATTTTTTCCTCAAGTGGGGGGGGGGGGGGGGTGGCCAGAGCCCCCCGCCCCCCCCCCCCTGGATCCGCCACTGATGTCACGTATGTCCTGTCTGTTAAATTAAAACAATATCAGTGTCCTAGTATTCGAATTATGCAAGGAAACCTGTTTACTTTCTAGACTTCACTGTCAGACACTATATTGAGTGACTGACTGACTTTTTCTTTTGCTTTGGTAACAACATAAAGGGTACATGAGCATTGTCTACATTAATAACCTACTTCTTGTAAAGGCCAAAATTAAACTGATTGAATCTTTGCGCAGCACAAATCGTACGACCATTCGGTATACCAGGGTCTTAACATCAGAATATTTAATTAAACGAGCGACCTCGCTAAATCGATTCGACAAAATAATAACGGTCGTTACTTTCCCACAAAAAGGACTTTTTCAAGCCCTTTTGTTTGTAGGAAGTTCTAAAGTAGTGTTATCTTTCAAATGGCGTTGGAACTTAACCTTTTCATTGTTTGGCCTGCAAATTGTAAGAAGCTGTAAGTTGATATAGTGTTACAGAGGTAAATATAGGGGGGGGGGGGCAATTGTGCACCACTCCAATTATTGTACTACGATCAATTGTGTTTTAGCACATCCTACCAATCAATGTATTTTTCTTCTCCTGTCTTCCGTAAAGTGGACTGACGCCCCTATAGGCACGAAAGTTTCTAGAAACATTTTAAAAGATATCATGATTTGACTTTTCTTATATTTTAGCTCATTGTCTGGAATGGTTGCATCACTGAGTTCTCGATCCAGAGGCGATTCACTTCCAAAATCAATACATCGTTTCCTCATCTGAGTGTATATATAGCTACATTGAGCAGAATGCGATTCGATTTCCCCTTTGGCGCTTTGTATAGACCATCAAAGAAAGGACCGCTCTTTACATTTTGCTATGAGGTCGATTCTTATTACTCTAGAAATACCCATCGCTCTTGGTTACCAAAATAATGCCCAAGCTATATGAGAATAAAGTATGACGTAATAGTGACGTTCAAAGTTATAGATGGCGTATTGATTACAATTAAGACTCATTTTTGGTTACAACTTGCGAAATTATATAAGGACGGGTTTGATGACAGTGCAATGCTATTTTAGGTTATTAATGTCATAGAAGTTCAAAGAGGAAACGTGGGAGGTATAGTTCGCCAGGGGATGTAGACAGAGCGACAATGAGAATAAAAGTCCTCATCACCATATAGAGCATTATTGACGAGCCTCTGAGCAAGTAATGGACTGCCATATTATGAAAAGAACCAAATATTCATCGAGTCCCTGACTCTTAAAATGTGTATAAAGGAGTATATATTCGACTGCACGACAGTGATTTTAGAGGACACTTCGTTTAGGGTTGAGTAATCCCAATCTCTCTATTTTAGTAACCTGTATTTCTCCTGTATTTCAGCTACAAGACAGTATTTCTTTTGTTCAAATTCACCCTTCCCTCTTTCTCTTTTAGATATCTTTCTCTTGTATTCCAGGTATTTATTTTGATCAAATTGTCCTTCCCTCCCTTTACCAGCCCCTTCTCTCTTTCTCTTGTACTTCAGCTATTTTTTTAGTTCAAAATTCACCCTTCCCTCCCTCAACCCCCCTTCTCTCTTAGTTATCTTTTCTCTTGTATTTCAGCTATTTCTTTTGTTCTAGTTGAACCATTCCCTCCCTCGACCACCCTTTTCCTCTTTCTTTGTTTATAGATATCTTTCTCTTGTACTTCAGGTTATTTCTTTAGTTCAAATTCACCCTTCCTCAGTCAACCACCCCCTTCTCTTTTTCTCTTGTATTTCAGCTATTATTTTACTTCAAATTCACCCTTCCCCCCTCAACCACCCTCTTCTCTCTCTTTCTCCTTTAGTTAGTTTTTCTCTTGTTTATCAGCTATTTCTTTTGTTCAAATTTACCCTTCCCTTCCTCAACCTCTCTCTCTGTCTCTCTCTATCCCTCTCTCATGCATCTTTCTTTCAGGCAGGGCCGTAGCCAGAGTTTAATGTTGGGGGGGGGGGGGGCACATACATGTAATTGATCAACGTCCTGGGGAGGGGTCTAAAAAGTTCAACCGATCTTTGAAATTTGTTGGGGGCACATGCCCCCCCCCCCCCCCCCTGGCTACGGGCCTGCTTTCAGGAACTGGAATTACATGCACAGGATCTTCACACCTGGTAAAATGTGAAAAGAACAACACTGCTGATGCTTTCCAGGCCACAACATTCAATTTACTTTCATACTCAATTTCAATTTCGATTTGCTTCACTTTGCTTCAGTTCAGTCCCAGACAATCTCATTGAATCAAATTAAGTCAAGTTAAATCAAATATAAGTTTTATTCAATTTATTCCATTAAAAAATCAATGATTTCATCATCATGGAACAATAAGGAATTTTCCTTTGATTTTTTGACATTCCTCATCATCATCACAGCCAAGATAGAAATCAAAATTAGGCACATAAATATGATGATACAATATATGTTATAATATCACATCAAAAAGTTCAATTGAATACATTTATACTGACATGTATATCAATATTTCAACAAAATAACACTTTGTGTGTGGTACAAGGATAAATCACATTCATCCTTTAAACAAATAAAAGAAACATGTTTAATTGTATCACTTCATATATGAGTACAGTACATAATTATTACTTGTAATTTATGAAATGCACAATTCAATATTTGGCATCCACCAAGGGAGCATTCCTTTCATGCGAACATGGTTCTTCAAAGTCTTAACAGTTAAGAAAAAAGAAAGAAGTAAGAAATATAGAAATTGCAGTAACTGAGGGATAGAAGACCATAAATTGTATTACCCAGACATAATGGAGCCTTTTATCAGTGTAGTGTATTTATATATGTTTGGCAATAATACTCTAATACTCTACACAGATTGATACATTTTGGCTGACATGCTACCATGCATACACTCAGGCAATGGATGGAAATTTGCTTCAAATACTCCATTTGAAACTCAAGATTTTAAAGATATAAGTTTTTAACAATACAAATGAAAAGATAACATAAAAATACAGATCAATATGGGCACCAAACACCTAATTTAATGAACAATTCTTTTTTGAAAATGCTTTGAAAGGACACTTTGATTTAATGTGCATCTATAGGTATACATGTATCTCAGTTTGGAAAATTTTCAATTTCAAACAAAGACCACAAACTGTTACGAGAATAGTCATCATGACCTTGAAAGGTATTACAAAAGCCATATCCTGCATTGAGTCTAAACCTTATGAAATGTTTTACTTACACAAAATGTAGAATTGCTGAAGTGCCAGGATGATTTAATTATTCAAACCATCTTGAATAATACTCATGTAACTGTTGCATCAGTTAACACTTGATTAAAGTATAGTTGTCGTTCTAACAAAGCCAACAAATTGTTGGCTTAGATCCAGAAGGTTTGGAAAGGGGAAGTCCACCCTGATATTAAGTTGGTTTAAATAGAAGCAGGAAAATGAGAAAAAAAGGTCAGTTAAAGTTTGAGCAAACAAATTACTAAGAAAATGAAAGTTTATGAAACTTTCTGTACAGAGAAAATTGGAGAGGAGCTCCCAAGATACATCACAGTGTGGCCAATTTGTGTTTCACGATGATAACTTCAACCATTCATAACTTCCTGTTTTTAATTGGATATTGCTCAAACTTTTACTAATAATTTTCTTCAATTGTTCTGCTTTCATTGAAGCCAACTTTATGTCTGGGTGGACTTCCCCTTTAACTCAGTGTTAAGAGAAAGGAATTAATGCCCTTCTGGCTCATAAACATACAAAATGCTGTGACTGAAACACAGGCTACATATTTGTTGAACTGCCAAACACAATCCATGAATTACGACCATTTCTCATTAAAATAAATAAAAGTTAAGGATGTCTTTAAAGTCAATACCTTTAAAAGAGATTATTTTATTTTAATATCCTTTTATCTAGGAATTAAGCAGGAAATTGTTTCAAAACATATTTTAACATGAAGAATAGGCTTAGTTCTCACAGACTAGCTGCAGAAGAGCTGTCAGCTTTATTTCTTTTCTCCATTTGTTTCTAACCATGATCAAATAAATGAATGAAAGAATGTTTTGTGCACTCTCTGGCTGAAGTACAGATATAGTGTTGCAAACTAATTCTAGACATTGAAAAAAGTAAAAAAGGAGGAAAGTATAACAATAACCAAAATATGTTTTCCTCTTGATATAAGGGGCTCCATGTCGCTATGCTGTATTCAAAATACAAGCTTCACATATTACTTCTACAAAGAGATATTGCAATTTAAATACATTCTCAGCAAACAGTAAAATGTCTTGTTGCATCAATTTATAGAGGATAAATGTATCTTACTATTTTGAGATCTAAAATTTGGGCTTTTACTCTTTATTTCAGTTTGCCAATGCTAAAAACTGCAACTGCAAAACTGCAAGCCTAAAAAACTTAGAATTGCTTGTTTCCATGACCTTGTAAGAACTTTCCAGAAAAATATTATACTTGAGAAAAATACAGATGATTTGAAGGCTTTTGATTTGTTGTTTATTATTTTTGTATTTAGAACACATGATTTGTGTTTGTAAACATCATTAAAAGGACCTGCAAACAAAAACACATTTTCCATGAAATCTATGACCTTGATCAAAACATTTGACCTTAGCAGTTGGACATAAACTTGATATTTGATACCGGAATCACCTGTACAATCATGATTGGCATAAATCTTAGGATTCACCTTCGAGAAGAAACATATCTAAAAAAACACTTTCACTTTCGATCCATAATATTCTCACGTTCTGAATGGATATTTTTCATCTATGCCAAACATATTTCTCCAAACATGGGAGAGTTAGTTGGTATCGATAGAAAACATTACATTCCTGGCCTTCTTTCAAAAACCCTATTTCTAAGAAATAGGATATATCATTTTAAATTGTAACCAACTGTTTTGTTTATTATGAACGGAAAGGAATTCCCAGCTGGATGTTTGCGGTCTTCTTTCATCTTGGCACAGAGACAAAGTTTGAGAGGATGTTTGGCTTCTTGTGATGTGATGGATGGTGGGGATGGAATATGGATGGGATTTGGGATTGGGGTATGGTGAGGATGAGGATAGGGTTGGGATTGGGGTGATCAAAGATGTGGGGGTAGAATTGGAGATGAGGTAAGGGTGAGGATGGGGAGAGAAAAGGGGATGGTGGTGGTGGGGGAAAAAGAAGGGGGTGAGGATGAGGGTGGTTTTGGTGATGGGGCGGTGTGGGGTCGGGGTGGTGTGAGGGTCGGAGGGAGGGGGGGGGGGTGATAGCCATGGTCAGAATATTGCTCTCTCTCTCTCAAGGACATCCTCTGGGCATGAGGCCAGGAACCATCCATCCAGTGCTGCGGCCCTGTCATGATAAATTATCAGAATAGAGGTAATGTTTACAAGCAATCATCATAAAGGCAAGTATTAGAATTGTGTGCCCAGTACTAGGGAGCAAGTAGATGCATGAAAAATCAACCTTGATTTTAAAGAAATAAAGAATAGTTTAATAATTCTTGTTAATCCAAACGTTTGACAGTTCTTGACTACATAAAAAAGGCAACACACACCAGTTGATCTATTTAAATTGTTAAATTCGACCCCCCCTCCAAAAAAAAAAAGTATGGGCAATTTTATTGCTTCATGTACCCCCTCCCCCCAAAAGAGTTGTTTCTGTATAGAAGCGAAATGATTTACCAATATGAAAAAAGCAAACAATCTTTTCAGAAATTAAACAAAAACATTGGCTAAATGACATTGTCTATTCCAAGTTAAATGCACAAGAGAACCAACAATTCATTTAAAACAAAATGCTGATAATTTCAATTCAAATTGAATACTCTGATACGTATAACACAAATATGAAAATTGCATGATAAAAATATGAACATGAATGAAAATATTTCATAAGAGAAATAATGACAGAAAATAGGGGGGGGGGGGGGAGAAGAAGAAAAAAAAGGAAAGGATAAGGAAAGGAAAGCACAATGTTTTAACGGGGGAAGGCATCTGAACTTAAAATAGATTATTATTCAGGTGAAATGCGTAAGAAAAGTATAAAAGAAAGATGTCCTTTTATGCTCCTCACTCCCACACAATTCTACAAGAATAGATGAAGAAATGAAAGGTCTCTCCTTTTTCTCTCCTTGACATTAACAAATAATAAATCTATCATCCTTGATACTTGCTACATACAGAATGAGGAAATGAGAGAGAGAGAGAGAGAGAGAGTGAGTGAGAGAGAGAGAGACAGAGAGACAGAGAGAGAGAGAGAGCTAATAAGAACAAAAACTACACTTTTTTAAGGATATATAAATCTTTTTTTTTTATGCACGCGCATGTAGACCTAGTATTACCTCTTTTTTTAACAGGTGATTTTTTCTTTTTCATCCTGACCTACAAAGCGGTGCACTATCAAATTGACTGGTAGCTGTCATTGTCATTTGGGGATCGTTCACATTCTATTGCAGTTCTTAAAGTGGGTTTATAAAATGTAAAAAGATTGCATAAAGTATTTTAATTATTTCACAAGCAAAATTATTGAAATTTTGAGATTTTTTTTTTAGTGCATTGCCTATTACTTAACGGGGGAAAGTCTGTCCTGGGGAGTGTTTTACAAAGACTAAGTTCGACTTGGACTTAACTATGGCAGGCTGTTCATGCCACTGGTTGCTATCAGCATTGGTTTCTCAATTATGATTTTTAGATAATATTTTTCAGAAAATGTAAATTCTGTAGATTTGTGACCACAATTGGTACGTCCCTTGAGAATCCAATGCCAGTAAATGGTGAGAGAAAATAGTGGCATAAATGGCCTGCCATAGTTAAGTCCAACTTGTAGTCGATCTTAGTCTTTGTGAAACACTCCCCTGGTATCAAGTTGGTTTTAACAACAAAATAAAAGAGAAATAGCGGTAGATCAGTGAAAATGAGAGGAAAGTTGATGTAGAATTTAAAAAATAGAGGATTTTAACGCTTATTTTGATCAAACATAAAAATCAATATTTCAGTCTCAAGCTCTATTTCAAAATATCATTATAACAATCATATCAAAAGAGGGAAAAGAGAGCCCATTGACCGGGCATCAGGTTTGGGAATGGCAGGGAACAATACACAAGAAGAGTAAAACTAGAGAGATATTGCGACACTCTGCTGTTTCAGCTGTTGCCCCCAAAATTGTGGTACATATTCAACTATTGGGGTTTGCAGGCTGAAAATGGAGTAATACTTCTCTAGAGTATACTTAGCATATGGACCTTCATCAAAGTTGGCATGAGATATATGTTTGACAGGATGTATAGACAAAAATGGAATAACTTGTATAAAGAAATTCAGGAGCCATAAGGGCGTTAACTCTAGTGTAGAAGTATTGAGTTAATGTCCTTTTTGGTCTCAATAGACGGAATATAAAGAACAAATAGCAATATAGACAAAACAGGGTGGAAAAGAAGGAAATAAGGTAATTACAAGTATTTTAATTTACAAGTAAAGAGCCAGAAAGGTATTAAATATATATTGAAAGACATGCTGATAGTCTTATAACAGCAGAAAAAAAATAGAGAGAAGCACAAAAAAATAAAAAAATAAAGAGGAAGCAGAAATCAATAAGACAAGGATGAAATTAACTCAAAAATAAAATTTTGCATTAAGAAGAGGAAAATATAATGAGCAGAAAGAGAATAACAAAGAGAAAAGTGGGCATATTGCAAGAAAGTATCATATCCCCATTTGTAATAATCTTTTAGAGTCTAGAGTTAAAATATTCAAAATCCTCTACCTGCATATTCCAATAACATAATCCAATATTCCTTAACCAATATTAAACATATCTATACCAGAATTTAACTATAAAAAGGCAGAGACTACTACCATATTTTTCTAGTTTGAAAGTGTGAGATGAAATAAACAATTGTGTCGATAGCACATAACAGGAGAGAAATTAAATAAATTAATGATCTCAATACAAACAATAGGGTAAAAGAAAGGTCCGCAGTGAACAGAGGAATTGGTTCAATGACCGCACAAAGGTGAATAAACCCTGAAACAATATAAGTCTGCACACAATGGAACAAAGTTGAAAGAACAAAGACATAAAGTTATGGAATGTTAATAATGTTGCTAATGTAGGCAGAAAGCCAAGTATGGGATATTGAACCTTAAAAAAAAAAAAAAAAAAAAAAAGTTACATAAAATTAAAAAAAAATGTTATATAAAAGTTTTTATTTTTTATATTTTTTAATTCACTTTCACACCGAAGAGAGAGATGTTTGTTAAAAGTAATAAAATGTTGACAATGGGATGTTGTCGAATGGTTGAGAAAGTAACAGCTCATTTACAGTTGCACACAAAGATGAAGTAATTTATTACTAATCCCCCAAAAATAAATAAATGTCAATAAAAATAAGAAAAAACATGCATCAAAGTAGCAGAGTGTATCCATAAAGGTAAACACTCATTGATCATCTGTTTGTGGCCACAAACACTTTTGATATTTAGGTTCAGTTACCAGCTTTTAGTAATATTTAAACACAAATACTATTTTTCTAACCTAAATACTAATGATGAAATATCAGCATAATTTCTCTGTAATTTTCACCACAGCATTCCCCACTATAAATAATTATTTTACCAATTATAGAATTATTGGTTATGGTTGTGTAACAAATATTTCTATCAAGTACTTGGGTTCAAATTGTTAGGAGAATAATATTCTTTGACAGTAACTATTCTACAAAGGTTAATAGAAACTATTCTGGGTTTTTTGGGTGGTTAACTTGTTTGAAAAGATTTGTTGAATGTTATGTATCAACTATGTATCTCTCTATAGCTATCTATCTATCTATCTATCTATCTAACTTTCTATCTAGCTTTCTATTTACCTATATGTCTATCTATCTGTTTATCTATCTATCTATCTTTTTATCCATCTATCTATCTACTATCTATTTATCCATCCATCCATCTATCTATCTAATCTATCTATCTATCTATCTATCTTTCTATCTACCTATCTATCTATCTATTTCTCATTTCTACTTGCCAAACAATGAAATACTGAAATGGTCTAGGAGTTGATTTTGAAAGTGTTTATGTTCATGTTAACTTAACTGGAGTTCTTTTAAATTCAGCTACTTTGAGAGTTCAATTGTTCAAGTTATGAAAATCTATATCTGTTTTATTTAATATTCTTTTTGTGCGAGTATGTCCATTTTTTTTTCTTTCTGTCAAAACATATTTCAAAGCATGTATCTAACATGAATGATCTAAACAACTTCAACAACAAAAAAGTTGAACACTGGTTCATAGTGGCTCTCGACTGAATCCAACAATCACAACAAAATTACGTTTCAAGTATTAAAAAAAATGCTGAAACACCATGAACTCATCCTAACGAGCCCTCTGTGGAATGCAACTAGGGAATCATGGTCCACTTTGTCTACCATTTGGCGCAGAGCCAACACTAAAAGAGGATGTTTGTATTGCTTTAAATGATAAACTAGTTTCAAGTGAGTCAAAGGAGAACACTTTTGTGTTGTTGTTTAAAATCAAAGAAAACAACAATACAAAGGTTTGCAATCAATCGCAAAACGGTAATGGCCAATCAAGATCATCGTTGCATGCATGTACTGTTCAAAAGGCTGATAATTAACCAATCAGAATAATTGTTTGAAATTGCAATTAAGTGACGGGGCCTGTTTGCACTATCTCTTGTAATGCAAGAGTGGGGTCATACAAATTAGATCACGCAATCTTTGGCTTAAATCAGGTGAAAGGGAGACAAGAAGTGAAATCACTTATGCATAAACGGATCCGGGCTAACTCGGACCTGGGGACAATTCGGCCTGCTGCAAAATAGGTCATTTTTTGTCACTTTACCCTAACCCTAACTCTAACCCTAATCCTAACCCCAAACCTAACCCTAAATCTGCACCATTTTTGCAGCGGGCCGAGTTGTCCCCGGGTCAGAGTTAGCCCGAATGGAAAATTGGCTAGGAGCTGCACCATCCAAGACCTAACAATACCTCTAGACATAAAACACAGCTCGGAGCAAAAGTTGCTGCAACAAATTGCCTGTTTGGGGCCAGAGGGTGGTAACTCATGCCGTTTATACAGGGTTAGCGCCCTTCTGGCTCCGAACAGACAAAAGGTTGAATCACCGCCACATAACCTTTGCACTATGTAAGATACTAGGTCAACTGAAATGTAATATGTGATTTGGGAGCGGGAGGGGTGTACCGCGGAGGTGTGTGCCTCTCAAGGGCTCCATAAATTAACTTCTCCAGCAAATGTTTCACACAAAAAAAAACACAAAAAATACAGATCAGATCCCCTGCATTGCAGCTCTTTCATGCTGCATCTAGGCAGACACTTTCCTTCTTCCTATCAATAAATGATTAAATGTGCCAAACATGTATTTCATGGGGTGATTGAACCAAAACAAAACAACCCTCGACAACAACATTCTCACGTCAATTGGAATGTTTCTGTTTCGTTTATCAGGACATTGTCAACAAATTCCCCCCTGCTAAAGGATGTATGATTATTGAGCTAAATTCTCAGAGGTTTTCCTCTGTCATATTCCCAATTTGTGCTGATCTTTGCTATTTCCATCAGGACTTAACATTAAAAGGCGCCGATGTACATGAAGCCCTAAATTTTTTGTGATTTTAAGAAGGGTCCCATACATACAGCCCATTAAATATTCATTGCAGACCCCCAGTGGAGAAATTTAGTGCGAAGCCCTAATTTCCACACTTATATTATTATAATTTTATGAATTCTATACTAATAGAATTAATATCCTATATTGTCCTTTGTAATTACCTAACAAAACCTACCAAGAAATAACGTATGGTTCCTTTTTATCAGGAAAGTTGGAAAGTCAGAAGTTCTCAGAACTTGCTTTTTTTGGCAGCAGCAGCAGGCGAGTGGGGTCTTATGAGCCACTATAGTCCCTATGAGCTCCAAGGGCCATATTCAATTCAGGACGCTGATTAAGTGAGTATTTTACTTAGAATTTTACTTTACTAAATTGTATTCAGATCATATTTGAGCATTTTGTTGTATATCTGTGCTGTATCATCTGACAATAACTACCGTAACTAAAGAGTGTGGTAATTCACCTTTTACCTAATCATTAATAAATGTTGATCCAAGAAGTTCATGAAGTTTAACAAAATTAAATATTTCTAGGCTTTGAAAAAGAGGTTCAGAGTCTGTTCTAAGTGGACTGAATTTAATTGCTCTCATTGACATTTTAGAACTTAAATATATACAATTTAGATTACTTGTGTAACTTCTACTCCATAAGAGAGGTGAGGCTGTATAAAAGTCTTATATAATAAATAACACAAGTATATTCTTGGGAACAAAATATCTCAGTTTAAACAGAATGCCTACTTTCTTCTGTATGCATTTTGTTATTGTTTTAATATGTAACAAACTTAGGGTAAAAACTTAGCCAAAAACTCCAACTGAAAACCAAAGTTGGCTAATCATCTTATCTGAGCCAAAACTTACTTAGTTTACTAAGTTTTTAACGACTAAATTTTTAACATCAGTATTGAATTGAATACAATACCAAGCCCAAAGCTGTTTCTAGTAATTGCAACTCAGATGACAATCCAACCCTTGTAATAAGTTTATTTGAATGAAAGCAGACAAATCAGAAAAAAGAATGGCAAAGTTTTGAAACGAATTGGACCAATAATCAGGCACGTAGCCAGAGTTTGATGTTTGGGGGGGGCACATACATGTAATCGATCAAGGTAAAAAAAAGGGGTCTAAAAAAGTTCAACCGATCTTGGAAATTTGTTGGGGGCAAGTGCCCCCCCCCCCCATGGCTACGTGCCTGCCAATAATAAGAAAGCTATAAATGTTTGAAATATGAGATCACTATACAGCTATGCGAATCTCAAATTGGCAGTTTGGCAATTTACTTGTACAAAATATTATTGATTTCTGTATTTAGTATTTCTGTATTAAGTGCTTTTACCCTTGGGTACCTACTCTTAATATTATGTGAAGAGTATATGAATACAGGTCCTATCAAAAGAAATGACTATCCTGAATCATACATTTAAAACAAAAAATGAAATATTAGTCATCTCGTGTGTTGGAACAAATAGATACATTCTCGGCCACTCCATTACAGAGACAATGCCGATTCAGCCAATTTAGAAGAGCCCATGCCTGTAGTGATTGCAGCTTTCAAAGATTCATAACTTTCTCATTTTTATTCTGATTTCATTGCAACTTTCTCAAATACGCTTCTCTGCTCTTTCGACTTTCTTCCAGATTATTCTGCTACCAATGTTGGTGTTCCCCATTAATCATTAGCGTTGGTATCCAAAGTAGACTAAAAGCACACCGGTGGGCTAAAATCGCACAGTCCTAGTGACACGCATTGCTGTTCCCAAGATAATAATATCCTCTATTTTTAGCCGGGTGCGATAACTGGAGTAAAGACACTCCCGAGGAATCCCATGCTTAGTCCCAGATACAAACATCCCTGTCCTCACGTTTACTCTTTTATTTTTATTTACCAGGACCCTCCTCTTGTGAATGGCCTAAATAATTTGAACTACACACATGGGGCGCAAAACAAACACAACACTTGTAAAAAGAAGGGACATATGTCATGCATATATATATTTTTATCAAATTGAGTCGACATAATTCTGGCAGATTATCAATGGCTGGACTGTGAATGATGGACTATTTGACCTTGCTAAAGAGACATTTATTAGGGAAAACCCCTTCTTTTTAACAAGATTGATCTGATTTTCTGCCATAAAATGAGGAAAAAATTATGATCCCATATTAATTGTCAAACATAACAGCTTATTCTCCGGACACCTATAAAAGCAACAATATTTCAGGTTTCATAATATATTTTCATTGGATCAGCCAACATATTTTGTGACACATTTATGAACATTAATGATCATAAGAATGATCATAAGAATGATAAATAAGACCTTTGTTTTAAAAAGAGCAGCCCCTGACCAATAAAAAAGAGCTGTTCATAACTGAAATGATTTATGGAGGAGAAGTACAAGTGGAAAATCACAGATTGAATGGCTCAGAAGATAATTATACACTACAATCAGAGTATCATTGGGGGTTGGGCTTCCAAAGCCCTGCCCACAACAGGAAGGTTGGACACTCCCACCTCATGAATATGCATAACATTCATTTCATAGTGCACGAGGTATACAGCATCGTACACTGATAGCTTGTTATACAACGCTGATTTTGTAATGTACACCTGTAATCAGATTTAAGATGCAATCTTCTTCTCAGGTAAAAGCAAATAATTGCTTTGAAAGATAAATTGACGATGACAAAAATATGTCAAAGAAAATGTCTGCTTTTAAATTGAATCTGAATCTCAAGAGAAAAACAATCTATGAAATATATTAAATCATTTGAAAACAAATTTCAAAATACATTTACATTTTATCTTACATAGTCTGAATTTTAACGTTTATGTTAATAAACTATGGATCTATTGCAAAAAGGACGGCAACTCTGTCATTACGAAAATAACATTCTGTTGCTATTCATGAATAATGACCCAGGGCCGGAGACTCTTCTTGTAAAAGGAGAGGTTTGCCATTACCTTTTATGAAATTTAATATTTTCTTCATTAGTACAAAGGAAATAGAAATGTATAGAATTTATAAAATTTTAGTACAAAACAAATGGGAGAGATGCAAGGTAAATCAAGGATTTGCCAATTTGTGTTCGATCGAATACAACTTTTAAATACATAACCTTATCCCTTATCGGATTATCCTCAACTTTCACTGACCTCTTTCAGTCTTAATTTTGTGTTTTTTCAAACATTGCAATAGGATGGGCTTTCCTTTTAAAGTAACACACATTTTGGTGATTTCCAATAAGACTACCCCCCCCTCCTCCCCCTGAAATTGAAACATGTTGCAGACTTGTATTTTTAAAAACTGTCCAGTTAAATAACTAGAACAGAATATCAAATGTTTGTGATAAACCCTTTTTTCACATTTTCTATGAAATGTAGATGGCAGGTAATTATGCTGCCACTGACAACACCTTGGTCATCCACTATCTCTTTCATCTTAAAGAGGGAGTTTACCCTGGTTTCAACTTAGCCCTTAATAAAAACAAAACAAAACACAAATGAATGAAATAGGCATGAGGGAGGAACAGATCAGAGGAACATAGTATAAAAGACAAGTAAGTTAAAAATCTGTTAAGTATTGATCTATCAAACAAAATGAAGAAAAAAAAATCTACTTTTCACAGAGCATGTGTGTAAGATTATGTCCAATAATACACCCAAGGCAAATATATTATAACATGCTTTTTCCCAGAGAAAAATTGAAAGAAAAAGAGCTGCTGGCAAAGGAAATCCGAGTTGCCAATTATTATAGTTTGATAGTTTTAAGTGTTGATAATTTCTCTTGGTTTATGTAATTTTCTAGAAACATTTCTTGAGCTCATTCTCAATTTTATTTAAACCAAGACAACTTGATATCACAGTGGTTGGGGCCGGCCCCATTTCACTAATGATAACAATAGCTATAAATCATTCTAAAATAGGTCTCCTAAACTTTATGTGGGAATAGGTATTGGAGATGGCATCAATCCAAGAAAATCTGTCAGGCTGAAAATTCATTGGGATAAATTGGTGGGATGGGATGTTCAGTTCTGATTATCTTTTTTCCTTCAGATCGATGGCATTAACATATTCCATATCTTTTTCCACTTTATCACTCCAAAGCAGCGTTTCACAAAACCGTCCTAACTACAAGTTCGCAGACAACCAATTAAAACATGAGTGTTTCAAATTTAACACATGTTTCAATGGGATGTTTAATTTTATAGTGAACCTGTTGCACTTACGACGGTTTTGTGAAATGATGCCAAGGAGACTGATTTAATGCCAATGATCTCCGTCAAACAGGATCTAGGCTCTTTAAAGAGAAATCCAACCTTAACAGGCAACTACTCTAAAAGAAAGCAGTAAAAACAGAGAAGAAGACTGGTGAATGTTTGAATTAAATTTGACAAAAAAATAAGAAAGTTAAGAATTTTTGAAAGTTGTAATCACTACACGAATGGGCAAAGTGCCGGACTACTCTCCAATTTGTTTCAACACAGAAAATTATTAAAATGACAATTTTTCAAAAATGTATGATGCAGCAAGGGCTTTTCTTTTTAGACCTATAATGATATGCTAATAATCCTATCTATGATTAGTACTTTGATACTTTGATTAGTGCCCCAAGGGAGAAGGCACTTAGGAGAAAAAGAAAAATTAATGATTTTTGTACCTGACAAATGGGAGAGTTGTCTCTTGACAACGTCACACTCCACTGACTAAATTGCCAATGCTAAATTTGCATGGATTTAGTGATCTCACATTTCAAACATTCTCAACTCCCTTTTTAATTAACAGCCGAAAGTCTTCATAATCAGTAAATGATAGCAGATTATTCATATAGATTTAAACAAAAACAGCATTGGCCCTATTACTAATCCTTGTGGAACACCACAGCCTAATTTATTTCAAATTTTTGCCATTCTGTTTCTCTTATTCTTCTGCTTCCATACCAATGAAGTGATTACGAGGGATAGATTACCCTTTAGGTTTGATAACTAATTTGATATCCAGTCCTCTGTTAAAGACCACAGGGGTTTATTCCTAGAATCGAACTTGTACAGCATCACAAAGGATTACAAGGGAAGATGATCGTTTTTTAATTCAATTTACCAAAGAACTTTAACAGGAAGCATATATATGTACAATGTATTTTCAATTGAGTGAAACAGGGAATAGCGAAAAGGTGCCAAGGAAGCTTTATTCTAATCATTGAAATCAACACAGAAAACGTTATTATCTAAATCACTAATCCTTTTTTTAAATGTCTCAAATTTCTATGAGGAGTAGTTCTTATTGATGACCTCCATGTTCATATATAACCCAATTAACAAATATATAACAAAAAGAAAAAGAAAGCAGAAAGAATTAAACTGATTTAATTTGAACTATGCAGCGACATTTTCAACAGAAAACGCCTCAATCTAGAGACTATTTGCCCCCTCGCTTGGAAATGTTACGTTTCAGCATTGCTCCCCAA
This sequence comes from Strongylocentrotus droebachiensis, assembly GCA_035222895.1. NCBI lineage: Eukaryota > Metazoa > Echinodermata > Echinoidea > Camarodonta > Strongylocentrotidae > Strongylocentrotus > Strongylocentrotus droebachiensis. The sequence continues at coordinate 196,824 of JAVYIG010001418.1, forward strand.
TGACGTCAAGCGTCGTACAAAATGAGGTAACAGAATTGGGATAAAGTGTCAAAGATCTCATTACCGTTCTCAATTCTGAAAATCGTTTGACCCAGATCCCGGCATGAGGTCACGGATGAGGCGGGTAAAAACCCATCCCTGGGTGGAGCAAACCAATGAAATACACTTACCCCAAATCATACTTTATATAGTTCAATGCCCTAATTGCATTTGTACTTATTAACCTGTCCGCACAAACATGTTAGATGAAGTTACAATACCTTAACTCTCTGTGTATGGGAACAGGATAGTTCCTGTATTAACTACATGTATTAATCCTAAGGGAATGCAAGAATTCTGTAGTCACTGGGATAAATGTGTTTATCATTTTATGCATTTATTATTTTATTCATTATTTTATTATCAATATTTCGGTATTGCTTTTAAAAAAAGGTTAATGTTTGCAAATGCACTTAAAACAAAAAATCGGAAGCTGCATATGTATATGCATGGATAATCTATTTCCAACTTTATTTTTCCTATAAAACATATAAAAACCTTCCATTTTCACAATCCCCCTCCCTCTCCTTTTTTATAGCACTATAGTTAGTGAAATTCCAAGAACTCAAAGGGCAAAAGGGAAAACGAGATGTGATGATCGAAAGAGGGCATTGCAGCGAAATAAACAATTTAAAAAAGAAGAAGAAAGATTAGCTATTAAAATGGTAGAGGAAAAAGAGGAATATGAGATAAGGAACGAGATGGAATAGAGTTTTAGAGAAGACGAGCAAGAGCAAAATGCCTGGTTAAAGGGATCGGGTATCTTTGTCTCAGATTTTAAACAAAATCCTGGATTTAGCTCATGCTGCAATCATAATTATAAACCTTCGTGTCAGTCAGGAATCTCATGACTTTTACGAGCCGATCACCTGTCTGATTATCAAGATATTTATGATTGGAATCCAAAATTTGAAAAAACGTTTTCCCCAACGGTTTTTATTACACTACAGTCTGTTGGGGGAAAAAAGTATGGTAAAACCGGTCACTCAAAAATGTAATACATTTTTGAGGCACTTTTTTTAGAGCTTCATATCACAGACACTGATAACATGTCGGGCCATGCATCTCAGATTTGTAAAACTGGAAACATTGTTAAACAATACAAAAGAAGTACTTGATTTACCCAACTGTGGTTTCTGCCTTTGAAACTTTCATCAAAGAATACATCTCCTTTATAAAGGCAAGCTATTTAAAGGCTCAGTTTTCACAGATAGATTTCAGAAGGCAATCCTATTTCACAATTGCACTTTCATCTGGAGGGCTGTACTGATATGATAATGACTACACCATAACTTAAAGGTGCTGAAGAGAGCTTAGGGAAGAGTTCAGAAATAACCCTAAGCCTAATGTTAGTTTCATGGTCTTATTATGATCTCATTCTTCTCATATCTTTTCCTGTGTATCAGGACAACTTCTCATGGTATTGGCAGAAAGTCATTGTATGAATGCGTGTCATAAAGCAAATGTCTGATAACGAAAGAATCATCTCCATTTCTTATGCAATATCAAAGTCATTATCATTACCATTCTTCTTCTTGTCCTTCCTTCTTCTTCTTCTTCTTCTTTTATTTCTTCTTCTTCTCCTTTTCTTCATCCTTCTTCTTTTTTCTATAATTATCCAAGCACAAACAAGAAACTAATTTAGATAATCTTGCATCCATCTTTAATTTCCCCTGATTTCTTTTAACCCAAAATAGAATATTTAAAGACTGATGACAGAAGTCAATTTAATTCAGCAGCAGTGACATAATATTTTATAAGGAACTGCTTATGACCACTACCTTGAAGACCTAAGAAACCAATCTCCCTTTTAGTGATCGCTAAGTGCTATAGATAGACTGCAGCAAATGCACTTTGTTTGACTACCGATCACCCACACAAAGTGATGCAAAGGCACATTCAATAGATATGCAGAAAATGAACTTTAGGGCCCCTAGCAACCTGGCAACGGCTCTTAGATTTACCAATAAATGTGACAATGTTGTGGGCTGGCATGTCTGAAGCATTCAATAGGTATCTGGAAAAGGGAATTTCCCTCAAGTGTCGATATCGTGTTTGGATTCATGAGCATTTCAAAACATCTGGGACGAGAGCAATGGAGTGGAAATATGAGATGCAAGACATTTACCCAGTTCAGACTCAAGGAGATTTATACAAGACTCGTATAAAGAAACATTGAACAGAGAATCATTGTATAGTGAAAGAGTTAAACTGGATAACAACATCATATAAAGAAATGTTGTGTAAGAAACCACTTTGGAAAAGGTCAGTTGACATGATGATGACACCTGGCCAATCATGGAAAAAGGGTAATCAAAATTTGTGTATAGTGATACAATTAATTCTGGTAGTCTGAAGGGGGGGGGGATTGTATTGCAACCAGAAAATGAGAGGTTGGGGGCATGCAGAGTGTCAATCCTCAATCTTAAAATATATTTTCAGAACATATATGGAGGTGGAAGAGAAAACACTTTATACTGATGGGAATCAGCACCGAACCTCATTTTTTTTCCTTCAACAAATTTGAAAGACGGATGATATTTACGAGAAGAGGAAAAGGGGAGTTCTTATATATATCATAAAGGCTCAATCACATACATGTATGCTACAATAAACATTTTTGTTGTTCCATGTTTACTTGGTAAATGGGTAAAGAGGGAGGGAGAGGGGAGAGAGAGTGAGATGACAAAAAAACTCATATAAAATACATACTGTAACTGTAATGGATCTCTAGAAACATAATGTTAGACAGACACACCCATTGCATAGACTGACACAGATACCGAGATACATGCAATCTGATTGAAGAAAGAAAGTTAGGCAGAGTAAGAGAGAAATAAAGGGAAGTAGAGAATTATAGGGAAGGAGAAGTTACAGAGAAGGGGAGAATTATAGGGAAGTAGAGAATTATAGGGAAGGAGAGAATTATAGGGAAGGAGAAAATTATAGGGAAGGAGAGAATTATAGGGAAGGAGAGAATTATAGGGAAGGAGAAAATTTTAGGGAAGGAGAGAATTATAGGGAAGGAGAGAATTATAGGGAAGGAGAAAATTATAGGGAAGGAGAGAATTATAGGGAAGGAGAAAATTATAGGGAAGGAGAGAATTATAGGGAAGGAGAAAATTATAGGGAAGGAGAAAATTATAGGGAAGGAGAGAATTATAGGGAAGGAGAGAATTATAGGGAAGGAGAAAATTTTAGGGAAGGAGAGAATTATAGGGAAGGAGAGAATTATAGGGAAGGAGAAAATTATAGGGAAGGAGAGAATTATAGGGAAGGAGAAAATTATAGGGAAGGAGAGAATTATAGGGAAGGAGAAAATTATAGGGAAGGAGAGAATTATAGGGAAGGAGAAAATTATAGGGAAGGAGAGAATTATAGGGAAGGAGAAAATTATAGGGGAGGAGAGAATTATAGGGAAGGAGAGAATTATAGGGAAGGAGAAAATTATAGGGAAGGAGAGAATTATAGGGAAGGAGAAAATTATAGGGGAGGAGAGAATTATAGGGAAGGAGAGAGTTATAGGGAAGGAGAGAGTTATAGGGAAGGAGAGAATTATAGGAAAGGAGAGAATTATCGGGAAGGAGAGAATTGTAGGGAAGGAGAGAATTACAGAGAAGGGGGGAATTATAGGGACGGAGAGAATTATAGGGAAGGAGAGAATTAAAGGGAAGGAGAGAATTATAAGGAAGGAGAGAATTACATGGAAAATGCAGAAACCAAGATACTTACTTACATGCGCTCATTCTGTTCCAAACTGAAATTTCTGTATGGAGCTTACATTTTCACCATATCACTGTGGGGTCAGTTTTGTACTGCTCATATTCTTTTCTATTGAAGAAAGAAAGTTCTGTCTCGTTCTCTGCAACCATGAACATAAAAATAAAGAAAATGTAAAAAAACACCCAACATTATCTCAAATTTGAAGAATATGCAGACACATTACATTCAGGTATACAACGATCTTTAATACCTGTGTATCACATGAGTCAATATATTTATGTTATTCTACATGTATACAGGTACTCTCTTCATACATGTAGTATATTTTGATATTAAAGTGAACTTTTGATGTTAAAGTGAACTGAACAATAAAATGTATGATGAATATAAACAAAAAATGTTTGTTCATCATCGCCACATCCTGATCCTCCTTCTCCTCCTCATTCTATTTCTTATTATATTTCTCCCCTAAATCATTCTCCTCCTTATTTTTTCTTTTTCTTCTTTTCCTTGTTTTAGCTTCCTCCTCTTCCTCCTCATTGTTCTTTTCATTCTCACCACCACCACCACCAGGTTCAAGCTGGTTCAAGATTCTTACCTATGTTACATGCCTTGAGGGTTTGATCTGGCTTCAGCATGAGTTTGTCATCATCCTCTTTATTTATAACAGGATCACTTGTCTGTGGATTAAACATAAAATGAAAAAGTAGTTATCAACATTTGAAAATACCGGTTGCACAATGTGCACAACTGCCCAAAGGTTTTTTTGGCATTGGGGTGGCCCAACGCCCGAAATGCTTAGCTGAAGCATTTTGGGCTGTGCCCGCTTCCCGCTTGTTGGATCGCGCCTGATATCTGCCGGTTGGCTACCTGCTCGATATCTGCCTGCATGTAGTCTGCTCCTAACTCGATGCGCATGCTGAAGTCGTGCGTTCTTAAGACTCACACGCACACATAAGAAAATTAATTTGTACCAATTATGACATCATAATGCCTGTTTTTATCCTCTTTTTATATGACGCACGCGTCTAATTTTAAAACCAAGTACCTCATTGAACCGGTATTATTTATTAGTTTCTCCCTGCCGAATACGGATTGGTAAGCATGAAGATAATACATATGAAACAGGTTTCGTACATGTGTGCGTATATGTCTGTGTGTTTGAGTGAAAATAAATATGAAATGGACTTTGTAGGTGTGTGTGACAGTGTGTCTAAGTGAAAAATCAAGTAATATGCTTCTGCAAGAAGTTATGCAAATGAACTTTCATAAACGATTACCATTACCAAGAAGGAAAAAATATAAACAAATAAATAAATAAAATAAAAAATCAAAAAAATGAAAAGAAGATGAAATAAAGATATATATAGAAAATTATAAATTACTTCTCTGTCGATCACGCTCTTACAACTTCTCACTCTTTGTCTCACGAGGGTTCAATCATCCCTACTAAGATCATGTGATCTTACCTCGTGCACATGATCTGTTTATACATGTAAATAAATATTGAGGAAACAACAAGTTGCTAGACAATCTGACTCCAAGCCCTTTGTTTAGAAACACTTGAAACATAATAATAATATGAAATGTATGCTTCTCTTGTCAAGAAGAAGAATTAGAAGGCCTAAGCTCTGGTAAGGCTATTAGCTGATAACACAATGTTCAGATATACTAAAATCTTAGATGTGGTCGGTAATTTATGGGGCGTAATAGCTGATATCACGTGCAACCTCTAATTATTCTAAGAAAATTAATAAAAGTGGTTTGCTATCAACTAAACAGAACTAAATAAAAATCAAACCACCTTTTCTATAATAGATGGTAAACATTGTAGCATTTGTTATAGATATGGGCATTCATACTGCAAGTATAAACTGTGGGGTTTTTCTCACATTCCAGAGTTCTTTTCGAAGTTGCTAGGCAACTACCCTAACTTTAAAACTTTAGCTGAAACCCTGCTGGTTATTGCGGTGTAAATGGTCACTCTCAAAACATTCGACCAGTGAATCAATCTGGTTTTTGCCAACGTGACTCACCTTGCTTGCGTGCGCAGCAACAAGTGGTGCATGCGCACTGAAAACAAGGATGAGCACACACAAACAGTTTTAACAGTAATTTAACAGATGGTTTTTCAAATTGGTTTTGGGAGGTGTAAATGGGCCTGATATGAAACACAAGGTCACTAACTTCCCATTGTAATCATATTGCTCTGAATCATATTATTTTCTTCGGCCAGGAAACAATTTCCCATGCTGCATTTATAAACACACATTGCCATGTTCCCATTGGAAAATCAAGGTCAAAGTCTGCTACAAACATGAATTAAGGGCCTGGGGAAACATGATAAATCAATAATGCAAGTTGTTGGATTACTTCTTAAATACATCAGGACTCTACACTACACAGGCACAGCGGAGCACCCCAATTTGCATATCATTAGCGGCCCGTTCTATTTGAATAACCAACGGACATCTGCGTGAATCCGAACATGTGTGTGCTAGAATGTCAAATCTTAAAATTCGCGTTGCGCCTTTATTACTGCCAATATCGCTATGAAACTTTCCATACTAACTAAAATTATTATGAATTTTATGTCAGTGAAATAAATACGAAATTCCATGGAATAAAACTAGAGATATTAATGTGTTTTGAGCTTCGCCCCTCGAAAAACACGACGTCTACTTTATAATGTGATGACCATATGAAGCAATGCACGAAGTAGAGACTTGGTATGAATATTCATTAGGGTTGAATCCATACATGGGACGAAATTTTCGCTTCTCCGCTGTATTTTTTTTGGTTATAACGTTCTTTTTCATGGGGCTTCATTTTTAAAAGTTGTAGTCAGCGAACTCATTGAACATGACGTCATCGATCTCAGCGATGTACTGCGCATGCGTCTTAGGCCCAATGTAGGCCAGATCAAAACAGCTGAGCCATTAGCGTGCACGTGTGCAGTCGGCTGGCAAGACATGTATAGCCAACGCACACGCGAGGTTCAGACATGACACACATTTGAATGTATGGGACTGGTCAAACAATTTTGCGACAACGAAGGATTATTTTTGTTCGATGAGATTCGGACATTGGGGTATGTTTTTCTCTGTTACGACCCTATCAAGCAACTATGAAAAGAGATATTTCACAAGGATTGAGATTATTAAATTTTCTTTCTGTTCATATGAGGCAATTCTTTCTCGCTCTAAAAGAAATGGTGAATTTTACGGTGATTTTGTATCTCATTTTTTTCGTTTTTGTTCGTCAAAACTATCCCTTAAATTTCACATTTTCTGTGCATCAATAACTCTTTTTATTCACATGAGTGTCTTGCAAATTTATTAAATACTCGATTTAGTAGCTTTGATTGGTGATATTCATCACATTAATGAAGAATTTGTCTTCAAAATTTGTTTACTTTTTTTCGCATCGATCGGTACACAATTGTTGATTTTATGCAAATGATGTTTACTGGACGAGAGTCGATCGCACAGTAATTGGGGTGCTCCGCTGTGCCTACACTACACTTTCATCACAGATGGGTCCGGATTAAAAAATTAAAGTTTTTTAAGCACACGCCCCCTTTTTGTACATGTATTCTAAATTGTTGGGGTCCTGGGTTAACATTTTGAGGACCAAACATGTATTTCTGGCAAGCCCTGCTTACATGTACATACACTGAATTCAGAGGTTCAGTCGTTTAGTTCAACAAATAATTTTCATGAATGAATTTTCAAGAAATATTGTTAATTTTTTGCATTTCAGCTAAGTCTAGATGCGAATCTCATATTGGATGTTTGGTCAGTGGATTGTGACGTAGTCGTGGATAACGCTCCTATTTGTGGTGTACAAAAATATCACTAATTTTGTTTTCTTCTTCTTTTAAATGCTTTCTCCCTTTGGACACTACTCAAAATATATCAGGTCCACGAAAGAGAAAGGACTCTCCTGAGTCATACATTTTTAGAAAAATTGAAATCTTACTTTAGTCATTCTGTGGAAAGTTGTTTGCCACTACATGTACATCACAGAGACTATCTGATTCAGCCATTTTGAAGAGCCCATACCTACATGTATAGTGATTACAGCCTTAAAAAATTCACAATTCTCCCATATTTTCTCTGATTTCATTCAAACTCACCAGACTTTTTTTTTTCTTCTTTTTTTTCTGCTTTTCTCTAGAGTAATTTGCTATCAAGGTTGGACATCCCTTAAATTGCTCTTCATACATTCATGTTGATGTCTTCAAGCATGGTACGAATGGGTGATCCCTACCCGAGGCTCGTTCATATGAACAACAAAAACATCAATTTCTTACATGTAGCTAGTTCAGAATACAGGAAATTTTTACAAAAGTTGTATAAAGAAACACCATATAAAGAATCATCATTTATAGAAATGAGCATAAACACAACAGAAGAACATAGTATAAAGAAACGAATTTTTTAAGCAGTCAATTGACATGACAGCTGACCAAACATTGGTTCGCACTCACGATAAGCCCCGCCCAGTGACCGGTATATGATTTGTGTACGATAAAACTTTTGAACTGGAACAGGACCATGATTCTTAATCGAGTTTTCGTTCGAACAGATGCTCAAACATGCATTTCACTTTTAATATGTTTTGTTTAATAATAAATTAATAATACAATGTTTTGTTAAAAAATGTTTCTTTAGATGACATTCAAACTAGGAAAAAAGCAGTTACTTTAGCTCTAAGATTGTCGTATAGCTATACAATCAATTCTGCTAGTCTGAACACATTGTAAAGGCAGGGCAAGAAGAGGGCTCATCACTTCATTTCTGTGACAGCGCGAGGTTACGGTAATTGGGTCAGTCTATTTTCTACTCAAAGTACAGAAACATGTTGTGACTCATACGTGATACACACTGTCATATACAAGTCAGACAGGTGCAGATAGTGAAAATTGTTAGAACGAGATTCTCTTTATCGTGTTATCTTTTTAAAAAATGTATCAAAATTTCTTCCTAAACAATGTTTTCATTACTCTTATTATCATCATTATTAGTATCATTATGAAAATATGTACAATTTTTTTTGGGGGGGGGTGGAAGCACTTGTGCCTAGGGCTTTTAATAACATTATTAAAGCCCCTCTAAAGTGTTTGGAGCCCCAAATTTGCCAAAAATTTGATGGCAAAATTTCACTTAAATTGTATCATAATCTTAAAGAGGGTGACACACTTCTGAACAAATTTTCCCAAAAAATGTGTTTGAAGACAAATATTGATGAAAGAATGTATGGTACGTAGAAAACCTCAATTTTGTATTCTTTCAATCAATATTCGACATCAAACACATTTGTTTTGAAAATCCTTGCAGAAATGTGTCTTTAATAAATGACATCCTCTTTCACATTATGATACAATTCAAGCGAAATTTTTCCATCAAATTTGTGGGGCTCCCAACACTTTAGAGGGGCTCAAGCCCAGCTAGTTTAATCCAACTTACAGTGAACATACCATTCAACAAACATAAAAGAATGAAAAATCACGCACAATGGTTGCACTAACAGATACCCCTGGGTACAGAGAAGCAACATAGATACAATGCCATGCCTAAGGACTGATATTTTAGACACTCTGCTGGGAATCTCACCAACTACCTTCGCATCACTAGTCAAACGTTTTAACCACTCACCAACAAAAGTCATCTACACAATAATAATAAGGATATTTTATAGATATTTGTGTATTACCTTTGATCCATGTTTCTTGTATTCTATCTTGAGTGTATCATACCCGTGTTTCCTGAATGGGGGAGGCAGCCCACTTCTCGTCTTGATATCTGAAATATTTGAAAAAATAACAAACAATAAACATCAGAGACATCATGAAGTGGTCTTATTAAGATATTATAAGATTGAAGAAATCTCATTTCTTTCTCTTTTTCTGTCTAATATTTAAGATGATCAAATTTATTTGGTTCTGAAGGAATGTCAACAAGCTGTCAATTGCTAATTTCCACTTATTACATGTACCTTTAAAATCAACAATTACTAACTCTAGTATCTTATTCATATACATGTGTCACCATTTATTCAAACAATTAATCATGGCTGTTCACAAGTAAAATTGCTATAACATGCAGTCTCTAAATGGATACTTTAATAATCTTATAGAAAAAGCAGTATCCAAGAAAAACTCACTGTGACAAAGATTAAAAAGTCGGCATGCCAATTAAGTCTTTGACTATTAAAGGTAATACAAAGTTTTGGTATTAGGTCATGAATTTGGTTCAAATGAACATATTGGAAGCATATACGATCCTACAATGTTCAGTGATCGTTGTCCCGGTTGAAATCAAGAATAAAGCTATGAAATTGTAAATAATAAACTCTTTATGTTGTATAGCTCCCTCTCAAGGTCAAAATATTAATTTAGCTATAAAACAATGTTTCTTGACTAAAATCGACCGATTGGCTGTTCCCATTTGGTAATTATATATCACAACTGCATATTCTGAGATTTTCATGGTCGCAACTACCATAGTACGGCCGTATAGGCGCTATTTGAAATTTATCAAAATTTACCGGGAGCACCAGTAAATTTTTATATTCAATGTTTCTCGAAAGCAGAAGTGTTTTAGGGGCTAAATTTTCTAGTGCTTATAATACATCCACAGGGAAATCCAAATATATCAAAATTGTAAAGAATCACTATCCACCCAATTTTCAAAATTTCCCAAAACTTTGTATTACCTTTAAACCCTCTCCCACCAGGTCAACAAAGACAGGTTGTGAGTACAGTATACAGTGTGAACCACTTAAAGAAAAGGGAGAAACCCTGACTAAACCCTCAGTGGATAGAGATTTAGTCATAGATACCTACCTTACCTTGACTTTAATAAAACTTAATGTTTTCTGTAATCTAACAACTCAATACAAAATCTGACCATCGACAGAGAATTGGGGTTTTTGTTTATTTGTTCGATTGATTTGATTTCTGTGTTCAAATAACAAATACAAGGTTATACATTTTTATATAAGTATTACATACATAGCAAATCATGTCTAATAATATTATACAAATTGTTAATTCTGTCTATAGGTACACACCTACCTTCTTTAATTTTGTTCATCAACTCCTCCACAGTATCATCCATGTTGACATTGTGCAAGACAATGTGTTTGATGTTCCGATGCAGAAATGAGCGGATCAGACGAATGGTTACTAACACTTCAGACGATCCTTCCATTCTTCTTCTTCTTCTTCTTCTTCTTCTTCTTGAATAAAAACCTTCCTATCCAACAACTTCTTCTTACAAAGTCTAGTCTAGTTAACTTGCATCACAAGAAGGGTATCAAGGTACTTGTAAGTATACTTCCTAAAAGGATACAAAAGACGAAGTAGAAGAAGATACTCATAAGAAAAACTGTTACAATGGACATAATGAGGAAGTTGACTGCCATAATTTATTTGTTTTCTGTTTAGTCAATGATGGATTCAAATAAAATGGATACAGTCTAGGTTTCTCTTTGAGTAGAGATTGATTTATTCAAATTGTGGTGGTGATCAAGCTCCAATATTATATTTCTATTGATTTATTCCTAGGTTTTCATAGAATGGGGATAAAATGTGTCTACATTTTCACCAATTTGACAACTCTATATAACGAGCATGTCTGATGACTTTTTGACACATGAAAAATGTCTCTATCTCTCTTCCTGTCTGACTCTGTGTTAAGACTTCACTGAATTGTTTTGATTGATGCTTTTTTATGCTCAAAGTTAAACAAATACCTGTATATTTCCATAGTTTGATATGTAGCTCAACAAAGTTGCAAAGTACCATTGCATTACACACAAAAATGATATTGCCATTTCTATAAGTACTGTATATTATTGGGTAATGGGTATGCCAACAGAAAGTGCAACATTCATTTGCACACAAGTAGAATACAGAACATTATTAATACATGTATGGGTGCTAATAGAATTTTTTGACACAAAAAAACAGACTGAGTATCCTAAAAAATCAGATTTTGGAGAGAAAAATGAGATTTTCATGAAAACTCGACACTACCACTGGCCCGTCAGCCCTGGGCCAGTAAAATTTCATAAAAATGTTTGCTCTTTCATTAAAATTTAATGGGAAAATAGTAAAGCAAAGTTTTTGTTGGGGTTGCAGGAGTTTACTTGTACATGGTTCTATGCGATTCCGCTGTTTATATGGGTTTAAAATTTAAAAAAAAAAATATGAAAAATTGTATTTTAAGATTTTAAGATCAGATTTCACTCTTATTATCGTAGTAAATATGATTTAATCGTACTGGTTGGCATCTCGGAATGTATGATAGGTCATTTCACTCATATATTTTCCCACTGCTTCAGGTTCATATCAGTTCATATCAAGGCCAGAGCTGCCAACCTCCAGAACAGAAAATCAGTAATCACAAGGCTCAAAAATTTGTAATTTTGGAAATAAATCAGTAATTTCCCATGCAAGGCTATGAATCTAAAAAAAAAAACGCCAACACTGCGCGGATGCATGCGCGCATGATTATCTGAAATTTTGGGTTTTTACTCACACATAGTTGCTAAATATTGATTTTCAGGTCATACAACACATCCGCTTTCCATGAAAAATTGGCTTCTATTATTAGAGAATACTTGATACTTTACGGTCTTTCTCAACGAGTGTTGGATGGCAACCATACTGCACAGCACTCGCTACGATAAATCATATTTTTGCTTTTGTTTTTGTAATCCGTAATTTTAGACAACATCCCGTACTGCCATAATGATCGTTATTTTCTGTACCAATTACGGGAAATTCGTACTAGTTAGCAGCTCTGTAAGGCTCGTTCAGATGTAATGCTTGTTCAGATATAAAGCAGCAATACCGCAGCAATTAAAAAAAATGATGCCTTACGAGTGTCATATGCTTCAGATGTCTGTATCTTATAATTTAATAACAGGGCTAAGTGCAAATCCTTTGTTGCACGCACTTCCCATTCATCTGCACATAACAAAAATGTGGCGTCTTTACTTGCTTTAAGCGTCTTTACTTGCTTTTAGCGTCTTATTTGAACAAGCCTCAAGGAAGGTTGTAATTGAAGCACAAAACATCATGTCTCAAAGTATATATCTACCCATAGTTACTCATTAGCTACAATGTACAATGTCATTCATTTCTCACTAAAAAAGCCTGTCAGTAGGTATCACAGAAGAGCTGCATTGAGTGGGGACACGCAGAGCTCAACCACGCAAATTCTCTCTTTATCAAGGAAGATTTTCATATCATGGAAAAAATAAATATTATAAAATTATATGTCTCTCGAAAGCTCAGGATTCTGTCTTTCATGTCATGTCATTTTCATCAAAATCCATCAATTACTTAGGACACAGTTGCTTGTGATTTACCCTCTAATTCGTACCGTGTCACTTCGTTTGTCACCATTTTTATTTGATCGCCGATTTGCATCGCTAGTTTTAGCTCAATGCGCTTGAACGCCATTTGTCTTTGAGTTTTAAAAATCCACTCGTTAGAAGGGGAACATCTTAAGCTTTATTTTCATATAAAAAATGATGGGGGTATGTTTCAAAAAGATCGTGAAAAATCAGAGTGAAAAGTTTGAAACAATTTTTCTATATCAGAAAAACATACTTTTAATTCGATTTTGATACGAGAAGAAAGAGAATTTACTAGAGAATACGATCATGTAAATATTAAGAATGACCGCGAGATGGTGCTTGAGCGCAAATCCGATGAATACCGCTGTATCCTGACACTATGAACATGACGGACAAAGAAAGCTGACAAAATATACAGTTCCTCAGGTAGACAAAGGAACATCCCTTCACTGCTATTATGTAAAAATGTGTCGAACAGGTGAATATGCATGTGACACCTGTTCTACACATTTTTACACAATAGCAGTGAAGGGATGTTCCTTTGTCAACCTGGACTTCTTGAAGAGTTTAGAGCCATTTTCAAATGCCATTTAAAATTAATTTAAATGGATTTGATGGTCCAAACTTACAAAAATAATTAATCTATATATATACCCCGGATATGCCGAAATTCAGCCCCTCTTGATAGACACTCTTAAATCTAGCCATGTTTTAAAACCCATGAAAACTTGTTCCGGCGACGCAAAAATAGCCATTTGTCACACGCATCAAAATGGGCTTCATATAATTATTTGAAAAATTCCACACAAAAAAATATTTGTCAAAAGAACCTGAAAAAAAATAGGCATGTAGAAATCCATACAGAGAACAGATTTCTTGAAAAGAAAGGTGATTCATCAATTAATTACAAAATTATATCACCTTGAAAATGGCTAATTGTCAGTTATAGCCTAATTACGCAAAATTTGACCATTTCGTCTCTTATATGTAAGTGGCTGTATTTTCAAAAGTACTTATTCAAATTTGACAAATGAGGTATCAAAATTCTTCTTTTCATGTGCTCAAAAAGGAAATGGGCAGGGGAAGTGAAATTTAGAAACTTTCAAAAGTTAGCTGTGATACCTACTGTCAGCACTATGAGTCTTTTAAAAAAATATGATATGCTTTCAATTACTCTGACCTTGACAAAATTCACGATTCTATAAATATCCAGATGGTTTCATGTACATCAACACATTAATTAGCATTCACAAAGAAAAACAAGGGGCAGATGAATAAACTTGAAAACCAAACTACTGACAAACACGTACATTAAACCCACGCCCCTCAAAAAAAAAAAGAAGAAGAAAAGAAAAAACATCAACACTTTAATACCATATGACCACAATCCATAAAAGCAAATACCTACATGTAAGTACGGTTAGGCATTTAAACAAACTCTTATGTCTAGAGCATTCAATGTTATTTTTTTAACAATTACACAAACATGATTTGTTCTTGATAAACCAGTTGCTGTGTAGGCTAAATACTGTAAAGGTACAGCTTTCTACAGAAAATTTGGCTCAGATTTGGTTTGGACGGGGATGTGGGCTGAAGCGTCTAAACCCATACCCATTTTTAAGGGTCCACTTTCACATACCATCGGCGAGGAGTTTGGATAAAAAAGGGAAATTATTTCAATTATTTATACAGGATTTTGCATCAAGAATTTTCACTTTGGCAAGATTATGGGTAAGATATTAGAAAATAGTAACCCTTGATCTGAAAAATGGGGGCACTTTTAGGGATTTTGCAGCACAAAAAAATAGATTTTTTTTTTTTTTTTTTTTTTTTTTTTTTTTTTAAGGGCGAAAAAGAGGGGTGCGGTTAATACACGAGGGCGGTTTATACAACGTTATTTACGGTACTGCATAGGCATATTTTTAAGGGGGAGGAGCTGAGGCTTAGTGGCTGAATATCAAGTATTTTGTTTACTGGTATAAGTTTCACAAGTGAACGAGAAAAACAAAATTGTAAAAATGTCACTTCAACATAAAAATAATCAATTTGGGCACTTTGCTGCCCAAATATTGAAATGTTAAAAATCCTCTTCAATATTACATGTAAATCAAACACACTAGTTTTGAAATTTAAACATCGATATATTGAGTCCTCTTAGTTTCTACTGACTTCTTCGTCAAAACCATAATTAATTCGTTCATTTTGGATCATCATATTTTTCTGCCTTTCCTTCAATTTCACTCTCTTTTTTAAAATCATTTTTTTTGCCACCCTACAAGTGTTGCTGGAGCCACCCCCATACATACACCACTGAGTAAGAAACTCATAATATGATTTGATTTGAATTTATTTCCATATTTCACAAATAAATTTGAACAAGTAATTATACAAACAAACAAATTCCATTCCAAAACAAAATCAGTTAAATGAATAAATTCAAGAATAAAGTACAATAAAATATTACATAATCAACAATTTGTTTGTAATAAACATAACGTGCCTTTAATGTTGAGTGTTCTACATGGGCCTTTAATGTCATAGACATCTGTTTGGATCAGATGTTGTACTAATGACAACATAAATTTGTTGTTGTTGAAATTTCACATTGCAGAAATCGTTAAGGAAAAGTTTAAACAAAAATTATGTGTGAAAACTAACAACACTGTCATTGTACCAACAAATAGGGCAGCTGGCAGACAAACATACATGTATACGTGTACATGTATGTGATTAATTCACATTTCTAATGTGATTAATTCAACAATTAAGGCTCATGCTCAACATTTTAAAACAGGAACATTTCTAGCAGACCAAAAGCCCAAGGAAAGTTGTCAAAAAGGCGACTGAGACCAACATATCGGTCTCGGGGCTTTATCCTCTTGGGCTATCAGTAGCATGTACATGTACATGTATGTTGATCCCTAGAACCTTCAGGCTCAGATAACTTTTCAGAAGAAAAGGCCAAGAGAGGAGAGAGACAGGCTGGAGAAAGAGTTCACTCCTCTGGTATTTTAATAAGCATCTGTGGAATCATGTACTTATACATTTACATGCTAAATAAATACAAAAACAGTAATTTAATCACGAAAATAATAACAAATGCATATAAACCTAGGGTCTTAAGTTTATATTTCACTTTTATTTTTACAAATTTATATTCTAAAGCCAGGCTTGACAAATTTTGTTGCGGTGAACTATATTTTCACCCTTGGCCTTGGAAAGATAAGATTTTTGAAGCAATGACATTGACAATGTGCACATTACCCACTTGAACACTGTACTGTCACACAGAATGAGATCAAATTATTTGAGAACTATGAGAAGGAAGATGAACTCGGATTACAGATAGACCTGGAAACTCAACTGCAGATCTCTGCATTTTTCCTGTATATCTGGTAATAGGTAAAGCCTCGGTC
Source organism: Strongylocentrotus droebachiensis (assembly GCA_035222895.1). Classification (NCBI taxonomy): domain Eukaryota; kingdom Metazoa; phylum Echinodermata; class Echinoidea; order Camarodonta; family Strongylocentrotidae; genus Strongylocentrotus; species Strongylocentrotus droebachiensis. The sequence continues at coordinate 213,377 of JAVYIG010001418.1, forward strand.
ACAAATGCCACTACGAACTGCTACGAACGCCGTACAAACGATTTTCAGACAATGGAAATTCGGGAAGACAATGGAAAAACGGAGATTCGTACGAAATTATCGTTCGTACGGACCTTTTTGACCGTAGCATTATGTCAAATAAGGCTATGCATGGTGGTGTTTTAAATCAAAGTTTTTACGTTAAAAAAAGTAAATTCAAAACAAGTTTATAAAAGTATTTTTAAAATCATTGACTGACCAAGTATTAAACGTGTCCAACATATTTTCAACACAGATGAACATGCCTCATTGACTATGAATATGATAAGGGTCATTCCATGTCAAATCACCCAATGGTTTTAACCCGACCATTTTTGATTTTGATGAAACTTGGTGTACTTGTTGAGTGTGATCTCACAGCACCAAATCCAAAATTTTAGGTCAATCGGGTGAGGGGTTTGGGAGATACGGCCCACCAAATTTTGAGATTTTTTCAAAAATGGGGGTGGCGGCCCTATCTTTGAACCCTTGTATTTCGGGACCTAATGGGTCAATCTTCACAAAATTTGTATTGTTGGAAATGGTATTTAATAAGGATTCCAGATCTGCCGCCATTTTGAAAATTTGTACATGTTGGGGTACTTTGACCTCTTGACCTAAGATTTGACCTTGAAATTGACCTTGTGGATCACGTGACCTTGACAACATTTTTCATGAAATGTAATCTTTGACATGTTCACTAAAACATATAAAAGTTTCAGAGATATAATATTTTTTGTTTAGGAGCAATAAGGATTGAGAGTATCCATACTTACAGATATTCACAAAAAACCCTATTATAATGTATACAATACATGCAATATGCATGTAGTACAACATACATCTTCCACATGCTTTTTTGTTCTAGGCATATCCATTCTAAATGTCAGCAGTACTTCAATAGAAATAAAATGACAAGTTCATATAGGCCTAAAGGGTTATGGCTTTGGGCCTCTGAGTCGGTTCTAGGATAATTACCCCCCTGGAAAATTAACCCCCAGGAAATGACCCCCCCCCCCCCCCGAGGATAATTACCCCCGAGGACTATCACACCCAGAGGACAATTACCCCCGGACAATTACCCCCTAGACAATTACCCCCCCCCCCTATTCGTTAAATAGGAAGACCATCCTGATAATAAGTTGGTTTTAATCAAAGCAGAGTTTTTTTTCGGGAGGTAATTATCCTTGAAGGGTAATTTTCCAGGGGGGGGGGGGGTAATTGTCCTCGGGGGGGGGGGGGGGGACAGATTGTCCTAGGAGGTATTTTTCTGGGGTTAATTGTCCTCTGGGTGTGATAGTCCTCGGGGGTAATTGTCCTCGGGGGGGGGGGGAACATTTCCTGGGGGTTAATTTTCCAGGGGGGTAATTTTCCTAGCACCGAGTCAGAGGCCTAAAGCCATACATCCTGTTAACCCTTTAGGCCCATATGAACTTGTCATTTTATTTCTATTCAAGTACTGCTGACAGTAAGAATGGATATGACTAGAACAAAAAAGCATATGGAAGACATGTATGTTGTACTGTGCATATTGCATGTATTGTATACATTATAATAGGGTTTATTGTGAATATCTGTGAGTATGGATACTTTGAATCCTTATTGCTCCTAAACAAAAAATATTATATCTCTGAAACTTTTATATGTTTAAGTGAACATGTCAGAGATTACATTTCATGAAAAATGTTGTCAAGGTCACGTGATCCACAAGGTCAATTTCAAGGTCAAATCTTAGGTCAAGAGGTCAAAGTACCCCAACATGTACAAATTTTCAAAATGGCGGCAGATTTGGAATCCTTATTGAATACCCTTTCCAACAATACAAATTTTGTGAAGATTGACCCATTAGGTCCCGAGATACAAGGGTTCAAAGGTAGGCCCGCCACCCCCATTTTTGAAAAAATCTCAAAATTTGGTTGGCCGTATCTCCCAAACCCCTCACCCAATTGACTAGACCGAAAGCTTCAGTCTCTCTAATCGTCGGTTGTTCCACTGAGACTACGTCTGGCTCCACTAGACCTCCGATTATAGAGACTGAAGTCTGGGGACCTCTTTCTGTGAGGGACTATACGGAACAAATGGTTCGGTTCGACCGGACCGCGATGAATGAGATATGCAACGAGATTTTCACTCTTTACATCCTCATACCTGCTGCAAATATAACATATATATAGCTTATTTGACTTACGATAGCTTGCTCATTTAGATCCTAAATTAATGATTAATCCGAGAAAGTCTCGTCGTCTGACATTATCCGTCGTGGTTTTAGTTGATGAATATTAATTTTTTCTTTTCGAACGTCCAATAGCTAACGTAGCTACGTACGAGTCGGCCCGGCTTGACCAACGAACTCCCACGAAACGAGTGCTCTGATTGGCCATTGGCTATGTTTTGGTAGGTGGACCCGGAAATATATCGGCCGCCGGGTAATATTTCGAATGCATGAACGTAGATCTAAGTTAGGTCTACTGCTTCGCAGTTCGGAGATACAAATTGGATAATTCATATAAGTAAGTCCATAAATTATCCATTTAATATTGAGTTATCAAATTTTGATAACTGTAATTAGGACAAATGACATACCGACCTAATTTACATCTGATTTAGAAATCAGGAAATTAGATCTAAATAAAGAAAATCGGGGAGAAAATGTCGTGGACGAAAATATGTACATAGCCACCCCCACGGTACGAGATCTCTGGGTTGCCATCTGTATTGGGGAATGACAACAAATGTCAGTTTTATTAAAGAAATGACCCAAATCAGATGGTTATTGCTGTCTACCAATTGACCTAAAATTTTGGATTTGGTGCTGTGAGATCACACTCAACAAGTACACTAAGTTTTATCAAAATCAAAAATGGTCGGGTGTAGATTTTCAGATTTTTTGGGTGATTTGACATGGAATGACCCATAAGCAAATAACCGCATAACACTCAACATGCTCACGTCACCACTCTGTCTCACTCTCACTCTCTAAACAAGTTTATAAAAGTATTTTTAAAATCATTGACTGACCGAGTATTAAACGTGTCCAACATATTTTCAACACAGATGAACATGCCTCATTGACTATGAATATGATAAGCAAATAACCGCATAACACTCAACATGCTCACGTCACCACTCTGTCTCACTCTCACTCTCAGGATTAAATAACATTGTGGCCTCCCCCCCCCCCCCCCCCCCCCCCCCCCCCCCCCCCACTCCGGAAACGGAAGGACCCCATTCATGTTCCAAAAATGTCCGCTAAAGCCGTAAAGGGGTCCGGCTAGTAACCCACACAAAATCGGCCCGTATTGACTTTACACACCAGACTTAGGGGGTGCTTTCAAAGGGAGGGAACATGCATATTCGTACCCTAAATAACACTGAGTGTGGGGGGGGGGGGGCACTGTGGACATTGATTGAGTTGACATGGCAGGCCAAAGCCAAAAGCAAAGGCAAGGCAATGACTGACTGACTGAGACACACAGACAAACACAACAATTAACACACAAACATCTCTAAGATTAAGAATAAGATAGTGCCACAATTACTATAACAATACATGACTTACATGGGTCCAGTGTATGTCTGCAATGCAAAGGTAGCAGGTACACCAGGCATTAGACTATAGAGTCTAGATATATTATTGAAAATAAGTCCAGCTAAGCCTAAGTTTCAATGTTGGGTCAGCAGCAGACGAGCTAGACATAACAAAGACAAATGGACGACATGACTTTGATTTAGGTTAACGTACCAGGTACAAAGTATTTTATGTACTCTTGATTCTTAGTTTTATTCAATATTAGCTCATATTTGGCATGCTAATTTATTTAATATTGCTTATGTTGTAAAAAAAATCTTTCTTTTAAAGTATTATAGTGAACAAATTATTAAGAATATAAAATCTCCACAGTACTATTACAAAAAGCCCCTCTCTTTTCTTATTGGAATCGTCCAAATCACAAACGATGAAGAAAATGGCGTCTAATCCTTACGGCCACGGGTCATCACCAATGCCTTCAAACATGCCTCAACAAAGATTTGGACCACAACCAGGACCGGGAATGAGACAATATCCACCTTCTAACTTCCCTGTAAGTTCACATATATTTTATGTTCTCCAAAAATGCAAAATAACCTACCAGTATTGATCAGTTGATCGCGTTTCCTTTTGTTGCAGAACAATGAATACAGTCCCATTCGTTAAAAACTGTGTTAGTACTACTGGGAATAGGATAATTGGAAAACAAACGCGCGCACGTTCGAACTCGAGCTCGAGGTGATGGCCGATCCGGGCAGCTGCAGCATGTTACCTGTTGATGCTTAATTGCTAAGCTAAACATGCATAAATCAGACGCGGGGTGTCTCCAGCGTTGTTTTTGTAGTCATGGTTGTTGATGATGTTGTTTTGTTTTTGTTTTTGTTTGTTTTGTGCTATGGCCCGATCTTTCGAATTCTCAAGTTCTTGATTTGCTGATGCATGGTTAGGCACATTCATGGGGCACTAGAGGGCGCTTCGCGCTCGTACGAAAATCTGAATGGCCTTGCTGCGGTGGGTCGGCAATAATCAGCCCAAAACTTGGATATGGGAGAGTGGAAGGATATATATCTTTTTTATAATGTTATCTGGTCTTACCCTTAACCATCCTATGTTTAATCTATGTAGAAATAACATGCGAGTACGATAAGAGAAACATCGGGCCCATTACTGATGCAACTTTTGAAATATTAGCCTAGAAATGACCACCAAACGGAAAAAAATGACATTTTTTCCCGACTAATCTTCATTAAATCTGAGTTATAAACAAGTCACATCTAGGTACACTAATACAAATACGATTTTCTGAAAATTAAGGTATCATTTATTAAGTTTCTTTCAAGTATATTTCTGCGCATTGCAGCGCCAATATTCTACACTGCTTCAAAATCACCCTTGAATTTTTTTTTTCCAACGAATTTGTTACGAGGTCCGCGAGTGTTCCCCGTTCCTTGCGTGTTGAAAGTTTGGTAATACATAGTCTAGTTTCCATTGACTCGCGCACGAAAAAATGGTCGAAAACAAAATGTCAAATGAAGAAATAAACAAGCTTTTGTATAGTTATAAGAGTTCTACTGAGGTTTCTTTGTCGATTTAATTTATTATATAGTCTCAATTAGAATCCAGAATTATCTCACTGAAAAGTTAAGAAACCGACGATGTTCTTGATCGTAGTTATTTTCATTTTGCCAGCAGCCGATCTAGCGTTGTTTGGGCAAAAAGCTAGGCCGCTGCCTACCCACCGCGAACCTTTCCGAGTCCCGCTAAAATGGCGCTCTGCGGAGCTCCGCGGCTGCGTTGGTATCGCTGCAAACTCTCAGCCGGCTAGCTCCCCACGACGGACCATTCGCGGTATGGCGAGAGTGTGTGTGTGAGGTATGATTTTGGATTCGAGAACGCACGTAATGCAACCGTGCGCGTCATTTTCAGCTGTCGAATGTATACGACCAATTTTACATGTACGATTTTTAGTACAGATACTGGGTCAGTTTTCTTCTTATATCTTTGGTTTTACAACATTTAAAAATATAATTTCTTCAAATTTGCTCCTGACTCGGTTCAGACTAATTGTATGATGTGTTTTCAAGTCAGTTTTTTGAATATATTTTTTTGCATGAATTTGCCTAGCATGGTGATCATCGACATCGGCATCCGCAGTCTATAAATTATATCAGGAAGAGTAGAGACTAGACTAGCGTATGATTGTACCTACAAGAACCACATTGCCAACACAAAGGCAAAAGTTGGAGCCCGCAACAGCATCCTCAAGAAGCTAGCCAACACCAACTGGGGGACTGATGCCAGAACAATCCGGACGACAGCCCTCGCGCTTTGCTTCTCTGCTGCGGAGTATGCATCACCAGTATGGAGTAGGTCGGCCCATGCACCCAAGATTGACCCAGCTCTAAATTCATCTTGCAGAGCGATCACTGGATGCCTTAGGCCAACTAAAGTAGAAGACATCTACCTGCTCTGCGGTATTGCCCCTCCACACGTCAGAAGGTTGGTCTTGTCCCAGAAAGAAAAGGACAAACAAGAAAACAATCCACTCCACCCACTCTTCGAACAACAGCCAGTGGGCAAGCGGCTCAAATCCAGACACAGCTTTCTGCACTCTGTAGAGCCTCTTAATACTAGCCCTCACAACCAAAGGATGACTTTGTGGTCTAACCACCTTCAGACCACTCCACATAAACTCTCCCTCAGCCCGAAGGAATCCCTTGCTACCGGCTCCAGTGAGACTTGGCCTACCTGGCTTAGCCTCAACCGCCTAAGAACTGGCTACGGTCGATGCAGAGTCCTAATGCAGAGGTGGGGTCTAGGAGACGAACAAACGTCATGTGAATGCGGCCAGGAACAGACAATGGAACACCTGCTAGTCTGCCCACTCCTGCCAGAGCCATGCACCCAAGATGACCTGGAAGCCGTGAATTGCCGTGCCAAAGCCTGTGTGGACCACTGGACGGGACTTGTGTAGTGACTCGATAAGAAGAAGAAGAAGAAGAAGAAGTAATAGCCAGTAGGGGCGCTGGTCCGCGACCTAAAAAATATTGATCGTATTTTCTCTGATGATTCTTATTTCCGATCCGTGCGTTGGCGATGCCAGAAATGGATGCTCCTTGATGCATTTCACACATAGAGTAAAGGAGCCGGTTTACGTCCACTTAAGACAAATTCCTATTTTTTTTACTCTTTACTTCCTATTTATTATAATTTCTTGTTCAAATCATGAAGCAAATATTATTATTATTTAAACAAAAAAAGAATCCCAGAAAAAAATCACGAATTGCCATGACAATATTCATTTCAATTTTCACTATTTTGGAGCCATTTATCGACCTAGCGATTCAGTTTACGACCGCATGTACAAAGTCAATAGGAAGCGCTCGCGCGCGCCGTGCGTTTCCACGCTGATGTATAGCACAAGCGGGCGGAACAGGTATCCCACGCCGGAGCTCCCGGGTGCTTGCCTGGTCAAAGACAGGCACAGCGGTGATCGGAAGTTGGAATCAGACATATCGTGTGTGCGTGGCGGGGTCCGGCTGCATTGATTTAATTAGTGCTGTAACATCACGGATATCTCCAATTCCGTTTAACCGCCAGTCAAAACCGGACGGTTTTCGGTTAAACAATTTTTTTTTTAAATATTAAAAAAAAAAAAAAAAAAAAAAAAAAAAAATAGTTTTTTTAATTTTTTTTTAAAATATTTTTTTTATCAACTCTGTCGGCAGCAAGCCTAGCCTATAATCTAGGCGGAGTGCCGAGCTTTTTTCTTTGCTGCTAGACTAACCTTAAGCAGAACGTCTGATACGGCGAGACTACGAACCGTGAGCCGCGCACCGCCTATACTCACTGGTCTAGCTTTAGTCGTTGTTTTTTTATTATCGACCTTGAATCCGTGGCAGTTTTTCGTACGAAAACTGCCACGGATTCATGGTCGATAATAAAAAAACAACGACTAAAGCTAGACCAGTGAGTATAGGCGGTGAGCCGCTTCGCGACTCACGGTTCGTAGTCTCGCCGTATCAGACGTTCTGCTTAGGGTTAGTCTAGCAGCAAAGAAAAAAGCTCGGCACTCCGCCTAGATTATAGGCTACAGCAAGCCAGGTCCGTGTGAAAAAGCGGGAAGGAGTTTCATTTAACTGCAAGGTGCATTTGAAGGCGCCGAATTGAGCTTGTGAACTTGTCACAAATAATAGTAACAATGTCGTTTTTAGAAGAATGTGTAAGATCATAAATGTAAATTAAAAACAGTAGAGGACCTAGGATAGAACCTTGTGGTATGCCATGTGTAAAAGTTGGATGAATTATTATTATAAACTACATATTGAGATCTATTACAAAGATAACTTTCAAACCAAGATGACAGACAAATTGGAGTGTTGTTCTAGTTTCAGAGTGGTGAGTCAACACACAGATTACTGAGCTGGGAGACATTGTTGGAGGGGCATCGAAACTTTAAAAAAAAATATTAAAAAAAAAAATTATAAAAAAAAAAAAAAAAAAATTAAAAAAAAAAAAAAAAAAAAAAAAAAAAAAAAAAATAAGGGAAAACGAAACCGTCCAATTGGAAACGGAATCCGCTATGGGCGGTCGGATACCGGACGGTTAAACGTTTGACTACAGCACTAGATTTAATACATGCGATGAGATACTTTTGAGCTTGCGACTAACACAAAATCGGGCTCTAAATCTGAAAAATACTTGAAATAAAGCTCATTTAATGGTTCCCATATTTCTTACATACACGCGTAAGAAACTCGATTTTTCAGATTTGGGTAGCGGGACCGCCGCTTACATCGCTAAAATGTGATATTTTAGGATATATTTTCCATTGCAAATGTGGTTCTTCAGTGATTCTGGCATGGTATGGTATTTGTGGGATATGTGATATATGCTATTATGCGATGTATTTTAAAGGGATTTTACCATGCATCCAATGGATCGGCCGAAAACTGGAGCTGGTCGTTTACCGGCTCCTTTACTCTATATCAGGCCTGCTCTATATTTATATATATATGCTCTGTGATAAGAAACAGGGTGGGCAAATATGAGCTTGAAGTCTTTAAAATATGAGGCTTTTTGCTTTATTGTACTTGTTTGCTTTATTGTTGTTGTTTGCTTTATTCTTGTTGCTACAATGATACCGATAGAGGCAATAAAAAGTGCCGTTACACAAATCACATCACATGTAATTTACATGCATGTCAGGTGACATCCCAAATTATCTTTCTTTTTTTCCTATTCATGGTACCAAACAGAGCGCTCCCCATCATTAATTATTCAATGATAAGTGTTTGTTGAAAGGTACGCTCCGTTTCATTTGTTTTTTTTAAGTCCCATGGTTATGGTAGGATACTCATATTTACTGCCATCCTACTCCTAGCCTTTTCTAAATCTTAGTCATTGAATGTTAGCTGAGGTGCTTGTAAGCAAAGTCTTCTTGCAATCAAAGAAACATTCGTCTATCTAGAGTTTTGTTGACAATAACTTTGTGGATAGTGGACAGTGACCTGGAATTAAATACTGCCTCATTTGCTGAGTATAATTAATAATATTTTTGAATGGTATACATTATATCTGCAATTACCAATTATGCAGGAATCCTCACGTCAAGAACATCATTTTAATCAAGTTTTCATGAGGCTTTTTTTTTTCCACCCTCTTAAAGAAAGTTGTCATTTTATTGTTCTTGTTTCAGAATCAACTTTTTTTTCAAAATTATTTTGCATAGACATGAACATCTATTTGAAAGAGAAAGAGAGAGAGAGGGGAAGAGAGATAGAAAGAGAGAGATAAATAGAGAGAAAGAGAGAGAGAGGGATAAATAAGGAAAAACAAGGGAGCAGTGTTCATGCTATACACTGCTGCTAGCTTGCTTTGCAAATGATACGTACATATCTGTATGTGCTCAGCAAGAATTCATCAATTTGAAAAATTTGCCATTTTATGTAAATTTTCTTTTGATTGAACACTACAGATAATTATCTGTTGGAGCTACCGGTTTCATGATACCATGATCAGTGCATGTAGGGAGTTTATTAAACTGATAGTATATTTTGATTTTGTGCTGTGAGACATAAACATCATCATTATTATTGAATGTAACCTGAAAAATCTTTATTTAGAGCGTAATAATCTTGGTATTGGAATTTTCACTATTTATTTACAGAAATAAAATTAGAAACTGATATTGTGGATATGTACAGTAACCAGTAAAGACCTGTCCTGTGTGTACTGGTTAAAATACATGTCATGAATTTTGACCATTAAATCAATTATTTAACTTTTATAATACCTGGGACCTAGTACAATGAAAATACAAGTTATAAATTGGCAGAAGCATTATAACTCTGGCTGTCTGTCTGTCAACATGTATCTTTCTCTGTCTCTATCTCTCTCGCTCTCCTCTCTCTCTCTCTCCCCTCTCTCTCTCTCTCTCTCTCCTCTCTCTCTCCTATCTCTCTCCTCTCTCTCTCTCTCTCTCTCTCCTCTCTCTCTCTCTCTCTCCCCTCTCTCTCTCCTCTCTCCCCTCTCTCTCTCTCTCCTCTCTCTCTCCTCTCTCTCTCCTCTCTCTCTCCTCTCTCTCTCTCTCTCCTCTCTCTCTCTCTCTCTCCTCTCTCTCTGGTCTCTCTCTTCTCTCTCTCTCCTCTCTCTCTCTCTCCTCTCTCTCTCTCTCTCTCTGTCTCGTTCTCTTTGTCTTTATCTTCTCTCTTCCTCTTTTTTTTCTAATCTATTTCGCACTTGTCAATGTACTGTCAATCTTTTATCTTTCACACATTGACAAATTGGGAAAGGTAAGAAAGGGAAAGCATGAAAGACAATGCGTAAGAGAGAAAGAGAAAGAGAGGGAAAAAGAGAAACTCACACTACATAAAAGGACAATATACTTGAAATTTTTCATTTGTCAATTTTCACATAATTTATTATTATTGTTATGAGCACGTACATGTACATGTAATAAAGTATGCATGATTGATACAATGCATTCTCAATATTTCAGCAGGAATGTCAATTTACATACAAACAAAATATTATGTATTTCTTCAAAACCTTTCAAACGCAGGAAATTTATACTTTACCTTTCCCATTTCTCCTATAAGTTACATGTTACATTTAGGAAGATGAATCGATCAATATGCAGTGAGAGATATTTAAAAGTATGTGATTTCTTCCCCCCCCCCCTCATTCTCTGCCCTCTTGAATCACAAAGGAGAGCACTAAAACTGCAACAACAACCTCATCGAGCTCGTCCCATTCGACTGCCGGATCATCATCGAGCAAACAGGTACCGAAAAAAAATCCCAGCGTGCCTAGCCTCTTTGAAAGAAGCCCACAAATCTTATCCCTGTATGTCCGCAGCTGTATGTCCGCATCCCAAAGTGCATTTGTGCATGCGCTGTTGCTCATTTCTACGATCAAATTTGTGTTCTGTTTTTCTCCTCAATCAATCAATGCAGTGGCATGATTCACCGAATGATGAATGGCCATTGACACAAGACTATCTTTGTATTTGAGCTGTAATGCAGTAGAAATAGTTTCGTTAGCAAAACTTCAAAATCCCACAAACCTGCTTTTTTTTCAGTTTGTTATCCCAACCCACTTTCTCCTCTAGCAAAAATTTCTGTTGCCAAAAAAAATATTTCTGAAATTACAATGATGCACCCGTGTTTATGTCTTATCCATATGAATTGTATACAAGTGTAGATTCCTGTAGTATGAGTGTGAACTTAACAGTTGTGTTCTAACCTTTTTCTGAATGTACTTTAAGCCTTTTACTGTGGAGTGTAAACATACCCTTGCCTTGAGAGTGCACCATGACATGCACCTTGTCATAGACATGATTTCAAACTTCAACATCACATCACAAGTTCACATGCCCTTTTCAGCTGGTTAGTTTACTTTATCTTATCTTTTGTTTTGTTAGGATGAATATCATTGTTTACAAAGCACATCCTAGGGACCCCTAGAATTTGTGTATTTGTACATTGACATGAATCTGTGCTTCATATTTTGACAACGCAGATATTTTTTCTTCTGGTAGTACATGCACATCAGTATTTTAGTCACCTTGAAATTGTCTCTACTATTAGAGTATTATATTTGAAATAATCACTTTACAATTTTAGATTTAAATGTGTTAGTATGTGTTCACATTGTTGTTTAAATCACATTAATTACAATACACATTCAAACACATAGATGCATAGCTACACAATTTGTTCACTGCAGCAATTGTCAACATTTAAGATCATTATTACAAATTATTATCTGGCAATATAAATAACTTACAATATAGAAAGATTACAAATTGAAATCTCTATTTGTAAAGGATGAAATTATTTGAAATGATTCAGTACCTAGCTGAGTTCCCATGTAAAATTTGCATTTGCCTTGATGTTCTAGTTTACCCAATTCGATATAAATGTTTATTTACATGTTTAAAAAAAAGAAGAATTGTTCTCTCAGGGATGATAAGATTATTTTAAATATAATTCAAATGCTATGTACAGTGCAGCAAGATTTCAAAGATGATGTGACCCCAGTTTGTGGAGTATCTTCTCTCTGTGTTTATCTTCTCTTAAGCTTTCTTTATTTCAGCTGCATTTAAATAACAAATATTCTTTAGTGCATTTGATTGTACATATCTGCAGCCATTGTAGTATAGATATCAGAATTTTAAAAACAAATTATGAATTATTACGCTATCAAAGAGCTGTTTTCTTTACAGCAATTCATTCTTTTGTTCAACATGTTCAATATAATGTATGTTGCAACATACTAATAGAATATTTAGATATTTACAACCATGCTATACATTTGTACAGTATATACATGTAGTACAATATATATTGCAAGGCAAGATATACATATATTTCATTTACATTATTATATAAAGCAATAAATAGATTAATATGATGATTATCATCATGAAGCACAACATTTTAGAACATTTTGTGCGAATAGTTAGCTCTTGCATTTTTTGTGTTAATCAAATAAAGCACGAAGAGTGCAAATGGAGAGGTACATGTAATGATACACCTCTGACTCCCATGAAATGATTTGTTTGCTTATCTCATACAGTACTTGAATACATATTTATGAAATTTGAACGAGCTATCGCTACGATATTTCCATGATCATATTACAATCTTACAAGAATACGCTGTACGTCATGAAATATTGAAAGCATAGCGATGTAAGTTTGATTTTCCTCTCTGCGTCTTCATTACGAGTGCATGCTGTCTCGTCGTGTGACCACTATATCGTACTGCTTAGGGACCAAATCAAAGTGGACCTCTGGTTCGAGGGTAGGCTGCTGCGCCCCCTCCCCGGTGGGCACCGCGATGTTCAGTTTCTGGAGCAGACAGGCCGAGAGGACGATGATCCCCGACTTGCCAATGTTCTTGCCCAGACACGCCCTTCTGCCGGTGGAGAAGGGCATGAAATGAGGGAAGTCCTTCATGTTGCGAAGCTGGCCGTTGTCGTTGAGGAAACGCTCGGGGCGGAACTGGGAGGGGTTTTCCCAGGTAGTTTCATCGTGGTTGATTGCCCAGAAGTTAGCCAATACTTGTGTGCCTGAAGAAGGAGATAAAATAAAATTCTTTATTATTGAGCTGCATCATTTAAAGAAAATCATTCAGAGTCCATAATAGCAAGAAATAAGTTCTTAATATGTCAATGTCTATTATAAACCAGAAGGGTATTAGACAATACTTATCAATATTTAGTAAGTGCATTTCTGGGTAAAACAAAATAAAAGAAGATATGTCACGAGACAATAGCTTATCCATCTACAATGTACATGTAGATATCTTCTCATATATACGTCCAACCTTTGTAAGGGGGTAATCACCTTGCATGCACTGGCAAGTGGCAATCACGTGAAGAATAAAGCAATAATGATACGGTCATGGTAGAAAGATTTAAAAATGGAGCTTACCTGCAGGGATGTGGTAGCCATTGAGAGTTGTATCACATACAGCAGCATGGGGAACACCAAGAAGTGACAGACAACTGAAGCGAAGAGTCTCATAGAAAGTAGCACCTGTGAGCAAAATAAAAGAAGTTTGAGATTAGTAATTTAGAGATTTAGATGCTTCTATATCCTAGGCGAAATTACTTGAGCAAACCTACTTCAGGTTTTTGCCAAAATTCAATATCCCTGTTGTTATTACCTTTTCTTTTTCATTTTTAAACAAACATGTGATGATTTTGTTGTGTTCAGTAATCGGTTTGATGCAGAATGCATGACATGAGAAATGATCAACTTGATAATACTCCATGTAATTACTTAAAGTGTGTTTTTCATTCAACTAGCTGTAGATTATGATAGCTACTGTAGAGTAATGACTTACAGAGATATGGCAGTGTCTGCTCGTCTTCCAGGCACGGGGTTCGGTCACCGATCACTCGATCGATCTCCTCTTGAACCTTCCTCTGTACTTCAGGGAAGACAGCCATGTAGAGAAGCACCCAAAGTAAGGCATTGTGGATAGTGTCTGTGCCTGAAAGATTTAAAAATAGGAAAATAGGTTATTAATTAATAATGAATAATAATTTTTTCAATTTAATTAATTAATCTTTAAGCAAGATTTTTTTGATATGTTTTATAAAATAGATGCCTATGTACACATAGATCAGGATTATGTCAATTATGGAATTTTCTGGTGTTTGATTGATGCATGCAGGATGTAGAAAACAAATTGTTTTGGAATGCATCAATTTTCTTCCAGCTCTTCCAAAAAGATTGATTATGCTCATTATTGCTCTCACATCAAAGAGTGGGCATACCCTTTTGGGAAACATTCAACTCTTTTTTTTTTATTGAGCTTGGTTTTTTTGCGGATCACGTGTTTCGTCTATTTTTCGGGGAAATATTTTGTGTGTTTTCCCCCGAAAGGTGAAGCAATCGAGACAAGAGTGCAATGATAACTGTGTCAAGCTCTGGAGGGGGTGGAATGAGAAGGCAAAGAATTGGGGTAAATGGAGTGGATATTTATAGAGAAGGTCCCATACTCTCTCCCTCTAGCCATTTGCGCCAGACGTTCTGTGCCCAAGCAATTTGTGAGGCTAATCCCTCCCCCAAGTCTGGGTGCTGTTTTCGTAAGGTCTCCCCTACCCAGGGACCAGTTGGGGGAAAAGAAAGTGTTTGTTTTGCGACTTTGAAAGATTGATTTAATGGTTCAGGAGTTAGAAATTTCAAGTGCATTCAGAGAGTGATCTTTTTGGGTCAATGTTAGGTTTTCGTACTTTCAGACTCAGATCCATTGCAATAACTATTCTATACCAGAAATGTAGCAAAAACCATTAAATTAAAGTGACTTTACTACAACTACAAAATAGGAGTAGTATAAATAAAACATTTATTGAATTGTTTTGTAACAATTTTATTTAGATATTTAGAAAAACGACAATGAAAGTTTAATATGGAGAAATTAAACATTAATTTTGTGTATACATTTATATAAGAAAACATAGTGTTGAGAAAGTAAAATTAAAGTAGCAGAAATATTTAAATGTAACAAATTTAATTTGTCTGAAAAGACATATTTCCCAAGGGCCCTCTTTATCATATAAAAAGTTTAAATTTGTGTTCCCCTTATGACAAAAGTCACTATTTTAATTTTTATTGAATGTCATGGTTAGTTGTATTTCTACCTTATTAAAAAGTTTCACTCAAATCTTCTGACAAGGAGGGGAAAAAAGTTGTTGATTCAGAAGTTCTGATGATGATCACTTCCTCAGTATTTTAAGGGCACTTTTGAAATAACCTGAGGCACAGTGGCTAATCCTAGCAATTACAGAAAATGGTTACCAAAATAATCATGCCACGCAGAGTGGGAGGATCAAGTTCACATTACGCAGTCAGTGCACTTGTCATGGCGGGAACGACAACGACTCCAAAAACATTGTTGCCCCTCTTGGGCGAGTTATTTCTTTCTTTTTCCAGATTGTATCAGTTTGTGTTTCGTGCACTGAGAAAAGTTCGTACCAAGGTCAATGATCCCTGGTATTTTGGAATAGCTATGCAACTTTGGCAAATTCCAGATTTAGCTCCTTTTTTTCTTCCGCCCTAAAGCTTTTAAGTGATTCTAGGGATGTTTGAATGCACCTTATGAATTGAATTTTATGTTTATTTATTGGTGTAAAAATTTCCATCTGATTTCAGAGAATTAGCATTTAGGCTTTTGAATGTGATCACTAGGATCTGGAAAGTTTTTTTTTTAATATTGATCAGGTTTTTCAAGCATACCTATCTTGTCTATAAAAACAAGAATATTAAGAAACTTGGAGTAATGGAAACAAATGAAATTGAAATTTTTAAGTGATGAATAAAAATTAAGAAACACTTACCTGCAAAGAAGATGGTCCAGATGTTTGTAATGATATGCAATGGTGATAGAAGTCTCAAGGTTTCCATGTCTCCTGCCTCTTCTGCATCTTGTTCGACCTTGATAAGAGCATCCACCATGTCCCGGATCTCTCCTTCGACGTACGTCTCCTTGTGCTCCTCATAGAACCTGAGCAGCATGTTGTCTCTCTTGTCCCTGGCATCTGACAAGTCCTTCATCCAAGGGTTAGGGTACCTCTGAAGCCACGGGATGAGGTTGACAGGATGGACGGGAGACACGCCCTTCATGATGCGGGAAGAGTAGTCGAAGATCTCGTGGAGTTCCGTATCTCCCTTCTGGTAGCGTTTCCCAAAGGCGATGTTGTGCAGGATGTTGAGGGACACCAGGTTGAGGTCTTCCCGAGGGTTGAAGGCAGCGCCGTTGTAGGAGTCAAACTGGTTGATGAGGTCCATCGCTTCCTCGACCAGCTTGTCGCCCAGGCTGGTGTAGGTGACTGCCTGGAAGGCATGCTTCATCAGCTTGGTGTGAATGCGGAAGTCGTGCTTCTTCTGGCAAGCCATGAAGCCCTTGCTGACGAAGAACTCAATTGAAAAGACACTCGGGCGGTTGGTGAAGTTTGGTCCGTTGTAAGCGGTCTTGACGGTCTGAGCGTCGTTGAGGACCACCACGCGCTGACGACCCAACTTCATGCTGAAGACGTTGCCGAATTTGGCAGCCATGTCTGTCAGCGAGAGGTGCAGCGCCTTTGATTTGAGTTGCAAGACGTTGCCGATGAATGGAAGAGATGTGGGACCTAGAGGAACCTTGTCGATGTTGAACTCCATCCACTCTTGACAGTAGTAGACGATGATGCTGGCAACAATCATCAGGGGAATGAGAATAGGGGCCATGCTGCCATGAGGTGTGGAAACTGTCTGAAGAGCGGTTGTCTTAATGCTGAGCCTGTAGCAAAAAGTGGAAAGAGAGAAATAAAAATTAATGTTTATTCATATAATTGGTTACATTTTAAATAATTTGAATAAGAATGTGCTTAAAATAAAAAGATTAACTATTTACTCACCAAAGGGGTTTTGATGCGCACAAATAATTTGGAGACATGAGTATCACAATAGTTCATAGTGTCTCCCTAAGTTTCAAGTCACAGAAATGCACCATCCAGATTCCAGAAAAGATTGACAAATGATCCTTTGACAATATGCTACTGCATTATATATATTCCTTGCAAGAGAGAGAGAGAGAAGTGCATTTACACCAGACACGTGAAACTGATGAATTCTTTGTCGAACGTTTTCCCCCTCATCAAACTCCAGACGTTTTCAACTTTGACCCGCGTGGACAAAGTCTTGCTGATGCCATTTTCTCCCGAACATAATCCCTTGCAGCTCAGTGCAAAACAATCTGAAGCTGATTAAAAATGCATCTCTTTCCAAGTGAAAGGTAATCATGTGCACTTTGATTTAAGAAGCAGGATATTCAGTCAGGCTGAATGAAAATCCCTATGATCTGGTATCCTCAATTCCAACAGAGAAACAGGGAAATAATAAAGAGAGAAAGGCTTTGGTAGTCGTGCATCTGCTTTGTGAGAATACCCTGGCCTTCACTCGCCTGCTGTCTATGCTTTATGGGAAAGCTAAAGCTGATCATTTGTTTTTTGTTGTGCCTTTGATTCATTCATCCAACAATATATCTTCTCCAGGTTGTATATAAATCTAGATGTATAGTTTTACCTGTAATGCGAACTTGACATTCCAACCCCGACAGCTATCCCTCCCCCATTCCTACAGTGGGGTAATTTAGTGTCTTTAACAGCCCTGACTGTCAATCAGCCTTCCTCATCGCCTGATTGGTCGAAAGCCTACCCTACAAGGACGCCCACTTTCATTCATTATTTCCAGCAAGGTCAAAGAACATTAGAAGCAAGCTGATTGGCTAGGATTTGATCCCGCCCACTTTATCTGTGTGTTCAACACACAGTGGATAACCTATTGAGTGTATGCATGTGTATGAGTGAAAGTGGAGGTATTAGCTCCACCTGTGTTTCCTGAATTTGGCATTGAAAGTGTCCATGGAAGGTGCTTTTGGATTGAAGCCAGCAGCTCTGTTTCTATCAGTAGTAAAACATGACAGGTATGCTAAGCTGCTATTAACATTGGCTGTCAACCTAGTCATATGAATTATTCATTCTAGCTGTCTCGCTTTCAATGAAGATGGGATTATTTTGCCCATTTCAGGAGATGTAGCATATTATTTTCAGAGTCTCACTTTCTAGATAAAATATCAATTGAATTACAGTTAAATCCGTATGTTATATATATGTTAGAAATTTGATGAAGCTTTTTACAAGTAATCTAAAACTAAAGCATGACATGAGATGGCCTTCTTGCCACAGCAAACTTTGAATTTTTCATCTTGCAATTTCATAATTGCAGTAAATTTGTATTTTTTTTTCATTTATCTAAAGTGCATTATAATATCCTGTGTTGACAGACATCGTGGAATTTAAAAGAAAACAACACAATCGGCCCTTGCCCTCACCTTCCTTTAAAAAAAGTATGGTTTCCGATCGGTAAGCTTTTGGAAACTATGAGAATCTCTTTTGGGGACACGGAAACTAATCACTTCCAAACCATTTAATTTTCAGGGGAAGGGAGCCACCAAACTATAAAAAGATCTTGTTATGAAATCAAATATTCCCTGAGAGGAAGGTCCGTGGGGCCAAAATTATCTGTGCCCCAAAATAGTTTGAATTTATTCTAACTATTGCATTTGTTTCGGTTGGTCAGCGCCGATAATAGATCTTCGTGGTTTGTCATTGTTTTGACTGAATTCCGGAGGCCAAGTTCATATCCCCTGGATATTCATTTATTATGGCTGACCTTGGCTCGGCTGACCATGGCTTGCAAACTGTTTCCATTTTTTTGAGGGATAGGGATTTCCCCTTCTTAAGACTTTTCATTTGATATTAGAATCAAAACATTGTTTCAATTTAATATGTTAGAATGATATTAAATTTTATGTCAAGTAGAATACTGGAATCCAATTGAATAAAAAACAAAGATACTTTTACATTTTATTAAGAGCTACATTAACATTATTTTTTTTACTGTAATTATTTTGCACTAGTCACTATCTGATAATAATTCATGTATTTCACATGCCCCATCTCCTTTGAAATATTTTAGTAGAATTTCTAAGACTGAAAAAAACTAAAAGTTCTGAAAGTTTTACATTTAATTAAAGATGTCATAGGAATGAGGTCTATTGGTAAGTTTTTTTCTTGTCCCAAACGATGATTATCCTTTCCACCTGTCCATGTCTCTCTTTCTCTCTCCCTGGGTCACACGCAATCCACAACTTCCACCCAAACCCCCCCAGGGGCTAAACTTGACCACTGGTCAGTCAGAGAAGGAGAGAAAGTGACCGTGACGTCATAATTGGCGACATTGAACTCCGGAGGCGCGAGTCTATACCAGTGTCCAGCCCTGGCTAGGGCCAGTCAAAACAATTTACATAACCATTTGGCCTGGCGATTTATGACCCCTCGGTGTGGCCAATTGCCAAACGGACGGATCCGTCCAAGTTCAATGATCAAATCAGACTTCCTTTTGTGTTGATTACTTGGACTATATAATAATGACCTCTGTGAGTCAAGGAAAGTCCTTTGATTGACATAAAAACTGAATGAATTTTGATGAAGTGTTGGTAGAAATCTTTGACACTTCATTTCAGAAGTGTTTGAACTATAAAGTTTCTATTATGTTTGCTTGCAACAGTTTTTTTTCTTTTTGAAATATAAATTTGAAAAAAACAAATAATTAATTAATGATAATACAAAAGTAGTAATACTTTCATGCATAGTCATAAAAACAACTTTTAAAAATATGATCATTCAATATGTTTTAAAAAATGTACAGGGATCTATGTAAAGTTATGAATATTTTCTTAGAAAACATATACATGATAAATGCAACTTTGATAAATAAGTATAATTAATGAATAATGATTGAAGCAAAAGTAGATTAATATTCTAAGTAACGAAATATGTTAGTTCGCATCAAATAATAGTAAAAAATAAGAAAAATAAACCCTTAAACAATTCTAAATCAAATCTGTTCTCTTAATTTAACAATAACCTGTAACAATTAAACAAATTAAAAAACACTTTACATCAGAAGCAGCAGGGAATGAGTAATCTCAAATCATCCTCTAAGTATATAATTTCATTAATTATTAGTATGCATTCAAAAAAAAAAAAATGGAAAGAATTAAAATGTCAAGACATTTTAAATTCAGGAAAAAGATGATTAAGTATAGAATAATTAAAAAAAATATGTTTTAAAAGTTTTAAACCACTTACATGTCATAGAGATTGAGTGTGAAGTTCTCGAAGCTGTGTCCATAAGGAAGAATAACAGATGTCGGATGAAGCAGCAGAAGTTGAGATGCAGAATCCATCGTTGATTAATAGTGAAATTGTTCTTTAAAGTTAAAGTTGATTGTAAAGTTGATTGGTATAGTATCCCAAAACTGAATGAAGTCTCCACCACTTTCACAAACTCTTTTATATCTTTTCTACTCCCAAAACCTTTTTCTCTTTTTCCTGTCATGCTAACTATTTAGCACACGTGCCACCAGAGATGTCCTCCAAAACATACGAGCAACACCTCGGTGGGAGGGGCTTAAAAATAGGTGATAACAAAAAGTTGTCCTCATTTGCAACTGTTGCCTCTGTGTCTCTCTCAGTCTCTCTCACTGCCTCTCTTTATCTCTCTTCCTCTCTGTCCAACTCCCTCCCTCTCTATCTCTCTTAATCCTTACTTCCAGTTTTGATAATCTAGTTTGTTATCTATAAAGGGAGGAAGTCGTGTGGAAGTAGGTTGAGCATGTGTTGCGTTGGATTTTTTTGTGATCCCCTCGGAGAAACGTTAACCTAGAATGTTGCTCAACGGCTGGCTGATGTTCCAGGTGTTGGGAGTCACTCCTGTCAGTGTCACTGGCTGGCAAGGGAACCGGCAGAGGAAAGCAGTGGGGTCCATGGTATGTGACTGGTGGGAGAAAGAAAGACAACAAAAAAGTGAAATTATTACGATTATCGTGATGGAAATTTTTAAGAGAGATGATGTAGCACCCAAACAATAACAGATGCGCATTTATAATAATAATAATAATAATCTTTTAAAGTCCTCTCCAAATTTATTAAGTTAAACCGAAAATGGAACTTCTTTTTGCCTAATTGATCGTGAGCCCGGCAGCCACTGAGCAGCGCCAGATCGACGTTGCTCTATCCCTTATTGTTGAACGCCAATAACTGATGATGAACGAAGACTGAGAGTATTGATATTAGGGATTAAAACAAAAAAACATTGGTGTGAGTGGTAGTTGAGACGTTGGGTTGACACTCTTGACGTTTTTAGAAGAGTGAGAATACTGCATGATCAAAGATAGATTTATGATTTTAATTGATTGTAATTTTAATACATACCCTTTTAAAAGCAGATCATCTTGTACATTATTCAGTGCACTTGCTTGGTTCATTTGCCAAGTTCTAGAACATGACTCTAACATTTCTTGGGAAATACTTGTACATGTATGAATACTTCTATGGCTGTTGTATTTTCAAAAGTGACATAATATTAAAAGGCAAAGTGGGGCCTTGTGTGAGGTTAGACTAGCAGCAACACACATCAGGAATGGTAATTAAACCCTTGCTGATATGATTCACTGACTTTTGATCACTTTTAAAACAAAACAAAATTGCTTACCCTCAGGTTTATGGGTGTAAACCAAGCTCGTGAAAGAAGCTATTGGAAAATATTAGAAATCCATTTTGTAGATGTGACAAGATTTGCATGTAAATAGACAAGACAATTACATATGTATATTGATTTCAAAATGAGACAGCCGATACACCTGTTCATGGGTATTCAAGCAGCAGTTAAATGAAAGTCTAATATAAAGTTTTATATTGATTTCATATTATGAAATAAAACTTAACCAGGAATGAAGGGGAATATGAGGCAGTTATTTTTTTAATGGGTCAATTGATTTTCTCACATCTGTGCATCCAAATTACCAGTAATTTGAGTGAATATTTGCAGAGTGAAAATTATTGATTTTCATGATGGAATATGATATAACAAGTATTTTCCATGTGCAAAAAAAAAAATCAAAAACTGCATAAATATTAGGGCAGAATTTTGATAATTTTTAAAAGAAAAAAAGTGAATATTTGTAGAGTGAAAATTATTAATTTTCATGATGGAATTTGATATATAACATGTATTTTCCATTTGAAAATAATTGAAAAACTGCATAAATTTTAGGGCAGATTAAAAAAAAAAAAAAAAAGTGAATGAAATTCTAATTTTGCATACAATACATGGATCACAGTCAATAGGCTCTGTACTACAGCTTCTCCTGTCAATGGTTCCAGTCACTCAAGACAATAATTATCACATTAAATGTCAAATACAGACTGCTTGCAGACTAGTCTCAAGTTAGCCTAGCCTAGAGGCTAGACTAGACCCACCTGTGGGTACGATGAACTTGGGGTCTGGGATTCTGTCTGGCCCAGCAGAGGGTATTACAGTGGCCTGTCAACGTGGCAGGCAGGGAGGCAGGCCAGCCGGCACTCTGTAGGCTCTCTTTCACTCCACCAGAACGTTTGACCATCAGGCCAATTAGTGACGTCACATGATGATGTGACTGGTAGTTAAATGAGCTATTACATCTTGAGGGTTACAGCAAGGCCTCATTTACACTGCGAAAAACCCAAGTTGAAAAACATTGGTTTTTTGAGGTACCATTTTAGACAGTAGTTGAAAGACGTTCGTAAAACGTTTTAAGTTTGCTTGGCAGAACGCTTGACGTCACTTGATGATGTGACCGGTAGTTAAATGAGCTAATACATCTTGAGGGTTACAGTAAGGCCCATTTACACCGTGAAAAACCCAAGTTGAAAAATATTGTTATTTTTAAACTACCATTTTTAATAGACGGTAGTTGAAAAACGTTCATAAAACGTCATAGTTTGCTTGCCATTAAAGCATTCAGGTTTTGTTTGGTGAGTAATGCACATGTGTGACTTGTCGCTGTGCCTGCGATATAGCGTGGCAATGAGGAGAGTCACATGAGCAAAACCTGAAATTTTAATTGGTGTTTTGAGAGCGAGCATCTACACAGCAAAAGGCGAAAAAGTTATGTCCATGGTTTAAGATACATTGTACCACACTCCAAATGATTTTTTTTCTCCTACGATCATAGGTTTTATCTTCATTTTAGAGGTTTTCTTCATATTTATGGGTACTTGCGTAGAATGTGAAACAAAACTAAGGGTTTGTGGTGCAGTGTAAAATGTACAAGCATCTTTACGTAGTCTGGATATCAGACTCTTTGATTCATGCATAGTACAAGCAAGCATCTGAATATAGTCTGAGGAACAGACTCTGAAGTCAAAGATTAGTAAAGATGTGTAAAATAAAGAATTTTTGATTTTTAAAAATATTTTCACATCTGCTAATAGCTCTGAACAACTTTTGATTTAAGAAAAAAAGATTATGTTCATGGATATTTAGGGAAAGATTTGTTAACATTTGACAGTTAAAGGCAATACAAAGTTTTGGGAAATTTTGAAAATTTGGTGGATAGTGAATCTTTACAATTTTGATATATTTGGATGCCCTTGTGGATTTATTATAAGCACTAAAAAAATTAGCCCCTAAAACACTTCTGTTTTCGAGAAAAATTGAATATAAAAATTTACCGGTGCTCCCGGTAGATTTTGATAAATTTCAAATAGCGCCTATGTCCGTACAATGGTAGCTGCGACCATACAAATCTCAGAATATGTAGTTGTGATATATAATTTCCAAACGGGAATAGCTAATCGGTCGATTTTAGTCAAGAAACATTGTTTCATAGCTAAATTAATATCTTGACCTTGAGAGGGAGCTATACAACATAAAGAGTTTATTATATATAATTTCATAACTTTAGACTCGATTTCAACCGCGACAACGATCACTGAATATTGTAGGAACGCATATATGCTTCCAATATGTTAATTTGAACCAAATTCATGACCCCATACCAAAACTTTGTAATACCTTTAATTACCAACAACTACCAAAAGGAAAGAAAAAAACTTCATGTGTTTAAAAAAGTAATTTCTGATATATCTGAAAATATATCTTCCTTACCCCTCCCCACCTTGTTGGGAAAGTCAACATGTATTTATGAATGAATATATGTCTCTCTTCCTCTCTTTCACGTTCCCTCTCACTATACATGTACCTCTCACTATACCTCTCTCTCTCTCTCTCTCTCTCCCCTTCTCACTCTTTTTAACTTTCTCTCTCCTGCACTCCGTCCACTCTCTGTCTTCCCATTTCTCTTCCAGTTTTGTTTGTGGTATAATCCCCGGACGTCCTTTCATAGTGACAAGGCCATTTTAGTACAGGATCTAATAGAGGTTATATTGATAGGGCACTTTAAAGGGCTATGGACATTTTTCCAAGCTCTTTACAGGCTATCGGTCATTGACAGAAGATACAAGCTGTTTTTGAATATTGCAACTTCATGAAAGAAATAAACACCAAGTAAGGATTTTGTGATTTCATTTCACAATCATAAATCTCTTGATATATGAACGAATTGTGCTAAGTAGCTTTAAAAAATGGTTATATCTATTATGGTAGATTCCCAATTTCGAATATGACAGTAAATAACCTGGTAAATACAATTTAATATTGGAATCGTAACTTGCTTCCATTAATTAGGCATTTTCTAAATTTAGCAGACCAAAATGAGTAGGAGAACATATGTAGACTACATGGATGTAAAGAGTTCCAATAGAGGGGTGGGGCTATTCCTTTAAACTTTAGATACAGGTGTATTGTATTATACAGTAGTTCTATTCTTAAAGGGTGTTAATTGCCCCTTTGAATTGAATAACAGAATTGGTTGCCTAATAAATACATGATGACATTGAGCCATCGTAGGAGAGTTTATAGAATGTGCTCTTGACTATTAAAAATAGTTGGGGGCAAGGACTTTTCAATAACTCCTCAGTCATAAACACCTGTTTTTTCTTTTTCATATTCTTGTTAGAGTTGGGAATAATAATGACAAATAATAGCCAAGTCTTGCATAGTGCTACATGTATTGTCTGGCGCATTGCCACTTCTTACACTTCACTTTAGCATGGCTGCCAAAGGAATTAATTCCTGCCAGGTACCCATTTACCTCGTTTATCTCACTTGGGTGGTGTTTGGCAAATGCAGATTAATATCTTGCCTTTAAGGACATTAGTGCTGTAATTAGGATTTGAACCCTGTACCTTGTGATTCACAGTCACATATCCACTGGACCACAACACCTATTTATCTCCTAATGAAGGCCCACTTGTTAAATAGTTAAATCCTTATTTAGAGTGTGATTTTTTTATTCAAATTGGCATTAAATTTTTACTGAAGTAATATTTGCAGCTGACATTTTGAATTTCCTTTTAATAGTATACAGGCATATGATCCCATAGCAAAATATATTTTGGTTTTAAAGCCCCACTGCACTACTTATAGCTACTTGCGCCCTCTACATGTATATAGCAACAAAGCCTTATCAGTGTATGTTGGTCCCCCATGATCCCTTTTTCTTATGTTAATTGTGAGCTGATTTGATGAGATAACCACCTGTCAGTGACCATGCAGGGAGGTCTAATCCCCCCGGCCAAACTAATGCAGACAGGCTTTAAAAGAGTCATCTTCAGAGTCAAAAATCCTGTTCATAGGGCGAAACTGCTGCACATTATGTACCTTTAATATACGCTGTCTCGTTTTGACATTGTTTGAAAGTGCAAACACATATTCTCTCCTCTCTCTCTCTCTCTCTCTCTCTCTCTCTTTCTCTCTCTTTCCCCCTCTTCCCATTCATGGTTGATTCAAGATGTTAAAAGAGTCATCTTTAGAATCAAATATCCTGTTCATAGGGCAAAACTGTTGCACATCATACATGTACCTTTAACATGCTGTCGCCATTTGACATCGATTGAAAGTGCACACACACATATTCTCTCCCCCCCCCTCTTTCTCTCTCTCTATCTCTCTTTCTCTCTCTCTCTCCCTCTCTCTTTCCCTCTCTTGCCATTCATGGTTGATTTCAGGATGTTGACATTTTTCATAGGGACAGTGACCGTGACGGCAATTAGTGACGTCACGTGAGACTTTCCACACGTGCTGTGCCTCTTAGGACATGCTCTGTAATGTGATGACAACTTTTGAAGTGTCCAATGTCAAGAAAAGTGTTCAGTTAGTTCCCTGCTATCAATTTTTTTTTTATCCGATTGTGCATGTATATAAATGAGTTGTAGGGCTTACATTATTTCACTGTAAAAGTACTTTTCATCTATGGTGTAGTGTACTTATTTTCAGTGATCTTGCCTTGTTTCTATCTTTAAAAAGTCTATTATGACCATATTTATCTTGATAAGACGAGATAAGATGTTTGGTAAGTACATTTTTTTCGTAGTTACATTTTAATCTATTTATTGCTTAAATGTCAATTATGTAATAATGCTCTTGCATAGACAAGTATGTACCGTAAATCTTTGTGTATAAGGCACACTTTTTTGCCGCCGAAATTTTTTGAGAGTCGGGGGTGCGTCTTATACACAGGTACAGAAAAAAACAGTTTTTTTTAATTTTTTTAATTTTTTTTTTAGTTTCGATTTATGGCGCTATGCCTGGCAATGTCTCCCAACTCAGTAATCAGTGTGTTGACTCACCACTCGGAAGGTACTCCATTGTCAGAAATTTAGAGGATGCTATTCATATCATGCATGACTATTGATGTTTGGCATAGAACACAGTGCTTCTGCTAGGTGATGTGATGAGGCTGGTGTGGGACACTTGGTATCTTGAAGCCTTAGAGTCTGGACCTGTTTTTAATTTACATTAATGATCTTACACATTCTTCTACAACGAAATTGTTACTATTATTTGTGACAAGTTCACAACTTCAACTGCACCTCGATGAAAAATGAAGGTCCTACCCCGCGTGGGTTTTTCGGCAACAAAACAACAACAACAACAAAACAAAAAACTTTTTTTTTTTTTTTTTTTTTTTTTTTTTTTCCTTCCCAGAAATAGGGGCGCGCCTTATACACAAGTGCGCCTTATACACAGAGATTTACGGTAGTTAACTTTGGTACAAATGACCTCTTAATATCCACAGATCTTTAACACATGGAGATGTCCCACTTTGTGCATTTTAGAGTAAAGTGATGAAGTTCATGAATCTATTTTGTTGGCGCTCATGGGGAGAATACCTCCACCTGTGTATCAGTGACTATGAATAAATGAAAAATTATTTCATAACTTTAATGAGCACGAATCCAGAATTCGTCTTGATGGGTTTTACAATTTTGGTTATCTGCCCATGCGCAGATTGTATCTATGAACTGGCTTATTGGGGGGGGGGGGGGGAAGAGGTGAATCTTACACAATTGTAAATCAGTCTGGCTGTTGAAGTCTGCACAGTGATAAAAATGTAAGAGTTAAAATTAGACTCATTCCCGACTTGTATTTGTCAAAATTACTATTTGTCTCTCTAGTCTCTTCTCCAAACATATTCATTTCACATCATTTGCATATTCATTTCATCCATTCATCTCCACCACATACCAACTCTTAAAGCTAGAACAGGTGGTATGTTCTCTTCTCATTTACATATTTCCACTTCTTACTTATCAATGGTTCTCTTCTCCTTTTTCTTATGAATATTATAAAGTGGCACTGCGAGATTTCTTTCCTGAAGTTATATCTAAAGCTGATATTTTTAATGTTATATACCTGGATAGGACTCCAGGCATTCAGTGCAAGTTCTAATTTGGTGATACCCCACTCTTAAATAAAATAATTATATTTTCTGGAGCTTGCTTTCAGACAGGAATGGAATAATAATAATAATATTCCACTTTTATATAGCGCTTATTACATCTACGATGTCTCTAAGCGCTTAACAGATATATACTATTACCCCTGTCTTTGGATTCAATGCTTTCCCGCACACATTGTGTGCACAATCTTTACTCCCTGGGGAGTATTCCAGCCATGGAAAGCATCAAGATCTTCTATCTCCTTTCTCTTCTTGTTTTACTGGGTCAAGTTCGGCGGGGAAGGGTTGGGTTATACCATGGAGGTCCATCCATGGTTATATCACAGGCACTTTGTTTTGTAATCGCAGCTTTCCCATGCTCCCCTATTCCCTGTCTGTTTACGTCTGCATTCTCTAGTGTGGTGAGAAAAAGTACAGGGGACGACAGTTTCCCTTTGGAAACGAAAATAGGTTTCTGAATGAAATATTTGACTCCCGAATCTATAACCAGAGCCCATTCCCCAGACGATAGCAACGATGCGGACAACTCCTTAGCGATTTTCCTTCCCTTGTCATCATTGTGGTTGCATTGGAATGAATGATGAATTGCGTTTGGGATAGATATCGTTGGAGTAAGTTAGAAATGTCTTGGGATGAATTATGTGATGCTTATTATCAGCTAAATTGAAAAATTGTGATCTAGCTTGTATTTTTTTAGTATTGCGGTCAGTCACCCTTGAGTAAACTTGTATCAAAATATTGATACTAGAGGCAGGGCAAGATTAATCCTCTCCCAAAAAGCTTGACCGATAACACGGGGCAGACATATTCTAATGGGGGGGGGGGGGGGCTTGATGTTGTTTGGATAGATGTCTATGGCAGTAGTATACATTGGCTTTGTTAAACATAACAAATGGCACCATATAAATGATCTGAATGGTCATCCTCATCACCATATTATACCAAAAAACGTGATGCCTTTCTCATATCAATTTCTGTTCTTTCATGTTATAGTTCATTGCAATACTCATAATATATTTTCCTAAACATACAATTCAAATCGAATTGATAATTTTTGATTGGAATTATGGCTTGAATTTAAGAAGAAATGGAATAGTTTTAAAAACTATGTATTACAGGCTTATTATCAAAGCATTCATTACTTTGTGGTAAACAAAATGTTATTTTATATACACTGTAAATGACCTTATAAGCCTTTTTTATTTTAATTATGCTTTCACTGTCATACATTGACACCCATTTATTGTAACTATTTTACAACTCTTGACCCTCCTTTTTTAGAGGCTCTTTTTATTTGTAGATGGTATTTTGTTTTAGCAGCTCTTTCCTGTATTATAATAATGGTCATAAACAGTGGGGTATCATGGTTTTTCTAGGAGTAATACATTTATGATGATTGATGGTCAATGTTGTTTGCTGCCCTCTTGCTATGGACATCATAGCGTATATTAATAAAAGGAACCGAAGTATGGTCATCATGAATCATGAATCTATGGGCTATTTTCCTACTTGCCCTGTGACAAATGCATATTTTGCAAAGTTAATTTGTCATATCTTGGCTCCAGACTGACAAGATTTCTCGCGTGAGGTTCGATTAATTAATTGCCTTTGCCCTTTTTAAGTCTGTTTAATTCCTCTGAACAGATGACCATTCTGCCTTACACTGGACCCTGGAGCGGGGGCCATCTGTTCGGATGGCCTGCGACCATTTATAGCCCATGTCTGTTGGCCCATGTCTGCCCCCTAGCCCCCAATCACATCTGACCTCTGACCCTGAACTTGTACTCCCACCCATCCGTCACCAAGGGCAGTTATTTTTAGAGACTGGGTGGGGGCATCAGGGGAATCGAGCGCTAGACTAGGATGCAGCCCAGGGAAAAAATTAATATTTATTTTTCGGGGGCTACTTTTCAAGCTTGTCTGCATGAAATTAACATTCTAAAATTTGTTTTGCATTGAACTCTATGCAATTTTACAGGGGCTGTTTGCTGATTTTCGGGGGCTCTTTTGGGCAGTTCGGGGGCTATTTTGCCCCGAGCCCCCATGTATTTTTTTCACTTGATGCAAGCACAAACCCTTATCAGTCCTATTGCGTAACAGAGTGTCTGAATTGAGAGACTGCATTTAAATGTATGTACACCATAGGCTTTACACACCATGGGTTTTGTACTTTACCTGTTCAGGTTTAACACAGCCAGAGACTGACAGAGCTAGGGCCGAACCAAGACTTTATGGAATTGTGTTCAAATCAGTGTCAAATCAGAGTTTGTGCTTGCAGACTAGCATTAAACCGCTGCAACTCATGCATTCAAGCACAAATCCCAGCATTCCTTTCTCAAAAGTGGAAGTTAAAAGTTGCAAGTGGTCAACTCAGCTATCTGAAAATTTCTGCCCCCTTCCCTGTCATCTTGATATCATGGACATATTCTACAATTTGCAAAATTTTCCTACATTGAAAATTACCATTTCAACATTTTTAATAGTATGAAATCGTTTGAATTATGCATTTATCTAGAGAATACTTCGAAAAATGTATTGAAAAGTTCAAGCAATTACAGTTAAGTATGTGCAGATATACTGTAAGTGCAATAAAAATCTTTTATAGTGTTCAAAAGATAACTTTTTCACTTCATATTCATTTTTTGGGGTAATTTTTTTCAATATCTGAAAACTGCTTTGTTTGAGTTGGGAAGGTGAGTTGGCTCAGTCGGTAAAGCATCTGCCTGTCTGTCAAACCAAACATTGTGGGTTTGAATCCAATCCAGGCGGATGACTGAAACCTGCCTTGTGTGTTAACGTGCCCCTCCCCTGTTTCATAGACGCAGGGTATGTGACAGTGGAAAACACTCTACTCCTCGCACAGGAAGTTATTTAGAATGGAGGCCTTGTGTTAACAGGAGTCACCACCCACCGCATTATTCATATCAGAGTAGGGGAAAACCCCTGCTTAAGTGTTCCACCTGCACTCCCCCAATCAGTTATATTTGGAAGAGGCACACAAGGGTTATAGTGATTCAGATTGCTTTTCCTCTCCCAGGCACAGGTGATGCCAAATACTTAAAGAAATCATACTATGGGTAGCCCTTTAAATGACTAGTGCCTTTAACATATTTTCACCTGTCTGCATCAGTCTATTAAAACAGCTACCTTTTCTCATCAAAGGCCCTGGCTGAGTGAGCTTTATTAAAGATAAAGATGAAGATAAAAAGATCAGAAACCGGGCATACCTTTAGTGTCATCTCCTTCTATATCTGCTTTACATTCTCTTGCTTCTGTCAATTCACAGGACAAAAGTATCGTCCTTTAAAAAAAAAATGAATGTTTTAAACATATGATATTTTCGACCAAGGGATATGAAACAGAACTAAACTTATGACAATTTATTGCTTTGATATTTCGGAAAGGCTTGATGAATAACAGAATGAACTAGATTGAAGGAGGACAGTATAGAGAAGAAGAATTTTGTCTTTAATATAGCC
Source organism: Strongylocentrotus droebachiensis (assembly GCA_035222895.1). Classification (NCBI taxonomy): domain Eukaryota; kingdom Metazoa; phylum Echinodermata; class Echinoidea; order Camarodonta; family Strongylocentrotidae; genus Strongylocentrotus; species Strongylocentrotus droebachiensis. The sequence continues at coordinate 244,648 of JAVYIG010001418.1, forward strand.
TGTAGATTTTTTACATATTTTTTTATTATCAAGGCCTGTTATCAACTTTTTGTATTTTCAAAAATATGCCATAAACATTCTAGTTTTAGTCTTTTAGACACATTGAAAACGATCGGCCATCTATTTTGTTTGCTTATATATGTAGATGGCAATGATTAAGAAAGATTGAGACAAACATATGATGATGAATGAAAAAGTTGGGCATACATGCAGAAATTTGTGTGGGTCTGAGAAGCAACTACTACTTCCGTTTGCAATCAAGAGATCTTGATAATGTCTGTCTGACCTTGGAAAAAAAGTACATGGTTCCTAACAGCTGGGACCGGACCATACTGTTTGCATGAGGGCAAGGCCTTTTCATTCATGGTATCAGATTACAACTTCATTTCCTTCCACTCTCACTATCTCTCTCTCTCTCACTCTATCTCCCTCTCTCTCCCTCTCTCTCTTGAAAACATGTAGCATAGTAGGTGTAGGTGCTGTATGATTAGGAAGATGTGACATAACTAAGGTGATATGCTCTAGTATGGTATTCTTCAATAGCAGTTGCATTTACACTGCATGCAAAAATCATTGTTGATTTTCACATTCTGGTGTGTTTTGTCAAATTTTGCTGGGCAATTACTGGCAAACACAACAAAAAAATCTCCCAATTAAAAACAAAAAAAAACATCTCTGGAGTGATTTTTTTTTAAACGCTGGCAGAAATTTCACACTAAACATCAGAAAGTGATTGGAACATGATTTATATGGCACATACAATAGGGTGCTGAAATTGACCTTGAAATGATTTGGGGGGGGGGGGGAACATTTGGCATTATGGTTATGTATTAAAAGGATGCTTGTGTAGTGTGTTTATTGTAACATTTTGAAACACAACTCCTTAGAACTTTTTCACATGAGGCACATTTTGGTAAAGAAACACGGGAACAAAAACAATGCCTTTATCCTAGTAAGTATAGGGAAAGGGACAATGTAGACATGGCAAAATAAACATTTTAAAAAGCATCTTGTCTAGTGCATGGCTGTGTATATGATTCCATCTTAGAACATCCGCTTACACAGCCAGTCAACTTGCTTCATTGTAGAGTATAGAGCTCTCTTGTGAAATGGTGCTCAAACAATGCCATGAATTATGCTGCAATTTATAGTGACATGTAAATGATGTTATTCACTCTAGAATTTGCAATTATTACACGACTGGAAAAACCCTTAAAAAGGTTTTTCACATCTGGGGGGTGTTTCACAAAGACTAAGATCGACTTATGCTCCTCTTGAACTATGGCAGGCGATTCATGCCCTTAAAACTTGAACCAGATGTAAAATTAAAGGAAAAAACCCTTAGAAACTATGATCTTTAGATGATTTTTTTTTTCTTTAATAATAAACTATCAAAAAATGTGAATTCTGTAGATATGTGATGTACCTTGAGAGATCAATGATGAGATCCACCAGGCAAAAAATTAAGTTTTTCATTTCGGGGGCTCCATTTCAAATTTTTGGGAAATTTTCGGGGGCTACTTTTTCACCTTTCGGGGGCTCTTTTTTCCATTTCGGGGGCTCTCTTTCTGGGGCTACTTTTTCATTAATTCATAAAAGGATAGGTCTACAGTTTGTTAAGATTTGTTTAGTAGGCTAAGGTTTCGGGCTTCCTGCTTCATAATTGCCTATTAAAAAAGAAACCCCTTTTTCTAGTTCAATAACTAAGTTTTCATGCATTGATTTGATGCTAGAACTGTAACATAATAGACCCCAGATTGTGATTATTTCTGGCCATGAATTTCGATAATCATTTTTCAAAATAAAATTTTCACAAGAAAATCAGACAGTCGTTTAAAAACGTAGAGTCTAGACATTAGTAATACTTTTACTAATTCTAAGCTCAGGTTTCGTACATCTATTCACGTAACTATATTGAAATCGCGGCAATAATGATGCAAACCAACAGATAACAATTCCAAAGTGTCAAATCTTTTCGACTCGAGCTCAGCTAGCGAGCTAACTCAGCTCCGGGAAGCTCCATGAAGCTCCATGAAACACAAATTACGAAAACATGGCGAGAATAATCACAAAATAGGATTTAATTTCATACCTCTATTTATGGAAACTTTATAAAATAGCGGCAATCGTGAATTCGTGATGGAAATTGATTGCAGTTTTAGCGATGTTTAGTGGTCTAGGTTCCGCTAATAATATTAATCTACCAAAACAAAATCGACCACCAAAAACTCGACCCCTACGCTCCGTCTCGATCTCTCGCAACTCGAAAATGTACCTGTTTTGGCATACTTGTGTACGACATGGTAAGCTAGGTAAGGTATGGAATATGATTCAAGTTTTTTTACGACCGATTTTTGTGCATACAATTTTACACAGAGATTCAGCGCACACAATGAATACGAAGCTAGAAGAGAGCGCGCGGCCGCTCGTAATCGTTACGGGGGCGATTTGAGATCATTTCACTTTTTGATGTCGCCCCCGAAATCGGATTTTGAGCCTATTTCGGGGGCTGTTTATGGTGTTTCCAGGGCGAATCCGCCCTCCGCCCCGTGTATTTTTTTGGCTGAGATCCACCAGTGGAATGAATGACCCTCCATAATTCAAGTCCAACTCAAGTCCAACTTAGTCTTTGTGAAACACTCCCCTGAAAGAGGCAGGGGGGGGGGACCCTTTTGTGTCTATCCAGACATCGCATGGTGGTTGACGTGTCATTCACGTATGAACAGATTCATATCATCTCACCCCAGCCTTGAGATACAATAGCTGCTTTCACACTGCAACAAACAAAAATCATTGATTGTCTCACATTCCGTCATTTCCCAGGAATTGCATAGAAACAATGATTGGTCGGGACCATGGGTTCAAGGCGCAAGTGATTTCCAATCACTTTCTACGTAGATATTACCAGCGTCATGAAAAAGTGATACCTCTACTGATTTCCCAGAATTTTTCCCCAAATCGATGATTTTTCAAAATGGTGTTTGGGATGTGTAACTCTCTGGATATGATCGATGGGATGAAGGCCATCCACACGTGGGGAAAGATACTGATTACAAAAAATATTTTTGAACCATAATGAAAATTTCACTTTTTCTACAACACAAAATCTCTCTAGTTTAAGATTGCGACTCAGATACTCTATTTTAGAGGGGGAGGGGGGAGGGGAGGGGGGAGGGGAGGGGGAGGGAAGGGGAGAGGGGAGGGGAGGGGAGGGGTGGATCAGCTATATAATGTGCCATGTACTCTGAAACCCAATTATCGATCACATACAATGTAGACTTTCAAGAATTAGGAAACCAACTTTAGGGAAACTTTAGAACCACAGAAATTATGTTCACATGAAATATATCATCATTGTAATAATATCACTTTTGAATAGGTGATGAGCTTGGCTATTGATTATCCTTACCGGTACTTTTATTTTTTTAAAGTATTGCCATCATGTCCAGGGCCCCGTCTTACAAAGAGTTGATATCAATCGCAACTTATTTGCGATTTATATCAATCACAACTATGTACATAAGAGATAGGAGACTGCAAACTTACGATAGATTGGAGGACTTGCGATTGATTGGGATCAATTGTAAGTCTTTGTAAGATGGGACCAAGTGCTCTTTACTTCTGTCATTTCTTAAAGGTAAAGACCAGTTATGGTCATGCGTTTGCATTGTGAAAGAAACGTTGTGAAATCGATCAGAAAAGGTTGATCATCTAGCATAGATATACTGCAAGGTTCTGGAATCATCAAAATGATAAGAAATTTGGCCCAGTCTTCATAAAGTTACAAGCACTGTACACAGAAAGATGTACATGTATATGGGACTACGCACACATGCGTTTTTATCTCTCACATCCCAATAGATAAACTAATTTACCAAATATATCAATTAGTAGGCGGTTTCCCAGCAAATTTGTTATCATCATGTATTTTTGAAAACATATTCTTTCACATGATTGGTAATAAGAGCTTCCATTTCATTTTTTGAAATTGGGGCGTGTCCATTACTGGTCTTTACCTTTAATACTCCTTCAGTCCTATTTCCTACATATTCTTCATTTCCATCCTCTTGAATCACATGTATGTAAACAAATTTTCCCCTTATCATCGTAATTTGAGTTCTTTAATGTACAAGCACAAGTGAACATTTAAATAGCATTGCATCTTTATATAGGTTTGTTCTAGTAATAATCTCTTCCTTGCATAGCTTAAATTACATGTAAATGTGAATAGTACAGCAGCATTTGTGGTATACGCTGTAGCAGACTTTATAGTAAAGAAATTTTGGCTTGCACCCAGTAGATGAATTTTTGATATTGTAATTCAAAACAAGTCAGAAAAAGTCTTGGAACCAGCAGAATTTGAACCTGCAATCTACTGCTTGATGGGCAGTGACTCTACCACCAGGCCAACACTGGTCCATGGCACATTCACGATGAACTGGAAATAAATTCCTCAGATCTCTCTGTAGCAGTCAGCACCAAGTTTGAATAGGGAATAGACAAAAGAGGCCTGTAGCTGGCGCTGTTGCAAAATATATTCTTAACTACATTGGACTGGTGTCTTGGCAGTGAGCAGTTTCTAAATTAATTTTCCCCCTTCAAAAATGATTTTATTGGAATGTAACATTTAAATCTATTTATGTACTACATGTAACTCATTTCTTGCAATTGAAAGTGATGACTTGTTTTCAATCAATTTTAGACCCTATCCTAGATTTTCAATATTTGTTGTTATGCCTAAGCCATGTCTTACAAAGAGTTGCATTTCGATCCAAATCAATCGCAAGTCTTCTAATTACGATTAATATCAATTCTTGGTAAAACAGGTAATTAGAAATCTAAATTTGATTAAAGTGACTCGGTAACATTGCTCAAGGTTGATTAAAAAAACGGTGTAATTTTTGTATGAAATGTTACATATTATATTCCTTTTACTCTACTTACCCTCTAACAGGCAAAAAATCCTGAGGAAATTCTGAAACCAAAAAGATATGCATGTTTTTTTAAAGGCGACACTGTGCAACACCCTCTAGCAGTGATTAACAGTAAATTCTCCCAACCGTTTTTCCTTGAAAATAAAACATAAGACAGGCTTTTAACAATATTCCAACCCCAAAATATCTGGAATGGTATAAAGAGCCGATTCATTGCTTTTTGACGATTTACATTCACCTGAAATGTAATTAAAGTGTACCGGTAGTGATATAGTTGGGAGAATTAAGGAATCGATCAGATCAGTTTTCCCCAATTTGTATCATTAATAATGGTCCGTTTTCACTCTAACTTTCAGATTATCTTTAATTGTACATCTAGCAATGAAGTCGCTACCTTAGCACCATTTTCTCTTATATAAACAATGTTACCAAGTCTCTTTAACTAGTATGTCATGGATAAGTATTCAATATACTTGGAGGGCATGGTTTGATTTCGCCTCTATAGCTATCACAATATTCTTTTAGCCACTTTAAGGGCAAGTTCACTCTGATATAAAGGTGGTTTTAATAGAAGCAGAAAATGAGAGGAACAGGTCAGTGAGAGTTAGGGAAAAACTGATTAAAAATATAGAAGTTATGAGTTATGAAGTTTTTTTTCAATTAAACAAAAGTTGGCAGGCCAACTCTATGACATATCTTGAGAGGTAACCTCTCATTTGCTCTGTACTATACATGTATATTTAGAAATTTAATTTTGCCCTAAACAGATGTTTCAGTCAAACATGCACTCTAAATGTTATGATTGCAAAATGTTTTTATACAACCACTTTTTGAAACAATCAACCATGTCATTAAAGAAAAGGAAAGTTTATGAAATTCTCTGTAAAGAAAAAATTGGAGAGGACATCGCAAAATACGTATTAGTGTTGTCAATTTGTGTTTGATTTTTAAAATTTCATAACTTTCCTACTTTCAATCAAATATTGCTCAAGTTAACACTTATTTGTTTCTCTCACAATTCTGCTTTTATTAACATCAGGGTGGACTTACCCCTTTAAAAAGCCCAGGGCCTCATCCTCCTTCTATAAGACTTGCATCTAGGCCTACTCTATCTTAAGACAAATTTTAGGGGGAAAATGTTGTTAGTGTCTACTCTTGTGCATGTTACCTACTAGTTTGACAAATTTTGTACATTTGAATTGAATTCTCAGATCCTTCTTGTTCATGATATTTGTTTGATGCCGAACAGGTAATAGATTGGATGCTGCTATCAAAAGTCCATACAGCAAATCCATCACAAAATGCTTGATCAGAGTCGTAGTTGTCATAGAAAAACCTGAAATATATATATTCTTGATGGTTGTGATGATATAGATGATTGATGGTGGTAGGGATTGGAAACTCTTGAGTGCATGCAGTCCTTCAGTGAATCTTACAGGCATGGCTATCCACAATGTTATGAATCTGTACATGGAGTGTTTTGCAATAGCGCCACCTTGTGACTGTAAATGTGCATTTCAGGCAAAACAGGAGATTATGGTACATGTACATATCTCTTTTCATCTGTTTTGAAACAAGCAATTAGGAGACTTCTTATTCTTAGTACTGGAATATATTTTTTTTGTAATTAATGGTATATTCGCACATTTGTATGTATATATGCAATCTATGCATATCTCAAATGTCTCTTAGTAATACCATAGTGCCTTTAAATTTTTTTTTTTTACTGCCTACCAAAATTAATTGTATTACTGACTTTCTTACCCATTCACTGTTAATCAGCATCATGGCAGTGCCATTTCTCATCTTAATTTTCATCCTGCTTACCCAGTTTTATGTTTATTCAGGTTCATGTTTCATGGCATTCTATTTTGTATCCAAGATCATTCTTTTTTCTGTTGTTCCATCCACTTTTCAATGTAAAACACCATCACCACCGTCATCAGCATCACCATCATCACCACCTAAACCACAATCATGATCATGATCATCATCATCTACATCACATCTCCACCAATACCACCACCACTACCATCATCACCACTACCATCACCACTATCATCATCATCATCATCATCATTATGATCATGACCATCACCAATATCATCATGATCATCATCATGATCATCATCATCCCCACCACCACCATAATCATCACCACTACCACTATTACCAATCATCAACATCACCAATCATCAACATCATCATCAACATCATCATCATCATCATTATCACTATCACCACCACCAATATTATCATCACCTTCAATATCATCATCTTAATCACCACAATCCCCACCACTACTACCATCATCATCATCATTACCATCATCATCACCACCACCACTACCATCACCACCACCACCACTACCATCACCACCCCTACCATCACCACCCCACCACCACTGCCATCACCACCATCATCGCCATCACCACCATCATCATCACTGTCAGCATCAGCAGAATAATAATGATCTTATAAAATAAAAATAATTTGTAAACTCACATGTACATTGAAAGTGTAAACAAGGTATACAACAATTTGTTTGTTTGTTTTTCTCCCATTGATTTTAATTTCACCACCACTTGCATCAAGCTAATTGACAATACACCCGAAGCTTAAGCTTATTTCATCATCTTAGAAACGATAGCCTTCACCCATGAGTTACAACATTATATTTAACTGTTCATGACTTAATACAAGTATAGTTATGTGAATACTCTTGAGAATATTGGACTGAGAAAATGGAAGATGAATTTAATAGCAGAAATATCTCATTTAGAGACTAAAGTGAGAGAGAGAGAGAGAGAGAGAGAGAGAGAGAGAGAGAGAGGGGGGGGGGGGAGGGAGGCAGAGAGACAGGCAGAGTTTAACACTAAGGTGAAATGATAACTTAGTCTTGTGTCAAGGCAGTAAAGACCGCAGAATACATTGATGTATTAAGCTCTTGAGGAGAAAAATGTAAAATTTGTACATATTAATATTCAAGGCAGACTTTTTTTTGTACAATGGATTAAATACACCTCAATATATACAAGTCATAAGATAAAATTACATAATTTGTATGTTTTAATTTACATGGTCACTATATATAGATATGCATATTTTTGTTTACCTTCGCCCCTAGCTGGCAGTAGAAAACATTTATAGAGACAAAGAATGCATGAATAATTAAAATCGAACAGAAGTAAATGCTTTTGATTCAAATAATCAAGGAATTCACGTCTTGTGAACAATGCAGATTGAATACAATATAATGGAAGTGTTCGTATGCCTGCAATTATCGAGAAATTCTCACCACACTTTGCTGCTAAAATGAACAAGAGAATGAATACATTTTTGTAAGAATACGTAAGTTTAACCAATTTCAAACATACATGTAAATACTTTTCTTACTGTAATATCCCAAGAGTACTGATAAAATATTTCAAACATATTAATATATACTTCAAAAATAAACAGGAGCAGAAGAAAACATCCATCACCATTTTTATCTTTTAAAAAATATTTCTTTTCAGAGTAGCCTGAATACACCCACAAGCGCTTTAGGTACAAACCTTTCATATAAGTTCTTCCCGATTAAAACTGAATACAAATTGCATAAAATTGAGTTCTTAGCCCTGCTTGAAATCTTGCTTGTGGATCTTCCGTTAAAAGTATGTTTTGTACAAAAATAAGTTGCTCATTTCAGATGTATTTACAAAATAGAGTAATAACAGTAATCTTTGCTGCAAATTGATAGAATACATTCACATTTCCTTTATAATGCAGAAAAAGAAGACATTCATATTCCATAATGATGATAATCATATAAGAGTAGATTCAAAATACACGATTAATGTTTCCACTAATTTTTGTTTGATTTTAAGCTTTCCTGTTATTTTTATTAAATTCATATTTTAAAAGTTCAAAATATGCTTTTGCCCTAATTTCATACATCTGTTCATTCTTATATTTCAGTATGTCTGCTGTAATAACAAGGTGTAGATCTGTGAATGCATAGAATATTTGTGCTTTAATTTGTAATGTTCTCTCTTTAGATTGTGATATTTTTTAGACGTCATTACCAAGATGCAATTCGTTTTTGTTCAACTTGTGACACATATCTCTTGAGGAAACAAGCATTGCTTCAAAGCCTTACTTTCAATTCTTTCCCTGCTTTTTCAAAATGTAAGCAGTCTGAGGGTTTAAAAAATCAAAGTCACTGTTTAATCAGTTCCAAGTCATCTTCCTCCAGAACTGTTAAAATTATCGAACAGTTCTTGGAAACCTTCGGATATGTCTTGAGTCATGATCCTGGTTGTACGGTTACTTGTCCTCAAAGTTTTTAGCTGACCCAGTCCTAATTTTGCAATCATCTATCACGCTGTTTTAAGGGGGTCTCAGGCAGCAAGACATGCCCTTTCCAAGCTGCTGCAGATTTGTTCTTTCATATGGTCTCAGCTTGGAGGATGTGGCGCTTCTTGGCAACGATCTTGTAGGGTTTAGGGATCAGGGAGACGGCAGCCTCCCCCTGAAGATCGGCCTCCACGTCCTGGGGCATCTCGAAGGAGAACTCCTGTAGGAGACGGCCTAGCATGAGGAAGAGTTCAGCCTTGGCCACATTTGCCCCTAAGCATCGCCTCTTGCCCACCGAGAAGGGCATGAAGTGCGGCAGCTGGGAAGGTTCCTTCAGGTTGCCTTGGTCGTTGAGGAAGCGCTCTGGAAGAAACTCTTCAGGCTGGTCCCATGCGTCCTCGTTGTGGTGTACTGACCAGAAGTTTGCCATTACGGATGTTCCTGTAAGAGAGAACCAATAATTTGGAAGGTTTAGTCTTAAGGAAGTACTGTATCAATTTTGCACAGATTCTTTTATTTCATAAAAATTCATATTTACTTTAATCCATGTAAATCTATGTTTTATTACAAGGGGAAAGAGAGTACATTAATCAGTTTCACTTTTTGGCCTTTCCTGAGTAGACATGCACATTTCACTGTACTTCATTGTAAATCACCAAGATTGAATAGATGATCAAATAAGACTCGTACCTTTCGGGATGAAGTATCCATTGATCTCTGTGTCTCTTGCTGCTGCGTGTGGCACACCCAGAATGGTGAGAGAACTGTACCTCAGCACTTCATTAATGACTGCCTCTGTACAGGGGAAATAATAACAAGAAAATAATTTAAAGTCACAGTCAAAGCTAAATGGTAACCTGATAAGAAATATTATTAGCATATGATGCAAGAACTCAGATAATTGAAGTCTGCAGTTGCTCCCCTAGAAATTTGAAGTTGGATATTTTTATCAACAAGTAAGTGAAAGGATGTTTGGCAACAAGTGACAGGATTCAAGTAGTCATAACGTACTATGCATGAAGTTGAAGAGCGCCACCTTGTGGCAGAGTAGCTCAGTCACCCAACAGAGTTCAGTGACTTCTGCTATTGTATCGAGCACAGTTGCGGGAACTGATCACAGAAAACAAGATGAGATCGATCATTGTGCTTCAGAATTCAGATTGTGATCATCAATCCAATCCATATCACTTGCTTAGCTGACGCTAGGGCAAGGAGGAATATTTTGTGCGTCTCCTCTCTGTCTGTAAAAACAAGACAAATATACCATACCCTCGATTCTGTATCTATCATTATGCAGTTCAATCAAGAAAGAGCTACCCTATGTTGTGTACACCACCCACTCATACTATATTCGTTTTTACAAAATACTGGAGATTGATGAAGGAACCCAAGTAAAATGCTACATTTCTCATTAAACTATTCATTTTATGTTTTTTGCCGATTCCCCTTGAACTACCGCACTTCCTGTTTATTAAAGTCAAGGAGAGCTCAAGTCTCTATTCTGTTCCCTCTTTTACTCCTTCTGCATTTGTTTTTAGCTGGATAGAGAAAGTGGCACCAGAGTACTGAGTGCAGATCTTTGACTAAGCTTAGGAAAGTTTGAAATGCATCATTTGGGGGGTATTTATAGCATCAACACAATTATGTGACCTTTAGAGTATGAATATTTCTGTATATCCTGTATATTCAATTCCTTTCATCATATGTTATAGAAAAGGTTTGATTTAAAAATAAATGAAATTCTGATGATCATCACTAAGATGGCTCTGTGAATATTTTCTTATTATAATTTCCTGAATATTAGAGAGAAGCAATACACATTGTATGGTCCATTTCTTTGAAAGGGCTGAGGGGAGAGGAGAGGGGAGGGGGAGGGGTGATGGGTTTTACTTGTAGCTTAATATTTATCTCTTTGTCGTGAAACGGTGGGATTGGACTGTCCCTTGCCTTTCTATTCGGCAAGAGAAGAGGAAAGGAAGGATGGGACCTACTGATTGTCTTCCATCCTGGAGTAAAACAGTGGAAATCAAAGCAATTTCAAGCCCCGTCCCCAAAATGCTTGTTGACATCCTGAAAGTTCTCTAAACATTGAGATCTGGGCTAGTCTAGGCGGAGTAGTTCTTCGAGGAACTGATTGCTTGTAGAGAGGTCATCCCTGATTCAAGCCAGCATTAGGGAGAGGAGACAGGAAGAACTGCAAGAATTAGGTCTCCAAATCCCGCAGATTTACCACCAAAAGAAAAGGGGGCCAAAAAACGTTCTCCTACAGATTCCCACCGAGTGTCAAAATCAATGTACATCAATACTTTTCTAGCGCTTTTGTCTTTACTCGTTGTTTTCTATGGATAGTGATATTATCTGTATTATGACAATGGTGAATTTTTTTGTAACACTTCAGTCAGCCAATTAGTATTACATAATTAATCATACTTTACAGTTTTATATGCCATTAAATGCCTTTAAAACATACAGAAGTATATTTAATAAAAATTAGTACTCAAAGAAAGAAGTAATCAACACAACAAAGAATATATTGCTGAATATTTTGGAAACAAGAGCGACCTTCCTTCATCCACTTTGTCATTTGTTCTTAGTGTAAACTGTCTGATTTACCTGACTGAGGAAGTGAAAATCTGAATAAATTTGACCTTTTCAAGTTCAACAGAAAAAGATTTTTTTTCTTCTCATTTTGAATCCTGAATTCCTGGTATCCATATTTTTAAAAGATGAAATTCAATTGTCTAGTTAACGAACGCAATAACAGAAATGTAGACGGATTAAGTCTACTTGTCTTATGAGAGATGCAAGCGGTGAAGTATTTAAATTTCCAACAGTTTTGTCATAGTGTCAGGCAAAATGACACTATGTGTTTCCTTGAAATGTTTATAAAATCGTTTACAGCCAGAACGGTTGTATCACTTGTACTTGTAAATATTATCACACATGCATTGCCCTTTTGGATATCAACGGAGAATGATTGTTGAGTGTAACTTACGGAGGTATGGAAGCTGAGATTTGTGTTCGAGTGAGAGGCGTTTGGATTGTCCGATGACTCTCTCGAGTTCTTCTTGGGCCTTGGCTTGTTTCTTTGGGAACACCGCCATGTAAAGAAGACTCCATTGAAGTGTATTCGTCACTGTGTCGGATCCTGTGAATGGAGAGAAAAAAACACATTTTTACCTGACTGCTATTTTAGAAAGCATGTGTGTGCTTGTAAGTATAAAGCAACCAACCAATCAATTCAATTCAATTTTGACATTTAACAAACTTGAATATAAACCCCCAAAAAGGCAACCTTCATTTAGAGACAGAATAATATTTGTATCTCTTGGTATGTCTGTAGATTATGTACAAGAATATTTAATTTTTCTTCTTCATGGCTCTCCACATTCTCTGGCGTGTTTTAATTCAAAACAAAATACAATTGATCAATCACAAATGACAAATGAGTTATGAATTAAAAAAAAATTGAGATAAGAAATGCCAGTTTTTAATTATAAATCAAGGTCAAAGTTGTCCTTGCTTTTTTATAATGCCTATTGTTTCCCATTCCACTATTCACTATTTTCACAGATACTACATTAGGAAATATTTTACTGATCTACAAAAATTATTATTTTTTCATATAATGCAGATATCGCCCTGCACCAAACTCTTCATGGATAGAACTAGACCCTATGTCGATCAGCAAGGATTCCATTTTTTTTCTTCTTCGTTTTGCCACGTAGATGATAAAAGATTGGCAAGTGAGGGAATTTGGTGAGATTTTTGGGCACGAGGTCAGATTGAAAGCGAACACGTGTGTGAGTGTGTGTACCTGGATTAGACCAGACGGAAGTATTTAAAAAGGAATTCATGAGCTTACAGGTGTGCTGGCTTTCACCAAACTCTCCCGTGAATATTTGCCGATAAACTTAGACCTCAAAACTCGCCATTATATTCCGGCTTTATGGCTACCTTCGCAAAGTTTGCCAACTTGCAAGGACGACTGACCTTGCAGGATCACACACACACAAATTGAAAGAGGAGAAAATGTTGTTGATTCGGGCTACCTTTACTGTATGCTTCCCCGACCGCGGGGGGAAACAAGTTGCGGAGAAAAAAACAGTAAAGGCTGACGCAGACTAACTTTGTGTTTTGATATTGTTAGTAAACGCTTTCCGCTATTCACAATTTGCCGACAAATACATGTATTGTGTGAAGCGTGTGTGTAACGTTTCCGCCGGGGAACAAGTCCGCTGATGTTGACTTAACCTGGAAAGCATTTGATTCGTGAAATTCTAGAAACGGTGTGTTTGCTCTATTAAATAAATGTAGTTCATATCCCAAGCGAGGACTGTATAGAATTAAAGGATGATGATGATTGTGATGTATCATTCATTGCGTTATCTTCTTGCTTTCTAAAAAAGTAGTGGTAATGGCATACATCACTGAATTGTGCCATGCATGACATTGCAGTTTCATTGGCTACATATTAACATCTTCCTTTAAAGTGTCAAAATGATTCCATTACAGAAATGACTTAACTCTTAATCATTTGTTCCTTTTGATTAAGATTTAGTTCTCCATTTTTCATGTTTAGATACTCATCTTGTGCCTTCAACAACAACCAAATCTTTATTTTCACTCCCATAACTCAAAATGAGGCTACTCAGAAACCAGAAGTGAACAAAAGTATGTTTTAGTAATAGAATATTTCAATACAGAAATGAATGTTATTCATTCCAATTCTCTCTCTCTCTCTCTCTCTCTTTCTCTCTCTTTCTCTCTCTTTCTCGTTCTCTCTCTCATTCCCTGACTGTATTGTAATAAAGTAGGACGCTCTTTGACAGAATAGTTTCCCTTGTTTGCCCTCCCTCAGTTCAGTTCACTGTGAGTCAAGGTACCGGTGTCCCTGAAAAAACTGCATTATTCTGTGACCGAAATGTTAACGCTTAATTGTGCCATGTAAACATTGAGTTACTAGACTTGCCATGTGGACGGGGGCCCATGCAGCTCCCAGTTATCATGACATTTGTTGTGATGACGACAACCGTAAACTCTTTGTGTATGCTCCATAATATCTGTGTTATTGGATCACTTTTGGTGAAGTTACTTAGCTAGCTAGCACAGTCACTGTTTTGTGGTTTGGAACAGCAGGCGTTTATTATGGTGTAAGTTTGGTCATTGTCCATATGTCTGTCTGTTTTCGTAGTAAGATATCGTTTATTTGTGGTTTCTTTTGGATTCATTCCAACATAAACATTCCACAACATATGTATTTATTTGTTGTCGTATAGTATTTCTCATCTAAACATTGTTGTATTGTATTCAAATTGAATTTGAATACACTGTCTGTACTGCGCTCGTATATATTTATTCCTCATGAACTTTATAGAATATTTTTACACCTACGAAATTTACAAATGTTCTTTCAATTTTTGTTGTCAGGCTTGGTTGTATTTCTGATAAAAATGAGATTTCTATGACATGTTTTACAAAAAATCAAAAGAAGAGATGATTTTTGAGTACTTACCAGCAAAGAAGATAAGCCACATGTTGATGATAATGTGCTCAGGTGTGAGAAGAGCAACAGCCTGCTTGTTATTTTCTGCAACAGCTTCCGTCGTCTCTGCGAGAAGTCCATCCAGCATGTCCCTAACCCTTCCTGCTTTGTATGTAACAACATGCTCCACGTACTTCTTCATGAGAATTCTGTCCCTCTGGTTCTTGGCCTTGAAGAGGCTCGCGAACCATTTGTTGGGAAAGTGCCTCAACCATGGCATAGCGTTTACAGGATGCATCGGCGAAAGCAGCTTGGAGATCTCCGCTGAAAAGTCCAGAATCTCCCTCATTTCGGGATGGTCGTGCTCGTAGCGCTCACCAAAGACAAAGTTACAGAGAATATTGAGCGACGCTATGTGGAGATCGCACTGGGGATCGAAGGGCTTCTCGTTCTGGGCCTCAAAATGGTTCACGAGATTGTTCGCTTCCTGGAGAATCTTTTCTCCCATGTCCGCGTTGTTGACGACGCGCATGGCCTGACGGCAGATCTTCATGTGCATCTGCCTTTGGATTTCGTCCTTACATGTGAGGAAGCCCTTTCCGCCCGCCAACACATCCATGCAAAAGAGATCCGGTCTGTGCGAGATATCGACGCCTCTGTATGCTGACTTGATCAGTTCTGCGTTATTGAGGACCACGACACGCTCCGAACCGAGCTTGATGCTGAAGATGTCCCCGTAGGTCTTTGCCAGCTCAATAAGGGAGAGATGTGGTGACTTAGGATTAATGCTCAGGACGTCCCCGATGAAAGGTATCGACGTTGGTCCGGGCGGTAGTTTGCGAACTTTATAGTCGTAATGTTCTTTGAGATAATAGACTGCACACAGGGCAGTGCCCACAGCAGACGCAATCACAATCATGATGAAGCTTTCGCTGGACTCTCAAATTCGAAGAAAAGGTAGAAATTGGAAGCCTTCCACTTCTGTTGGCTATTTCAATGCAATAGTTTAATCTGTACAAAAAAAGAAAGCGAAATACAAGATTTTGTTAATAAAAAAAGTAAAAATCATGATAGGAAAAAATAGTTTGGTTTTAGGAAGCATTAACAAAAATAATGTTACAAGATCATGATCAAGTTCATGAAGCAAACAATTTTTTTATTAGGCAATATCAATAAAAAAACTGAGGAAAGATTATTTAAATATACTGTACCTGACTAAAAAATTAATGATATCTGCACACAGATCCACAAAAGAATGAAAAAACAAACACTGAAAAGTTCTGCTTGATATCCAAAATGTTTGCTCAAGTAGTACACACGCTAATCGAAAAATAGAAACATCCTGTAAGTTTGCATGGACATGGCTCGAAACATCACATCTCTGAAACACTTGGATTTGAAACAAGAGCGAGAGCGGGAGAAAACAAAGTTGTGAGTTACTCCAACGACAGCCAAGGCAGGACTGAGGCAAAATAGGTCACTCCTGGTGCACTATATTATGAGCACGGACGATCACATGTGTAGTATCACGGTCCACGATAGTAGTATATACAGTGTATATGTACTCTATGTTGGCAGAGTGGGAGTGAGGGAGAGAGAAAGAGGGAAAGAGAGAGCCGCTAGTATGGGTATGGGTGAGTAAGGGAGTGAGGGAACGTGCGTCAACGATAGGGGTTTGCTTGCTTGTGTCTCTGTTTTATGACCGGAGTGGTGATTGTGGGCTGGGAATCGCGGCTCACTAGCCGAGCAAGCTGAGAGCTAGAGCGGCCCCGTGAAAGAGACTTTGAGAAGCGATGGAGAGCGAAGAGCGGGGAACAAGTGTTGTCAGGGGGTGTGTAATACCTTGCTGATCCTACCCGGAGCCCTGGGGCGTTAGCTTGTCACGTTACCTAGCCCTAAGCCACAGCCAGGTACAGAGGAGAGAATTTATGTCTTCATCCTCTCTGCCGCATTTTTTTCTCCCTTCTTCTTCTCTCTTTCTTTTTTGGCAAAGGGGGAGGAAGGATCAGAAAAGGGTTAAGGCTTGAGGTTGGTTTGGGGAGAGAAAAAAAAAAAGTGAGCATGCCGGGAGTGTTGAGATGGGAAGGCATGCATGTATGTATGCACGCTGACAAAAAAGAAATGACCTTCCTCGTTTAAGTCCCAGCGGAATCCGTTTCTATCGTCACCCATAATACTCTCTTGAGCCTTACCATCATAGTACAACAATCCACCATTTTCTTCTCACCTTATGCCTAGATCTCAACCCCCCCCTCCTCCTATCCATTCCTTCATCCCCTTACACCCATAGAAGTAGGTTCAACGTGGAGAGAATGAATTATTACTTTTTCTTGCACAAATTGCAGTCAAGAGTTGAGAAAGATACAGCATGTTTTAACAAAATAGGACTAATTACATAGTCAAACTCTAAAAGCAAGACATATTCCCTTTTTTGTTTAGTCAAATTTAGTTGTGATTATTATAACTTATAACTTGTGTGACAGCATACAGCTGTAGAAGGAGAGTGAAATTTTGATGAAAACAGAAGAAATTTATCTTGATCCTCCTCTCTGTTTGTACTGTTGAATTTTTTTACTTGCTTCTTAAAAATTAAACTTTATAATTCAATTAATCCTCATGTTATTAAATATACTTCATCATTGATTATTTAAATTGCATACATGTAGCTTCTTATTTCTCGATACAGCTGCTTTTATGATGGTGAAGTAAAAGCTTATAAATATCACAGTGTACTTTCAGCAAAATATCAAAATTCTTAAAATAGTTATGTTTTATGAAACTGTGAAGTTGTGCAGAGTATAAAGTTCAGCCATTGCTTTATAATCAAATTCAAGATAATCATTGTGAATATTTACACTGAACAAAAAGTTTGATACACAATCTAATTCAAGATATATTATGGGGGAAAGTGACATTTATGAGTAATACCTTATGACTATGATGATCTATTGGAATACATTTTTAAAGGTACAAATTGAAATATAATTCTCTCAGAAGTAATTTTAAAAAAAAATGCAGCTTAGGTATAAGTTTATGACAGGAAATTTCTTTAATGTACTTACAGTCGAAGAACAAAACAGAGGATATGGAAAGTACTTTATAATTTTATTTAGGTTTAAGATGATTTTTGTAGATAGGATTTAATTTTAGATGCCATGCCAATACTGGATTAGATTTAAAGCCAGCTTGATATAATAAATATATAATCCTTTGAAGGAAATATAGCTGTGTGATCCTATTTCATCAATATTGCAGTAATTAATCATTTCCGTACTGTCCTATGAAAACGGCTAAATATTTAATACAAAAACTTACTTTAAAATCGGAATTACATAGCATTTCTGAAGTATTGCAAGTCTCTAATGTAAATTATACATTCAACAAAGATGCAAGTTTATTATTCCATACATATATCTGCCAACTAAATGTTTTCCAAATTATGTACTATTATATACAAAACATTACTGCAGAAATATCTTAAATGAGACTGATTTATTCCTTTTGACATCTTATAGTGATTGGGAAACAATCATTGAAAAGTACGAAGTGAACACTTGTGATTTGACATTTATTTACCAAAATGTGATTGATATATTTTAGTATACAGGAAAACTTTTCAATGTGTTTATAATAAACTTACGAAAATACAGAAATTCATTCGACGGTGAATAAGAATATGTAATATAAATATGAATAGCATGTTGCAATAAATTCCCAGCAATGCGATAAATGTACGTCGTTAAATTTTATGAGTCTGTATACAAGAGCATTTATGACAAACGTAATACATCAAAAGCAAAAAAGTTGAACGCATTTGATGAGAAGGCTGATTATTCTGTCTTTCGAGTTTAGATTTAAATTATGTCAGCCCAGACGTAAACAAAATTTGCGATTTTCGGAACGCTTACGTGTGAAAATATACGACGTACATATACGTGCGTATTAGAGAACGCGAAATCTGAGCATACTCACTTGTTGCCGCGCCAAAATCCGGTCTTCCGAGCGAAGATTGCAGAAGATTCCTACAGATTAACCGCAAATGTGACAGATAGTTATACGAGTCGAAAAAAAATTGTAAGTTACTAATCTGCAATCGAAGATGTGCTTCCCTTTCGGGTAATTAAAATCAGCGTGACAAAAAGATATCCTCGCAAATTATAATCAAAGCTGATGATGGCAGCATATTTATAGCCGTACTCAACATTGGAAAAGAGGTCAACTAAATACTGAAAGAAATCATGTTATGTGTCAAGCCTGCCAATCAGGAGGCTGCAGCCAATCACAGGCAGCCGTCTTCCTATTGGTCAGTCGAGCCATGACATCACACACCCACACAGAGTGGTGCTCGCTCGTTTGCATACGTTTTTGTGTGTATTGTTAGGTATTTGTAGTTTTTTTTCTCTGCTTAGGTCGCACTTGGCTACCGTGTTCATAGTCATCGTGCAGTAATTACACTTGGGGTTTACGTTGTTTTGGCCCTAGTCTACCGCAAGCAGACCCTGTTGGAGTTGGAGTACTTTGGGAGTTGTTTGTCAAGTGGGACCTGGATAAAAATGATATGAAGTGCTTGTATCGGCAGGTATGCTCTATTATTGGATTTACAGGCATGCACACAAGCCTATTTCAATTGTATTTTTACAAATAATTAGATAGACTTATCTTTACTCCCGATTTGCAGTACTGTGTATCTTTAAGCAGACTATGGCACTGGTACAATTGTCCATCGCAGAACAAATGGAAAGATGTAATTCGAGCAATTATGTTTGTTTAATTGAAGAGATTTGTTTAAGCTTAATTGAATGAGTTCTATGTTGGTTTATTGGATATGTTTCAGTGAGCAAACTTGCCTTCCTATGACGACCAATCAGGCCCCCTTGCATACCAGAAATAGGCCCTTTCATCTCTTGTCCATGATCTGAACCAAACGGTGCTGATCGACAAGAAGGACATTGAAAAGTATGAATTAGTTCATACCTCTAAAGCAAACAAGACCTTTTTAATGCTGTATTTGACTATGCACTTTACTTTGCTGTCACTCCCTTTAGTTGGGGGTTATCAGTCATTCTTTGGCTGCACACTTTGGGTAAATATTTGGCCAGGGAATGATTATCTCATTGACTTTGCGATTACAAGCCTAATTCCGTATCTAGGAGATACATAAAATCTGGAGCAATGGCTTGATTTATGCGTTCTACTTTTTTCATTGAATTAGCCCCTTTCCCCTACATTTGCATGCCCTTGATTTGAGTGTACTAGCCTTATCGGTCAAAAAACATTCCAAGCTTTTATGATCAAACACGATTCAAACTTTTTTTTACCCCCTCTTTACCTCTCTTTGATAGTATCTAGTTCAAATGTCTGCTGGCTTGATCAGGTCTATTAAGCAATCGATGACAGGGTGAAAAAAAAACTGTTGACTTTTTGAAGAATAATATGACCTAAATTTGAATGAATGTTGGTGCACGTCTGTAAATGTGTGTACCTCTTGACCAAGTTTTCGCTGATTAAATCTTTCAGTCCTAGATGCTTGTGTTGTGTTCTAATTTCAATAATGGAAGCACCATTTGGATTTCTTGATTTGTTTCACCCTAAACCGTGTAACCGTGCTTGAGAACGATTTTCCAGAACGGATCCAAAGTTTTGTCATTTTTAGTTTGATTGGTCTTGTGAATTAAAGTTGTAATACAACTTGATTGTACTTATATCGGTTCAAAGAAAATCCAGGTTCAGATTGTTGTTTCTTGCTATGTCAAAAGCTTTAAACTTAGCAGTGTAGGTTTATACTGGTGTACACCATCTGCCGTAACACTAATAGGTCCTTAACCCAAATTTTAACATACCTGCATATAGCAAAAAAGGGCATTGACTTGTATCCTTTCGCAGTAAAGGGGGTATCTCACTGAGCGGCGTATGCTTGCGAACGTAGCGAATTTGAGGTTTCGCCAGGGTTCGTGAAAGGTTGCAAAAGGTTTGTAAAAGGTTGCAAGAAAGTTCGTAAACACTTTTCATTGTTGTAAACAGTTTTTCTTTGCGAATTCATTTTTCTGCTAACTGTTGCAAGCGTTTCCAAAACAGTTGTAAGTGTTTTTATAACAGTCGTAAGCATTTGTAAAACAGTTGTAAGCGTTTGTAAAACAGTCGTAAGCCTTTGCAAACGGTTGTAAGACGGTGTCGCTCAAGTTCTTTTGATTCGCTAATGCTAGCGACCATGTTACCATATGATTCCTATATAAAATCGACCCATTGAGTACCAGGAGTTAGCAAAAGGTCCCAAACATTCACCAATAGTGGCTAAGGATTGGCAAATAGTTGCTAATCTTCGCAAAAACTGTCGCTAACATTTGCTTACAATCGCTAATTGTCGCCAACTGCCTTTCGCAAACACTTTTGCAAACATTTGCTCAAATGTTGCTAATTGTCACAGAGGCGAAGCCCGATTCTCGCCAACATTCGTCAGAAAAGTTGGCAAATCCAAAATCGCAACGTTCGTAACCATTCGCCGCTCAGTGAGATACACCCTTTAGCATGCAGTTAACACTTCTATTTCTTATATTAGCAGATCATTATATTGAAGTTTGCATCATTTTGAGATATAACTCTAGGGAGCATTTAAAATAGTCTCTTTGATTTCATATTTACTCTTGTTACTAGGCAATTGCAGATTATCTAATATTCATCTACGGCATATTCTAGATGCAACCTGTCCATCTTGTCTTTGTTTGACCCCTCTCTCTCTTTTAAATGTTAGATTTGGAAAATGGCAGGTATACAAACCTTTGTTTCTCAGAATTTTTTCATTTCTTTGAATGAGGTATAATTGTTTTTTCAGATTCTTATCTAGATCATCTAGTTATTTTTTCTCTTCAAAACCAATTGATTGTGAATATGACCTGGGAGTTTTCTTGTCGGGTAGGTGTGAAGGAGATTGAGAAAGTTTTTTCTGAGGAGCTGATCTAGTTTACGGGACAATGGAAACCGTGTTATGCATGTAGTTGGTGTGCTGTACAGTTCACGTTCAAACAATGATGTCATCTGGTTTATTAGACTTCATGAATGGAGCAAGGTCCACAAGTGTGCTCTCGATCAATCCTCGTATCTCTGTCTCTCTCTCTCTCTCTCTGTTTCCCCCTATTTCACCTTCTGTCTCTCACTATGTCTCTCCCTCTGTTTTTTCCTATTTCTCCTTCTGTCTTTTAATTTCTGTCTTTCACTCTGTCTCTCACTCTGTCTCTCACCTTTTCCTCTTTCTGTCTCTCCTCTATCCTCTGATGTCTTTCCCATAATCTCCCCCATTGTCTCCATCCATTTCTTGTTCTTTTCTTCCTTCTAGTATCTCTTCATCTCTTTCTTTCTTTCTTTCTTCAGAGACAATGTCCCTGGTTTCTTTCTCTATAACTCCTTATGTGTGTATCTCTCTCATTCCATCCGTCACTTCCTCTGTCGGTCTGTCTCTCTATCTCTCTTTCCTTCTGTTCATTTTTCTGTCTCAGTCTCTGTTTCTCTTGCAATCTTTCTCTATCTGTCCATTAGGTCCATGATCTGTCCCTGTCTGTCTGTCTCACTATCTCTCTCTTTCTCTCTCTCTCTCTTTCCCTCTCTCTCTTTCTCTCTCTCTCTTTCTCTCTCTCTCTCTCTCTCCCCTTCTCTCTCTCTCTCTCTCTCTCCCCCTCTTTCCCTCTCTCTCTTTCTCTCTCTCTTTCTCTCTCTCTCTTTCTCTCTCTCTCTTTCTCTCTCTCTCTGTGCCTTTCCCCCCTTTCCATCTCTTTTTTAACATGCTATCTCTCTCCAACTTTCTCAATCTGTGTCTCCAAGCTCTCTCTATTCCTGTATCAAAGTTGATCCAAAATTTGATACCTGTATATGATCTATAATATATCTAGGCTATATGATATAATCACTCACATTAATTAGAGAAAGTTAAATATCTTGAGCTTTGCTTAATATTTTAAAGGTTTAATGAAACTGACCTGTAAATTCACAAGTTTGCCACACTTTTTATAAAGGGTAGGGAGGGTTACTGTACAGTGTAAAGAATTTAAAGTTTTTTTTTTTCTTTTCCTATACAGTCATAATTTTGTTCTGATCCTCTCATTTTGTTTCTTGCTATATTTATTTGCTTAAACTCTTGGTTTTGCGAATTTAGCCACACCTATGTAATAATGCTGTGCCTGCCACACGTTTTTTGGGTTGCACGGAGTGTGCAGATCGCCAAAGTCATGCAATGTAAACTGATTTCTGCCTAGTTACTGCATGCCCTGTTATGATGAAATGTGGTGACTTCGTGGGATTATCCACACAGCAGTGTGAAGGTCAGGATGATGATGTAGTAGTAATGGCTTTGAAATAGGAGAGAAAGAGATAGAGAGAGAGAGAAGGAGAGAGAGATGGAGAAAGAGAGAGAGAAAGAGAGAGAGAGAGAGCGAGAGAGAGCGAGAGAGGAAGAGGGAGAGAGGGGGGGGGGGGGGGGTTGAGGAGAGAGAGACAGAAAAAGACAAAAAGAAAGTGAGAGTGGGAGAGAGAGAAGGTCATACAGTGGAAGACAGAGAGAGAGAGAGAGTGAAAGAGAGAGAGAGAGAGAGAGAGAGAGAGAGAAAAAAGAGGGGGAGGAGAGAGAGTGAGGGGGGGGGGGGGGGAGCAAGAAATTAAATATACAGGAACAGATTTATCTAGACAGTTCCGAAAGAGCTAAAAAAAACTGAAAAAGTTAACTGGTAACATTACCGAGTTGAAATCTCAATTTTTACAATTTTAAAAGTTTGCACAAGTTTTTATTGCATAGGGGTCATGGTATGACCTACTTCAGCAATCAGCGGTGAACTCTCTTGGACCCTACCTGTAAACCAGAATTGAAAAGTTTGAAAATTACCAGAATCTGATGTAAATCCGGGCTGGAAACGCAGACTACATTCCTGTCCTAAAAACCCTTGATCTTGAAATCAAACCAACTATGAATTTTAATTTCTCAAGGTGAAGGGAACAATTAATCCTGTCAAAGAAAATCAATTTCTAGATTCAATCCATCAGAGCTTAAGAATGCCAGCCATCCGTATCTATTCCATTTTCCATACCTAATTTATTCTAAGAAAGGGCGCGAGATTGACTCCCAGTTTAGACCATCAGAATTCATTGTATTGTGTATTGCGAGGATCATATAGCTATACATTAACGACTTTACTTTTTCTAGTTCTAACATGGTTTAAAACAAGTTCCTAAATAACTGCTAGCGTGTGTAAATATGCTTTTGATATTCTAGTGTGAATGCCCCTCTTGCTTTATGATGATCCCTTTTATAACATTTCTTTATACAAGTTTGTATTAAGTTTATCTTGTCTAAACAGGCCTTGATATTCCACCATTTGCCATGCCAAATGGGAGAGAACAAATTTGAAGGTATACCACAATGAACATCAATCAAAACATTATCGTTTCGCCATTGTTCTCACAATCATGAATGAGATTATGCTTGTCATATACAGATTTGATTTATGTCGCGTTGAACTAGACCTCAATTTGAGATATGGCTCAGGATTGATAAAGAAAAATGCTGCAGGCTGTTATACATATAGTCAAAATTTTTTAAAAAATTGAATAAAGTTGTGAACTAATGGTTAAAATAGAGCCTTTGAATCTTGTGCATGAAGCGATTTCTATACACTCTTATGTGTATTGCTAGGTCAGGAAAGCTGAATGGTTTCTCTCTTTAACTATCCACGTATTTGTGCAGAACTCAAGCATGTTTTCATTTTACTTGGTCTCTGGAATACATCATTAAATTTTTAAGCATGAGGTGTCGACTGAAAAAGAATTTATGACTGTTTATGGGATGTTTTTCTTTTTTCAAAATAATTGCCTTCACTGCCCTCAAAACCCCCTTGAAAGTTGCAATTTGTGTGTGCAATAAAATCTTGGTGGCACCACTTCTTGCTTTCTATTGTCTTTATTCAATCAAATCATGCTTGAATTATGAATATTAATTTGTACAACAAATAAAAGAAGAGAAGCAGAGATTTCCATACATGTATATCTTACCAAGGAACTGAAATTGTGTCATGAAATCTGGTTTCCTCTTTTCCGGGACACACTGTATAAAGTAGAGCTAGTGTTTAAATAAATAGGTGTAAGTTAGATAAACAAACTTTAGAAAATACTTTAGAAAATACACAGAAGTAAGTTACACAAACCCAATATAAATAGAATTTTAAACAGACCTCAGGAAAAATTGATGAATTTTTTGTTTGTATAACACTTCAAACACTTCAATAATCAGTGTTTAGCATGGAATTTACCTGAAATCTAACCATGATGTAATTTTCTCTCCATTTTTTTGGCAGCTTGCCTTAAGATTGATTGATTTATGTGGATTTATGACAATCAAGGTTGATTAGGCACTGGACTCACATAAACAAACCTTCACAATGGCTGAATAATATTCATTGCCCATTCGATTGTCGGCCTTTGTCCTAACCCCTCTCTCTCACGCACACCCTGCCTGCAGCAGCCCAGCGGGTAGCTCCATTGCGACAGGGTTTGCTGGAGGTTGACGGGGGTTACTTGTATTCCCCTTTTATTGTTCATGGACCAATTTGCATGATGAAGTTTAATGTCTTCAATGGAAGATTATCCTCCAGGCAAATTATGTCAGTGTTTCCCATATATTTTAGGCAAAAATTCAGGGAATTAATTTAAATTTGGAATCTATTCAATATATTCAGAATATGTATTAAGTTATCTGGATGAAAAAGCTGTGCGTAGGCTACATACATATTTGATTTACGGTATGACTATGATAACTATTACTTATTACAAGTGGAAGACATGAACCTTCTTATCAGCTTGAAGTTGAAAAATAAATACTAAGGCTTCTTATTGATGTTAGGGGGATCTTCTGCCAACAAAGAAGTTGATCAGGAAATTTTGGCAAATTGTTTTGTCAGAAATTTTTGTAGGGCTGTTGCTTGAGAGGATGTGCTCTGTTTGCAATGTTCTACATGATTTCCTTTTGGAAGGAAGTTATCCAGAAGAAATAGGTTATTATCAAAATAATGCTGTTGCATGAATTGAGGCACTGTTTTGATTTGTGAATAGTTTTGAAGTTTACAAGTAGAATGGGGTCACGAACATTTCTAGAAGCAAAAATGTTTATCGTTTTTGGAGGGCAATGTTTTTGAAGTAGATTGTCAAGGTTTAGCGGTTGGGAGGTAGACATGAGGTGATTTATAGTAGAGGTTTTGCCTAATATAATAAGTTATATTAAATCATCATGGAAAAGTGTACTTGTGCAATTATGTCACTCTTAGATTGGATTAGATAGGAAGAATTATCATCATTCATTAACAAATATCTTTTAGATATATTTTCAGTCTGTATATGTTTGGAAGTAGACATTTAGACACACACTTGTATGAAAAGTCCAAAATATAAAGACTAATCAAGTATCCACTGGCGTGTATTTCAGATTCATTTTATTAGCAATCTAGATTATTTTGTCAGACACTTCTCAGCTGACTAAATTAAAAGAGAATATATACTTTAAAAGAGAATATATACTTCCTAGATTGCAGAGCAATAGAAACTGTAAACCTAGCAAGTGCGTTTTCCACAAGTACTCGTGAGCGGGGCCTGCATGAAACCGAGAAAAACCAAGAAGGGCTATGACGAGAGAAAAGATGCGAGTTCATGGAACTCGTGAAGCAGGCAGCCCCTGGATTGTGGCTTCATTTTCCCCCATATGTAGGTAGAGTTCAAAAGCCTTTAGGTCAGAGAACCGACGTTCTGCCGCGAGCGAGCGCTCACGTGGTCTAATTATCCCGCAGCGTTGACTGGGTAATGAACCACACAGTGATCGGATCCGAATACATTTAAATTTCCGTTCCCCCCGGTGTTTCCCCTTGCTCGCGCGGTTTGCCGAGGGAAATCGATGCTCGCAGGTGAATAGTAAATAATGGCAAATTAGATGAATTCGTAATGTGTGGCTGACTTACAAGATTCCCTTGCATCTGAAACAGTACGGGCATTGGGAGTAGAAACGGTGAGATTGAAACGGAAGGTATGTTTGAAGTGGTGATCACTTCTTAGTTACATTATTGTAGGAGTTAGATGGCTTCCGGCCATTGAAAGCCAATGTTTCTATGGGCCTGTAAGTGCGAAAATCAGCAGTGAGCAGTTTAGTTTAAACATCTCAAAAAGCTTGCCCGATTTCTTGCTTGCTTACCAGAAGGTTACCTGAATGACGCATCAATACAGGTGCAAATGTTTGTGCCTTGATGTCTTATATACAGGTCAATGTTAACACTCTTGAATTATTAGATGTATGATTAAAATTTTGTTTTCTAATTGAAATGTATCATACATTAAATCTTTAACTATTTATTTTCCAATAGTATTATAAAAACAGATTTTAAAAAATCTATATTTAAAAAGCTGCTATTAAATTGGATTGCAATAAAGACATTTTTTAGAATCTTACCTCAACCATGTCTACTGACTAGAATGACCTTAAGTTTGACTCAGTGAGTTAACTTCATATTGAGATCTGTTGATTCTCGTTATCATATTTTACATACTGATAGACAACTTAATTTTGGTGCAATTTTCTCCTTTGATAATCGAAATCCAAGAAGCTGAAGAGTTAATGATTTTGACAATATCACATATTCACAAATAAGTGTATCTCAATTTTATATTAATTATGGAAAATGAGCTTCTCAAGTTGTGAGCTTGTTGACGGATATCAATGAAAATACTGCATGTCATTTTTTCAATACTAATAGCCTGTACCTTGAGCTGAGAAAAAGTATTTGAAAGTAACTTTCGATGCATACCTTTCATTGATACTGGAGAAATAGTATGTAGGATGATGAACTTCGGTTGTCAGAATTGAAGAATTTTCTTGCATTGAAGAACCGATGAATTTTCTTGCATTGAAGAACCGATGAATCTTTCAGGCAAGACAAGTTTGATGACCACGTGTGAAAATGTGGAGAACACCTTTTTCTACGAGCGAGCTGGACAGGGTGAATATCCTCTAGTTCTTCTCTCTTTACTTTCTGAGGTTGCTGGCTTTAGGGATGTAAGGATGGTGGAAGAACAGGTATTCATCAAGGCCGGCTGGTTACCCGCTAGCCTCTTAAAGAATCTTCACCGGGATGAATGAATGAATGAATGAATGAATGGAGCGAAGAAGAATCACGCAGTGAGCTTACAGCGAGAGGAAGTGCGACCGTTTCTCATGGTTGCATCGGCGCAAGTCATTCATATGTAATCATTGATCAAAACAACTGGGCAAGTAATGAAGTGTTGTGATTTTTCCTGAGATACAGTCCGTCCATCCTTGCCTTGCCCTTGGAGTATTAACCTTCAATGTATTAATAATAATAATAATAATATTATTCTCTAGCATTTGTTTTTTCAGAAAGTAATCTTTGTATTCCTCCATGTTCTCTATCTTTGCATTCATATCAGTTGGTCAGCTCCCACTCATTCCAACTATGAATCACTTTTTTGTGAAAGTCTCATATCATGGATGATAGAACTGTATTCATTTTTTTTGATAGACCTACATTCATGTCTATCACAGTTGACTATTAATAACTCTGGGATGGGTGACAAAAGTCACACCTGTCTTTTTTTTAAATAGGATTTTTCTTGGATGTGGGTGTGTGTTCAGAGCAGTTTGAGTGTCAGCCCACTCACATATTTAATAATAATTTTTCTCAAGGCATGTCTTCATCAGCTCGAGATTGCCAAATAGCCCGCTTTTTCTGATTTCGTAAATAATCCCGAAGTTACAAATCGCGTCTCCATCAGCTCGAGATTCGACCTCGAAACTTGAAACTTGGCCTTGAGAAATTAGCTCATGATATTTTGCTCAGCGTTCGCGCATAGTGCGAGTTTTCGGGCTGGTGAAAACGAACCAGACAAATAGTGGGATATTTTGCAAACTATCCCAAGATATCTTGGGATGATTATCCCGACCAAATATCCCGCTAATTGCAACTTATGGCTGATGAAAACGCAATCTAACTGGATAATTTACGATTGGTACAGTTGAAATAGCGGGATATTTGGCAATCTCGAGCTGATGAGGACAGGCCTCGTCTGCCAACCAACCACTGCTGGTGGCCATGAACTTCCGAGTTGGTTCACTCTGCCTCGATCACAAATGTTTCATAGCACCTTTTAGACATTCTTTATATATTTGTCCTCAGAATTCCTCTCTAATTGGTCATCCCCTGTTACCTATAACAATCAGAGATGCTGACCTGTGCTGCAATGGAATATAGTCATTGCTCCTTACTTAATATCTCCTAGGCATGTGAACCAAATGATAGAATTAAAGCCCCTTTAAAGTATTGGGAGCCCCAAATTCTCCAAAAATTTGAAGGCAGAATTTTACTTAAATTGTATCATAATGAGAAAAATTGTATCATAATGAGAAAGAGGATGTCATTTAAGACACTCTTCTGCAAAGATTCTCCCCCCCCCCCAAAAAAAAAAGTGTTTGAAGACAAAAATTGATAAAAGATTACGTTTAAAACCTATTTCACCAATATTTGACCTCAAACACATTTGTTTTGAAAATCCTTGCAGAAATGTGTCTTAAATGACATCCTTTTTCACATTATGAAACAATTTAAGTGAAATTTTGAGAAAGACACCTAACATATGGTTTAGAAATTAGCTAGTTTTGCCATTTTCAGACTTATGATAGAAGAAATTGAATCAAGAAAAAATTGTTTATGAATTATTTATTCCTGTGCAAATATACTTTTAATATTGGAAAACTATTTAGAATTTTAATCCATGAAATATGTCAAGGTAGGAATTCTACCAAATCCATAATATACCACAGTAACAATAACTTACAAATTAGCTTTATAATAATATGGTATCAAAACCCCCATTATCTAATTACGCCCTTGGAATAACAAAAACGGTCCTGTCGTTAAAATAAGAGGGCATGAAGCCGGTCCAAACTTTTCAAATGATAATAGCAGGGTACAATCATCCCTTAGGTCAAATTTGATTTAGAATCTTGGTTCACACGTATATCTTGTATTTGCATCTGTCTCAAATTTACAATCATAGAAAATAACTCACTAGAGGTGTATTGAGTATTGTACCCACCCTCTATCGGCCTTGAGTTTTGTATTGTGTAGGAAACGTGATGTCTTCTTAATTAAAGGGGAAGTCCACCCTGATATTTAAGTTGGTTTTAATAATAGCCGAAAAATGAGAGAAACAGGCCCGTGAAAGTTAGAGCAAAAGATTATTAAAAAATATGAAAGTTATGACTTTTTGAAGGTGCAATCAATCAAACACAATTTGGCAACATTGTGACGTATCTTGCGAGCTCCTCTTCAAATTGCTTACCGTAAACAGAAAATTTCAGTGACTTTCATTTCTTGGTTATTGATGAATAGATTTGATTCATACATGGGTTGTATAAAAACATATTTGCCATGATTATATTTAAATTGAATATGTATGATTGAAAATTTGCTTAAAGGTATTACAAAGTTTTGGTATGGGGTCTGGAATTTGGTTCAAATTAACATATTGGAAGCGTATGCGGTCCTACAACCTTCATTGATCTTTGTCGCGGTTGAAATCGAGTCCAAAGTTATGAAATTTTAAATAATAAACTTCTTATGTTGGAAAGCTCCCTCTCAAGGTCAAGATATTAATTTAGTTATGAAACAATGTTTCTTGACTAAAATTGACCGATTAGCTATTCCCATTTGGAAATTATATATCACAACTACATATTCTGAGATTTTCATGGTCGCAGCTACCATTGTACGGCCATAGGCGCTATTTGAAATTTAACAAAATTTACCGAGAGCACCGGTAAATTTGTATATTCAATTTTTCTCGAAAACAGAAGTGTTTTAGGGGCTAATTTTTGAAGTGCTTATAATACATCCACATGGGCATCCAAATATATCAAAATTGTAAAGATTCACTATCCACCCAATTTTCAAAATTTCCCAAAACTTTGTATTACCTTTAAGAGGAAATATAGATTTTTGAAGTTTTTTAGTACAGGGCAAATGTGAGGGAACCTCTCAAGATACTTCACAGAGTTGCCAATTTGTATTTGATTGATCGCAACTTAAACAATTCACAACTCTCTTATTTTTGAACAGAATTTGCTCAAACTTTCACTTACTTATCTGTTCCTCTTATTTTTCTGCTTCTATTAAAACCAACTTAATATCAGGGTGGATTTTCCCTTTAACAATTCCGTCAGTAGCAAATAAAGAGTTAAAGACCTGTCGTAATGAGTTGCAATTGCTCCAAATTGATGAGAAGTCCCCACCCAATCACAAACTCATGAAATCCGCTCTCTTTAGTACAGAATATCGATTGATATCAAGTTGCAATCGATTTCAATTAATCAATTACTGAACTGTTAATGAGATGGGGCTCTGAAATTATAACAGTCATCAAATGATTTACAGTTTTTTTAAATATAGATGGTCATTTTTCTAATCAAATCTTATTAAAAATTCCAGGGATAGCTAGGAAGGCGATGAACATCTTTGATTCAGGATTGATTCTCAACAGAATTCACAGTCAAGGAAAGTACTCTTACCCAAATTCAGGCCTGTTCATGTATTCCTTTGATAGCAATTATAAATGAAATTATTTGGTGGGCGGATCTTCAGAATTCATGCTCCGAAAAATGCTCTGAATCTTCTTGTCCCATGTTGCTGGAGTTGAGTTATTACAGAATGAATACACCACTGTTCGATAGTGGCTGGTAAATATAGCACCGACATCCTGTTTAGTTGTCATGCTTGGTCGTTTTTGTAGCCCTCTTGAGATGTAACGGAACAACACGGATATGTTTTTGTCTTTCATTTACGCTCTTCGTTGGGATGTTTGTCGTATCAGAAAGAAGCTGTTAATCAAGAATGACCCGGGACTACATTTAAGATATATATTTATATAGACCATCGACATGAACTACATGTACTTCCAGCTCTGAAGCCTCTCCCCTCCCCCTTTCCCTCCCTTCCTCCCCCTCCCCTATCCTCCCCCTCCACCTCCCCCTCCTTCTCCCCGTCCTTTCCCTCTCCTCATCCCTCTATACTGCTCCCTCTCCCTCTCCCTCTCCCCCACCCTCTCCCTCTCCCCTCCCTCTCCCCTCCCTCTCCTCATCCCTCTACCCCTCCCTCTCCCCCACCCTCTCCCTCTCCCTCTCCCCCACCCTCTCCCTCTCCCTCTCCCCATCCCCTCCCCTCCCCTCCCTCTCCTTCTCCCCCTCCCTCCCCCTACCTCTACCCCTAGTCCTACCCTGTGATACATTGAAGAGGGCTGAGGTAGACTTGCCCCATCCACTCTTTAAAAAGCCATTCAACAAATATACAGTCAAACCTGCTTTAGTGACCACCTGTCTACAACAAGCATATTTTTGTTTCCCTTGAAAATGGTTTCTCATTGAAACATGTACTACAGGAACCTGACTACAAAGACCACCTGTCTACAAAGACCACTTTTTGTGTTTCCCTTGGTCGGTTGCTGTAGACAGGTTTGACTGTACCATGCACTGAGAGACTCTAGTTGAAATTATGGATCGAGGGGGCAGGAATATCACTATTGTCCGAGAAGGAAATAGTGCTATTTCTGACGCCGAGGAATCCATAATTTCACTAGTGGATTGCTATAGTTCATGATATATTTGTTTTATATATTCCAAACCAACTTTCATAAAAATAATAACAACCGTAACAACCGTACCGCGACCTCCCCGTCACGGAATTGATCTTGATAGATCGCATATCTATGATGTCATTCATGGTATAGACCCATGGTATAGACCATGGATGACGTCCACTGTATAGCACATTTTTCTTATCATTCCAATGTTTTGTTTGGTCACCAGGGAAAACTATACTTTACAAATTCCGGGGGCTACTTTTCAAGCTTGCTTGCATGAAAATAACACTCTTTAATTTGTTTTGCATTGAACTCTATGCACATTTTGGGGGGGATCTTTTATGACTTTTGGGGGCTCTTTTTAGCATTTTGGGGGCTTATTCGCCCCGAGCCCCCGTGTATTTTTTTCACTGTTGGTCACACGATGCTATGTTGATCAATCACTGAACAGGATTTCTTTGATCAAAAATTTAAAATTAATTATTTAAAAAAAGATAGCCAACATAAAAAAGGCTTAAAGGGATAGTCCACCCCAGGATTTTCTTTAGCTGACGATATAGACCTAATAATACCATGAAGAATGATACAAGTCTCATTAAAATCCATGATCACATAACGAAGATATATCGACTTTTTTATCGAAAATCAGCCGCCCCCCAAATGCAAATGCGTTACATGGGCATGAAACGATTGTGACGTATGTTGCGAGCTGCCTTCTTATTTCGGAGACATTCACTTTCGCTTTCACTTTCATTCATGATTCGTCGTGTCAGTGCGATAACAGTGTACCGCGAGCGAAAGTGAATGTCTGCGAAATAAGAAGGCAGCTCGCAACATACGTCACAATTTCGATACTATCGGTTATTTTTTGTAACGCATTTGCATTTGGGGGGCGGCTGATTTTCGATAAAAAAGTCGATATATCTTCGTTATGTGATCATGGATTTTAATGAGACTTGTATCATTCTTCATGGTATTATTAGGTCTATATCGTCAGCTAAAAAAAATCCTGGGGTGGACTTTCCCTTTAAAATGACTGAAGGGAACAGTACGAACTTGAAACATCATTCACAAATAAATTTGTATTTATTGTTATTCTGCCCCACTCCAATTTGCATCATGTAATGGTGAAAGACAGAGAAGTGTAAAAGATGAACCACTGATCCATTATACGGTATTTATGAATTGTAAAATTGGATATAATACAACATTTACTGTAGCTACAAGTAGGCCATTTTCAGCAATTCAAATTTTTTGAAGATATTCATAATGCTTTTATGAATCTGCTATGTGCTCATAATATCCTCTCCCCCACTTCTTCCCTTTTGCAGTCAATGCCCACCCCCCCCCCCCCCCCATCATAAATTTTAATATTGAATTTGAAAGACTTTGAGAAAATGCATATTTTTTCTTCTAAAATAATTGCTGGGAAACTGCAGTCAATCCCCCCCCCCCCCTACCATAGATTTTGATATTGAATTTGGAAGACTTTGAGAATGTGTATTTATATTTCCTTTAAAGGTAATACAAAGTTTTGGGAAATTTTGAAAATTGGGTGGATAGTGTTTCTTTACAATTTGGATATATTTGGACGCCCCTGTGGATGTATTATAAGCACTAGAAAATTTAGCCTCTAAAACACTTCTGCTTTCGAGAAAAATTGAATATAAAAATTTACCGGTGCTCCCGGTAAATTTTGATAAATTTCAAATAGCGCCTACGGCCGTACAATGGTAGCTGCGACCATGACAATCTCAGAATATGTAGATGTGATATATAACTTCCAAACTAGAATAGCAAATTGGTCGATTTTAGTCAAGAAACATTGTTTTATAGCTTAATTGATATCTTGACCTTGAGAGGGAGCTATACAACAAAAAGAGTGTATTATTTACAATTTCATAACTTTAGACTCGATTTCAACCGCGACAACGATCACTGAATATTGTAGGATCGCATATGCTTCCAAATATGTTCATTTCAACCAAATTCATGACCCCATACCAAAACTTTGTATTACCTTTAAATATAATTGCTGGGAAACTGGCTCATTTTTTTGGTCTTGTTATAGATCTGTCAATTCCATCACTCACTACTGTAGAGACTCTGTGTGATTGAAACCCAACCCATTGTTTACAAACAGACCCATTTCCCTACTTACCATGGCTCAGATTCTTCCCATTCAGTTGCCATTCCTCCCATGCTGCAGGACAGGACAGCTAGGGGTGGATTTAGGGTACTGTCAAAGAGGGGGCGCCATTCTCAAGATTCCTGACAAAAAGAAAAGTAATGGCTGTAAAAGAGAGGATTGGAGCACAATCTTAGCGTTACAACTCATTCCTAAAGACGTTTGAAAAGAGGCTTGCTTTTATCACCATGCAAATTTGCCTGAAACACATTTGAAAAGGCCGATTCTAGGCCAGAAAAGGGATAATAATCGCACCCTTAGAGTTGTGTGAGTATATTTAGGTAGTAGGTCACTTGAGTTTCAATTTTCAAAGAAGGGGAAGGGGCACCGGCTGGATGTGCCCCCTTTCCGCCATGACTGTTTGGTAGCATTGATGCATGTATCTATCACTGCTGAAGATGCATTATAATAGAAGAGTTGGGGGGGGGGGTACATATTCATATTGAGCTCTATTGCTTACATTTTTTCTGGTAGTTGTACACAGTGTTTTTTTTTCTTTTCATAGAATAGGCGCAAAAACATTGAAGCTGGTAATGGGCTAGTATCACTCATATGTGTGTACAGTATGTGTGTGGTTTTGGTCTACTTGCTATAAAGATTGTTATAAAAGAAATCATAACCCCATTGTGCAAACTATTGCAATATAATTCAGAAGGATAGTTTGCTTTGTCTCTTTTCTATAACGATAACCATCAGTTCCTAGAAAAACTTAGGTTTGCCGGAAGTTGTTGTTGTTGACGTTATTATTTGTATGATAACATATGGAATGAAAGGATAGTAGATGGCATAATATTGGAGTCTGACCATAATTTGTTTTTAAATTTCTTTATATGAATGTATTACATAATTGTATCAAATGATACAGCTGTATACTATGAATATTTTTTGAAATTTGAAATTTGTTTCATCCTATTTCGTTTCAAGTTTGTGTATTGCACAATAGCTAGCCCATAATACCAATAGATTATAAGTAAACACCTTTTGTATTTTTCATTTGATATTTCCATTGTCATAATGAATGTGGTCACAATGATATCTAATACTTCACAAAGCCTTAAACTGATTGCATCATTATGAGTTCCGGGAGTTGGTAGGGGGGGTGGGGATGTTCCGGCATCATCTTAGAACGAAGACCACTAGAACTTTCTCATCTTACAAGGTTGGAGCGAGTGGGGCACAGACCTCCTAATGAACCCGCTACGATGACGACAGTGACCAAACAAATTGACCATGGCAGTGCTCCAGGGGGATTCGTTATTGAAGTACAATCATACTTAAAGAGAAGGTTGAGTTCTGGGAAGAGGTGCCAAATAATTTGTGAGCGTTATCATTGTTATCATGCAAGTTTTGAAGAATATCAGATACATAGTGTTCCCTGAAAAGCATGGCTCTCCAAATGCCTTAATATTCTAAATATGGCATGTAACAGCATAAAAATTGGGTCAGATTTTTATGCCACATGTTCGTGTAGTCCCATATACACATGTGTACAGTGCTTGTAACTTCACCAAGACTGGGCCAAATTTCTCATCATTTTGATAATTCCAGAACCATGCAGTACACACCAATACCTTTTCTGGTCGATTCCACACTGTTTCTTTCACAATGCAATCGCATGACCAGAACTCCACTCTATCTTTAAAGATAGCACTGCTATGCTTGATTCGGGGGAGGAAGCTGGAAGAGATGAAAGCGGATCTCTTTGCATCTAAGTGGTCGATGTCATTTTTTCACAGCATTCATGACAAACTTGATATTGAGTAGAAGCCGACGGCAAGTATGCGTGACATCACGAATAATAACCTTGAGAAATTAGATTTGATTTTGAAAGCAAGCAGAGAGGATCGGTTGCTTAAATCTGTAGTCTTCAGTGCAAGACTTTATAATCCCAAAAATGTAGGCCTGTTAAGAATAAAACATTTATATGGAAATCGTTAAAAAACGTATAATGAAAGTGGTTTTGATGAGGTCAGTTGACGTGGCACCCAGCCAATCAAGAGTGCATTATCAAGCTAATTAGCACTGCCCAGTTATATGAGTTTTGTAGGATACCACATTTAGACTAGTACAGGATGCTGATTCTACATCAAGTTTTTGTGCAAAACATTGCTCAAACGGGTATTTTGTTGTACATTTCTTCATACAACATTCAAACTTCAAAATTTGAATTACTTATTGTTTAGCTATACGATGAATTTTGGCTGTCTGAATAGTCAGCCTTTCAGAATTTAGGAATTTTCCTGCTATCATGAAAATAAGTCACAAAGAAGGTATTTAGAGGAAATTTAGTTGGAACTTAAATCAACTCAGAAGGTAAACATTTCATTTGGTTTGATGAAAATTGGAAGAGATGATTTTTTTTCTTCCCCCAAATCACAAATTAAGAAAATGAAAAGAAATCAAAATTTGCAACTATATCATAAGCTTATTCCTCTACAGCTTTGTTAATAGAAGAAACAAAAATCAACACCTGCCTCTAAATCTCACTTATTTAATGTTTCGTCTTTTCCCTCATTCATTTATTAACGATCGCTCAGGCAATCAAGATTAAAACCACAATGTACGTCATTGACGCTACATTAAGCTTGCATGTAAATGCCGGTGGTCCATCACGGATGTAGTAGAGACTGGCCTTGAGGTGTGAAGGTTGTAGAAGATCTGTGAATGGGAGAGCTCTCTGGAGAGAAAGTGACTGGCATTTACACGCACCGTGGCGTGTTGTTGGTCAGTTTCGTGCCCCTTTGGGTATGCAACGTCCACGCATTAAAGTCGCTTTGATGTAAGACCGTTGTCTATCTAATTACTCTGCCCATGACGGCCCTGTTCAGCTGTGAAAGTTAAAACTGTTACATTGAGGTATGTTTAACATTAGATTGCATTTTACATCCCTGACATGAATAGGCTTGTTCAAATATTTAATATAAAAGTTTACGATTACGTGGGGAGGGGAGGGAGTTTGAGACACCATATGTGAACGAGTTTTACATATTGCAAGTATTTTGTGAGACCTTTTTCTAAATTTTATTTTATATTTATGTGCTTCTCTCAACTCAAGGGTACCTAGCTGGGCACTGTCTCATAAAAATTGTCATCAATGACAACCATCGCATTTCTATGACAACTCTGTTAACAGCCAATCAAAAGGAAGGTTGTTCTCAGTAGCTTTTAATAATTATTGTAACTTTGTTATTGATATTACAAGTTTTGTATAACAGGGCCCTTGTAAACTGTGAGTACAGCATCCGATACAGGCGATAAGGTGATCATATTGGAACACTTTGACTTCTTTTTTTACCAACCAGATCAGTGGTTCTATTTTTTCAATGTGAAAAGGACAGCTATATAATGACGTGCATGAAGGTATCTGAAAGTGCCCTTGTGGTCATTCAACCCCACCTTATCCCCAAGGAGAGTGGTTTCTCAATAGAGCATTAAAATTGATCATCTTTGAAGATGATATGTTATGCTAAACATTTATTGACCGGAAAGTATCTATATATCAGTCCAGATTCTTCTTTTCTTTAAATAATTCACGACAGAAGGTGTGATGTGCATGTACAACAACGGAAGTCTCTTCTTCTTACTCTAATGGGGCGTTGCAAGAAAGTGAAGTTGCGATCAATTGCAAATTTGCAATTAATCGCAAGACTTACGCTTGATTTCGTGGATTTGCAATTCATTGCAACTTTCTTCCAACACCCCATATCGCAGGGAAAAAATTACTTAAACAATTTCGTGGGCTACTTTTGAAGCTTGCTTGCATGAAAATAACACTCTATAATTT
Organism: Strongylocentrotus droebachiensis; assembly: GCA_035222895.1. Taxonomy (NCBI): domain Eukaryota; kingdom Metazoa; phylum Echinodermata; class Echinoidea; order Camarodonta; family Strongylocentrotidae; genus Strongylocentrotus; species Strongylocentrotus droebachiensis. The sequence goes on from JAVYIG010001418.1 coordinate 283,041, forward strand.
GTTTTGCATTGAACTCTACAGTGTATGCAAAATTTGGGGGCTCTTTTAAGACTTTCGGGGGCTCTTTTGGGCATTTCAGGGGCTAATTTGCCCCGAGCCCCCGTGTATTTTTTCCTGCCCTTATGTCTATCAAATCATCGAGAATGTGATGCCTTTGGAGGAAGTTCTCAAAAATAAACAACTTCTTATGAGATATTCCATGATTTGTTCCCTTTAAGTTCTTAGTCCACTGCTTGGACTTTTCCATGCGGCGCACCCAATCAGCTGAGAAAATAACACTCCCTCAACGCTAAACCGGAGACAGTCCTTGCCTCTCATTCTCACTAAAGATTTTTTTTGATGGGTGTATTTTCGGTCGAGGGTCGTGTACTCGTTTTTGCAGAATATTATGAAGCTAACATACTAAACAACATGCTTGAAAATCATGGTAACATGATTCTCAAAATACCGCCTGAAATAAAGCTTTTTAGAAAGAAAAACAAAGTTGTCCCTGAACTATACGATGAATTGAAATTAAGGGGTTATGAGTGGGTGCACACAGCGCAACAGAAAGTTTGTATCATTTAAATCATCATACAGCATTAAGTTTAACACCTCTTTAATACGCAAACAAAAGTTTTGGATGCGCTTGACATGGATTCATCAATCGTTCGAAGAATTAGGCGACAGCAAGGTCACCGATATTTACTCACGGATTAGTGACAGTATTGTTATCAGGAAGCAAATCATATTATTTTCTGGTTCGTATTGTCAAATACGAGTGGGTGCAAAATACTTCATGCATATTTTCTCTACTCCACTGAATCGTTTCTTAGGATATTCTGTTTTAGGGTTTTTATCTTTTATTTTTTAATTCTTTACATTTTCCATCTAGATGTATATTATTTGCTATTGCGATGTCAATCAGACCTCAGGAAAAGTGGATATAGTCAGAGTTGAAACTGTTGTGATTATGTGATTTAGGGAATATTGATATAATGTGCTTTCACAAGGAGCCACTCTTTTTATTGTGTAGTCTAGATAAAAAATCTTTCAGAAAATCTGGAATAGGAAGAAAGGAAGTTTGAGGATTTGAATAAAAAAAACTTTATCATAGCTTTCGCAATTTTCGCAAGATCGATTCCATCATCATTTAACACCAAATTGACAGATGAATAAATATATGCCTCCTTAGTCCATTAAGGCTGGTCTTTTGTCACCGGGCCCAGCCTCGGCGCCTTACCATGCCTGACCTGGCACCGACCATCCCCTCTTGTAAACAGTAGAAAAGCCTCTCAATTGTTCATCCTCTCATGTACAGGAATTTAGTCGCGCTCTATTCCCTGCGTACAATGTCACCAAACAACAGTGGGATTAGAACTGGAGCAATATGAAGGCTCCGTCTCGGGCCCTCAATAGAGTTTATCTAACTATTATCAGGCCTAGAATAACATTTACATTTTTGAAATTGTCCGTAACAAAGGCTCTCGGCATGGGCTCCGTATCTGGTGGCCTGCTTTGCAGGCTCCGTTGGGTTTTATCACCTCTGAGAGTAAAAAGGCAGAGAATGAGACCACGCAGGCAAATCATCTAAACCCTTCCCGGTGTTTTTTCTTTTTCTGGAGTTCTGCATTTTCCTTGTAAGCTTTTGATGTGACACGGGAGTTACGAGGGGTGTTGATGTATATTGTTGGGTTCGGCTCGTGGGCTCCATTTTCACATGCTCTATTCATTGTGGCCTGGTTTCGGTCCCCATCGGCTTGCATGGATATGTTTTATAGTTATTGGAATTGAGTTTGTCAAGTCAGGCATCCTAATTACTGCTGATGAATTAAGCGCCAAGTTCTTTAGGCGGGACAATTAATGAGATGTATAGGGTTAAGAGACCATAGTGTGAAGTTTAGTTAGATATCGTGAGGCCTCATTTATCGGCCTGACTGCCTTTTATAGCCCATTAATGGGATTAAGCAAAGTACAGTTTGCTATATTAGCTTTTTTCCGACATTCCTTCATTGTAATTATTTAATTATGACCTTGATGCTCAGGTGCCCTGGTTTTTTTTTAAAGATAGATATCAAGAAATATATGCATCCACACTTATCAAAAGTTTTAGAAGTTTCTTAAACCACAGAATACTATTCCCCCAGAAACTTTGGTGTCATTTAAGTTATAGAACTTTTCACGAACCAGCTGTGATGGAGATACATGGCACGGCCGTTTCCACATTTTTGTTTTCTTTTGGAGCAAGATTCCTGAGCTCCGTCCTTTGCCTTGCGTGTCGGCCCTGAAGAAAACATAAAATTTATTTTTGATTGTTAGCAAAAAACAAGAGAAAAATTTAAAAAAGTTTCGCGGTGGCAGAGGTGTTTATTAGAGTGTATCTCCTTAAAGGCCAAGGGCATCGAGACGAAAGAAGGTTTCAGCATACCTGCTTTCAGACCACCGAAATTCATTGTATAGAGCTCTATATGATTCTCGTTTACGATATTAAGCAAACTCAATAAAGTAATTCAATTTTTCTAGCCAAATGTTCATATAAAGAAATGTATAACAAAATGTCCTATAACAAAACTTTGTATGAAAAAAAGCATGATTGAGCATCGTTTTGAACCAAAAACTCGATATTAAAATCAAGGTCCCACCCTAGTCTGAATGTTGCATCATACAGATTTTTTTAAATCGTAAAAAGGGGGTAGGGGGGGGGGGGAGGGGGCTGAACATGCATTGATTATCGGTCAGCTGTCATGTCCACTATCCTCTTCAAAACTAGTTCCTTGTGAAGACGTTTCTTTACATGATGTTGTTGTATGCCCCCGTCGATATACGACGATTCTTTACATGATTTATGCATATTCGTGTAGTGTGAACAGGCTTCAATGGAGAGACAGAATGTCTGCCGAATGTAGGTTTATAGCTTGCCATCTACAAAAGGAAATATGTTGAAATATTTCATTTGTTTGCTATGTGACCTAGAACTTGATCAAGGTTAAAACATCTTTTGTTGTAATAATTTTTTGGTTTAAGTTCCGTATTAAGCGATTAATAATCTATAAATTCTCCAATGCAAAGCATGGATATAAAAGGTTTGCTTCCGAGAAAAGACAAACGGTTTTAGATTTTAGGGTTATGATTCCATGCCAAGGCCAACTTGTGATATGTTATGTCACCAAAAAAATGTTATTGCAATGCTGACGTAACATTTTCAAGGACTAATATTATTATTTGAAATGTGGTGCATGATGTAATCGTCAGTTGCCTGCTAGAAGGACTTAATATTGCTTTCATCGACAATACATAGCCTTCCTGTGGGCAGCCAGTGATATATCATTTTGAAAGATCTTTTCTTGCTACCTGGTGCTGACATTGCCCAAAATGAGTCTAGAAAATGACAAATTGTCAGATCCCAAACTACAAAAAAAAGGGAGTAAGCCAAAAACTAATGTCTCCTGCTCGTGGAATTCATTCCCGAGCTACATGTACAGTATTTAATAAAGGCGTTGGAAGAATCTAACCCCCCAAAAATGCGATGCAGTAATAAAGTTGACAGGCAGTAGCACGCGTCAAACAGATGTCGCGATCAAACGCCCATCAAAGTGTAACAAAACAGTCCAAGAGAGTCTCTGCAGCCGACATTGTCAAGTCCAAAGAGCGCTCATGCCGAGTTGCTTGACATCGGTGCAGCTTAAAACAAATGGCATAATTTGCGCTTAGCGACTGCTGGTATATATATTTCTCCAATTTCGTACCCACTGGGCTGAATTGTTTTCATGCAAGGAGGCAAATTACTGTCTGAATGAATTTTCTTCTCAATGGAAACTGTTACAAACTACCTGTCTCTCCTACTTCTCCCTCGCTTAAAATGGTTTACGTCAATCATAGCTAAACTTCTTGTTTTGACACGGTATTTGTATATAGACAGGAATGGATTCAACTATCATACTACAACTTGACCAAAACTGTTTTAAAAGGTGTGTTTTTTGTTTAAGTCTTATCTTTGTGGCTTAATTTAGCCCTTATGAACCGAAATAGACTTGGCCCCTGTTTGATAAAGATTAGATATTAATCCCATTTAAAAAAAAAACAATTGATATCAATCACAACTTTGTAGTAGGCGGAAGAGATAGTAGGAGACTGTAAACTTGCCATTGATTCGAATCAATCGCAACTCTTTGTAAGTCTAGGCCCTGGTCTTGTAGATAAATTAACTTTAGAATTAGGGAAAGAATGCCACTTCAAATGCCATCATTCCTACAGAAATATATATCCCCGACAAGAAAATGATGATAATGTGGATTATTGATCAATTGATGATGATTAGTCAGGTAGGCTCGTTGTAAAAATCTCTACTTTGTTTGATACGCGATGCCTAACCACCGAATGCCATCAACAAACGCCATCACTGAACGCCAACACTGAGCGCCAGCACTGATGCAATCTCTGTACGCCATCACCAAACGCCACCTTTGAAAGCCATCTCTGAACGCCATCTCTGAACGCCATCTCTGAACGCCACCACTGAACGCCATCACTGAAAACTACTGAAGATGTGAAACTATAATATGTATGTTTAGAGAATGTGTTTGCACTCCGGTATGCAACCTCCAGGCATCTTGCAAAGCATACAAGTCTGTGTGGATCGATGCAGCTACTAGTGAGAAAGCTTCTGTTTTGATACATTGTAGCTAATAGCGCATGATAGTGTATCATCTGTATCGAGCCATATTGAATGTTGTCAAGAATATGGACTTTCTTTCAAAGGAATTACATGTATCAGCTTCTTTGTGTTATATCTATCTTTTATAGAACTTCTTTCAAGAGAGCAAAAAATCGGAACAAAGTGCCATCACTCATGAATGAAAATACCTTTCACAGGTGGAAGTAAGGTGTGTTTGTGTGTGGGTGTGTGTGGGAGGGAGGGGGTGGTCACAAAAAGGGCGTCAGCTTGGTAGACACGTACAGTGACAATGTAAGTTAAAAATGGCATAGCTGCAGGGCCTATCTCAATAGCTAATTTACTAGGAATTCCTTGTAACGCCCTACTGTAAAGTGCACAATACTTTGCACTAGTGAGAAATTTACCGGGTGTATTTTCTCAGGAGTTAAAGCATTATCACTGAAATAGAATTCGGCTAAGAAATGGGTGGATGATTAATAATCTCCTGTAGAGACTTGGCTACAATCCATGGGCTTCTATTTACTTTTCTTGTGTGTATTAGTTGCAACCCCCCATCTGATATTTTTAATAAATGTGCAGAAGGAATATGACAAAACACAATCCCATTCCATTTGATGCTATTGGAAAGGACTTCTTTTGCTGTCTGTGTCTTTGATATTTTTTTGGTGACTTTTATGTAGGCGAAAGTTATTTTGCTCATTAAATAGATTTTTATCTAAATGGTGTATAAAACGTCCAGTTTTGCTTGCCACAGATGACCACAGATTGTAGTTTATCAACTGATATCATACCTTGTCTTAATACATAGTTACACTCAGAGGCGTATGAGAGAATCATTCAGTCTTGTCCATGGACACGTGATACAAATGTTTTCTTTTTGGTGTATGAAACCAAGGGAGCGCAACTGCAAGGGTATCAAGACCTGCATCCCAGCATGGTAGGTGACAATACAGCAGCCCACAAATCCTTTTTCAATCACGAGTCATGGCCTGTTCGGACCCGGCCAAGTAAATTTTACGTAATCGAATGGAGAAACATGTAATGATTCATCGCATAGTGATAGGAGCTTTAGAATGCAGCCCAGAAAATAATGTTGTTTAAAAGTAATGCTGAATAGAGAAACTTGTACAATTTTAAAAGAGGTCGGTTGACATGACAGCTGGCCAATCGTTTGTGCGCAGTCATGATAAGCCCCACCCATGCAGTCTTACGATTTGTGTATGATTGGGCGGGACCCTGATTCTTTATTAAGTTTTTCTTCAAAACGATGCTCAAACATGCATTTTTGCTATACAATGTTTACAAGTCGTTCAGATTAGATGAAAGACAATCACTTATCACTATCATACCTATACAAGAATCATATAGCTATATGATGAACTCCAGTAGTCTGAACGCACGGTCGGGCTTGCATTGGTCCATGATGCAAGTGAGGGGTGGAGTAGCTATCATCTTCTCCAAGTTGAGACCACAAACTTGATACCCTACGTCAATCGTGCCCCAACAACTCCACGGTGAACACAGAGCCTGACGCCAACCCCAACTAAGAGAAGGTCCTTGGGTCAATCAATACTCACTTTAAATCAGCAACAAACTGTGATCAGAATTCCTCACTTTGCTTTATTAAATATTTTTCTCTATTTATCTTCTTTTTTTTTCTACCAAGATTTCTCATTGAAACTTCCCCGCCGTACACGATCAGCTCCTTTTCAAACTCATTTTAATAAGTGTTTTTTATGATGTAATCTCATGTGATATTATTCATGTAATCTTATGTGTTTTTATGTAATTTTATGTGCTTACATGTGGTTTTATGTGTTTTTTCTGGCAAACGTGACTTGGAATTTTTACTGCATTTTCTTCAGTTGTGAGGCGTTGTTTAGCTTTGGGTGTGGGTCCTTCGTCTTGGGTCACAATCATACACTCACCTGTTAGTGAACCATTAACAAATACATTTCACAAATGAGGGCACATTCTCAATGGTGTTTTTGTAACGCAGCGTGTGTCCAGAAACGGGGAAGTGGTGTTCTGTTGTTGATAAAATCGAGCATGTGTTCACCCTCGGATATTTTAATTACAATACTCGAGTGACCTTCGGTGTATACTAAAGGATGTTGTCCTTTGAAATGGTCAATAGTTTGTGTATTTTAATTTGCTTAAGAAACTTTGCCTCCTTTTGATCGGAGATAAAGCCTATGATAACAAAGTACATGTACATCTCAATCACTTTACAGGTTTCTCGCTAATTATCGGTCAAAGCAATATGCCTCCCAGGTACTTGAGGGGACATAATAGAACGTGTATATTCTGGGAATGGCACGTTTGTATGACTGTTTCCGGATTTTTTTCTCAAAAAGAGTGTGAAGAGGTATGTGAGACCTCCAACATCCCAAAGAGTATCTTTCAAAACCAACATGTGCCAATTATTCCCGCCTATCTGCCTGGAAGGACCAGTCAAACTTTGTCTATTTTAAAAGAAAACCACAAGAAAGTATTAAATACTGCTTTGTCTTTGTCACCCTTACCCTGCAGCAGAATTGATACCATAAACAGTCAACCACAATTATTTCACCTTTGTCGTCATTTGCAGTCATTGCAGAGGTGCTAGACTTTTTTTTTGTGCATTTCAAATTTGTTGTAAAGCCTACATAAGTCCAGATGATCTGCAACGAATTTAAAAAAAAACGAAAAAGAAATATAAGCAATTAGAATTAGACTGATTTTGTGTGTGGGTTTGTTTTTAGAAATAATCTTAAAATGTATCTTTTTAATTGGACATATAATTGTTCTGCCATTTTTTTGTGAGTTCTATCTTAATGCAGATGTTTTGATGTGATCTCTTTCTGTTTTTGTTTTTTTCACAAATGCGGCTTGAGCATTTGATTCCAAATAGCGCTTTACAAATCTCATATGTTATTATTGTTATCAAAATTCTTCTTCTTGTTCTTGTTCTTCTTCTTCTTCTTCTTTTTCTTCTTCTTCTTTTTCTTCTTTTTCTTTTTCTTCTTTTTCTTCTTCTTCTTCTTCTTCTTCTTCTTCTTCTTCTTCTTCTTCTTCTTCTTCTTCTTCTTCTTCTTCTTCTTCTTCTTCTTCTTCTTCTTCTTCTTCTTCTTCTTCTTCTTCTTCTTCTTCTTCTTCTTCTTCTTCTTCTTCTTCTTCTTCTTCTTCTTCTCATTATCATTATTATTCATAATTGACATTTTCAACCTTCTTTCATTGACTTTTCCAGAGAGGTGGCGGGTCCGGGGCACAGAGGATGGGGGCTGGTATGCCACCCCCCTATGGTGGTATGAGGGGCATGAACCAGAGCATGGACCAGTCTAGGAAGCGACATGCCCAGGTGGAGGCCCAAAAGAAATCACAAAGGTATGTTCTTGTAATTGTGTAATCTGGACCAATTCCTATAACGAGTTGTGATTGATCAAAATCAATTGCAAGTCCTCTATCTCCTTTGTACATAGTTGCGATTAATACCAACTCTTTTTATAAAACAGGGGCCCAGTTTTTATTGTAGCTTTCATTATATACAGTGAAAGATTTTATTGAAAATATTCATAATTTCTCTCTGAGTACTGAATTCACATTGATAAGAACAATACAATTGATAACAAAAAGGATGCAACAAATATACATTGTAATGTTATATGTAATATAAACATGAATTGAAAGTAAAATTCAGACTGATTCTATAACTACATATATTAACATGTGGAACACTTCTGGTAGAAAAAATTGTCCTGCTAGGACAACTATCTCCTGTGTTGTACTGTATTAAAATCCACATTCTTAATATTTCTGGCACTTCTTCAGCAAATGAAAATTTTTGTTCATAAATAAGAACATAATTTTGCCTCACTTTACCTTTCGAAGATAAGTTTCACACTTTGTAATGGATTGTGCAGTAATTAAAATAACTTTCTTAATGTTTCAAATGTTTCTGGCGCTTCTACGGCCAACTATGATATTTTCATGGATAATTAGACCTCACTTTACAATTTTATAATGATTTTTGCACCTTTGTAATGCACTGTCCCTGTTTCAAAATCATAATGTCAAATGTTTCTGGCACTTCTGCAGCAACAGGAAGAAAAAGAAGATGGCCGACAAGGTGCTACCCCAGAGGATCCGAGACCTGGTCCCAGAGTCCCAGGCCTACATGGACCTGCTGGCCTTTGAGCGTAAGCTAGACGCCACCATCATGCGCAAGAGACTGGACATTCAGGAGGCATTGAAGAGGCCTGTCAAGGTAAGATTTCATTGTCCCACCCATTGATTCTGATGTCGTTGTTTGTGCCTGGACCTGAGGATGTGGCCTTTAGGCGCTGTCAGTCTGTGTGCATACCTGGGGGGCATTTCACAAAACTTGTCATCAGTGACAAATGACAGTTTTTGTTATACTCTACTGATATCCTTGCTTCTGATCAGGTTTGTCACTGATATTTGTCATTTGTCATTAAAAAAAGGCTGTGTGAAATGGGTCCCTGGTCCTTACAGGAGATGAGATTTGCAGCTCCAGTGTGTTCTATGCTTAAGTTGTTTCATGGAACTGCTGTAGCCTAGTTGAAGGCTTGGTTGAAGGATCTATTTATGTCTTCAAATTTGAAAAACTAAGTTAGATATTGTTGGATCTCAACTGAAGAAAGAACTGTTTTCATGACTTAAATATTTACATAGAAAGAAATGTTGATATATATTTAAAGAAAAATCACAAAGAAGACCTTCAAAAGCAACAAGTCTTCTAAAAATTACTTAACTGGGTGTCAACCATTATCCACTGAGAAGCAGATACACTGTAGTCACATCACTACCAGGCCATTGTTTTATATTGGCAAACCTACTTCGTGGCAACAGACCAATTTAGTTTGTGCTGCACATCAAAATACAGTCTGGATATTGAGGCTATAAATTAAGAAATGCCAAACAATAGGCATTTCCACACCATTGTAACTTGACCAAGAGAGGGCAGTGTGTTGTACAGGGAGCAGCTGATTGGACAGAAGGGCCAGTTAGCCACTCCCTTCCCATTTTCTGGAGTACCAGCCCACGAACCGCCTTCACCTTCACGCACCCCTCTGGAATGACCCGCCCCTACGAGGTTACCCCAATTGCTCTTGATCGATATCGGTCATACGTGGTTACCCTCTGTATCGGTCCAACAATCTGATGAAACGCATCCTGATTCCTTTTAAATGGTCTGCCCTTCAACAATAGAATTATTGCCCTTCAACAATAGAATTAGACCAGAGAAAACTAATATTGTTCTTTATCTCTTGAGCACCACGCTGGGCTTGTGATTCCGCTATTGTAGTTATCCATCTCAGACCATCCGTTGATTGCTTGTTCTAGGTACTGTGCGGGGCTCAGGGTTTGACTGATAGGTCTATATTGCCTTGTCAAGGTTTAGAATGGAGTAAAGTAGGGCAGGTCAAAGGGACGTCAGCCGCACCTTCAAAGGACAGTATCAATCTTAAACTTGCACGGTTTTGAAGAAGAAAAAAAAAAGATTACCAAAAGGATTTGGTAGGAAGAATGATTATTAGGGAATCCTATGGATACGACTTAAGGCTGTAGGTCTCCTGGAATATTCTTGCTCTATAAGTGCGAGGGTAAAACAAATAATCAACCAGTCGCCATGTTTGCATTGCTCTAATTTTCTACAAAATTGGTGAGATTTTAGTATTGGTGGGCAAGGATGTTGGTGTCTGGTGTCTAGCCGATACTTCACAAGAATCTGCATCAAGGGTTCACAGTTTGGCTTCCAGCCATAGCACTAATGTCCATCAGCAAGGCATCTCAACCCATGTGAGGTAAAGGGGTACCTGGTAGGAACTTTTTCCTTGAGTTCTTTAAGCTGTGGGGCAGCTTGCCTCAAGCGAGGATTACTGTAGTACCTTGAGCATCATCTTGGTTGTAAATGTACACATGAGTGGAGTTGTTATTATTGCTGTATTTTAATCAGGATGAACTATCAGCCAATCCCAAAGCAATTCCAAGAAAGTTCTGAGATTTGAGAACATTCTTTCATTTTGTGTGACATAAACTGTCAAAGCTGGCCTACATGTACATGTATGTTTTTCTATCTTCATTTAGACATACCCTGTACATGCATTACACAAAAAAGCGTTCAGAAGTGAACATATCTCAATTAATTACAAATCAGTCTTTCCCGTGGAATGAAAAGATATACATGTATAGCAAAAAAACAAGAACTGAGAAATGTGTTAGGTTCCTAATTCCGTTTCTATGATCTCTCTGGGAAAGAAAACTAGTTTACTTTGCAAGATATGTTTTAATATAATCCCATGTTTAAAGGTACAGATTAGCCTTGAGTTCTGCATACTTAGTTTCCAGCAAATTAGGGAGGAAACATTCAAATCACCTTAATATAATAACCTGAGCAGAGCTCATTTTTATGAAGTCATGTTGTGGTCATCACCTAAACAATATGTACATTAATACTAAAGACATTAAAAAAAAAGATAGAGTCTTATGTTCATATTATACAATATATTTATGGATGCCTCTGTCCTTAAACAAACTCCAAGACTATTCCATTACTGCTCACCCTTTCAAAACCATTTTGTTTCTGGAATACTGCCTAATTGATTATTGCAATTAAATTGAACAAGACTAGTAGAATTGTTTTCATTCTAAGTGACAGACCAGTCATACAATAGGGGTATATATTCAACAGGCAGAGTAACTGTTATGATGGATGTTGTCATATGACACCATTAAACACAATACTCAATGCCGTTAACCTCTTTCCGTTATTGTTATCTAGTCACGTTGTTATCCTTCTATTAAACCACACCTGACACGCTATCACCATTACGTGTTCAGGCGTAAGTGGCTTTTAATCTAAATATAGAAAGGGGAGACAAAATAGAACAGAATCAATTAGTCTTTTTAGGGTTTGTATTCCATTCTTTATTCTGACACAATTTGTTCAATATTGTTGAAACAGGTCAAGGGTATTATTGAGAGCACACATCTCTCTACCCGATGAACTATTTACCAAGGTTGTCTTTTGTCTTTCTGAGTTTGCGCTCTTCGTTATGTCGCAACAGAATGCCAATCATTCGCGGAGTTTGTTCAGGAAAACGAATGTTCTTTTGTCGTTGACCTACAAAGGACAATGCTTCGATAACATCCCGTTGTCATGTGCACAGAGACACAGACAGAAGCGCTATTTGTATATATATAAAAATATATCGGTCAATGACATATAAACCATGCTGATGTGTAATCCCTGCTCACTCAATGATATGATCCGAAGCTCTCACTTAAGTTTGAAATTTTGCCTAGATATGTAGTTTTATTTGTAATTGCATTCATTTTTTGAAATACATATAATTTTAATGTATGATATTAGTCTAAGAGATAAGATAAATGGGAGAGTGAGATGGGAAAATAGCAGTGGAGTGTGGATAAAAGCGAAAGAGCTAGAGAGAGACAGAGACAGAGAGAGAGAGAGAGAGAGACAGACAGGCAGACGGACAGACAGACAGACAGACAGACAGACAGACAGACAGACAGACAGACAGACAGAGACAGACAGAAAGAAAGAGGGGATATGGAAAGATAAAGAGAAAGAAAGAAAGGGAGCGAGAGAGACATTTGACTTTGAAAAAGTCAAAACATTATCTTTCAAAGGTTCTTTTTCTATTAAATTTGTACAAATACATTTTACCAATAGTTTTAATGGGGCTTTGCAATCACACCTCAACAAAACAAATGCTTCATTTTTTTATTGTTCAATAAGTCTACAGCATATAGACCATCCACCAAGTCTCTAATTGAATGATAATCTACATACCCCCATTAGAAAACCTGAAGTAAAATTGAATCGAAGAGAAAACTAACTAGGAAATAGCTGGAGTTTCTGTGACCGATATTTCATCCGTATCAGTGTGTGGTTAAATCCGCCTCCGAGCAAAACCTAATTACCTATTTCTTACACTTTATTTAGTACTCTAATTGTAATCCAAAGTCCTTGACTCAGAAAAAAATGAAATGTCATTCACAAAATTTTGCGGACAATGGGACAAAGCGGGCAGAAAAAAAATCAAGTCATTGGAAACAAACTTACATCACCAAATGAACGGGTGTTCTAGTTTTCTTTGTAGGGGAAATTGTGTCAAGGGAAGATTGTCTAAATGGGAATAATGGGGTTTACCTAAACAGATAAACATAGTTTAGAAGTTGAGAGGTGCAATGTTTGTTTGGCCTATATTTGGTGAGTCTGAAACGTGCGCCGATGCGGTGTGATGCGGTGCGTCTCGAGGTTGGTTGGTGTGTGATCTATGAGTGTTATGGGTAGCCCTCAAAATGGAGAGAGCGAGAGAGAGAAGAAAAATATGAGAGCGAGCTGTTCGTCTGACTGCCAAGCCCATTGAGGAAATAAGGCAGAGACAGATGGAGAGAGATAGAGAGAGAGAAAGAGAGGGATAGAGAGATATAGAGAGAGCGCGCTAGAGAGAGAGAGAGAGAAAGAGAAAGAGAGAGGGGGAGAGAGTCAAGTGTATACTCTGGATAATTAGGGTGATATATAGGTCGCCGCTTATTCTCGTAATCTACAGACGTATTTGTTAAGCGATAAGTGGCACACATGCGAGCCAGCTCAAACTCAACCTGAACCGTACACTTTTGTTTCCTCTTATGATATTAATTGGGCCGATGTAAACACGATTCAACAGTAAAGCACACATATTTTTAACTGATAAATTTGTTGTTTGCTTTTGAATTGCCCTGTAATTCTATAATAAAGCTGCTTTATCATCTTGACGACCTAAAACTTAGCACCTTCTATAAACTAAACTTGAAATTAGTCTGGTGTCATAATATCTGAACTTATATGGCATAGCAATATATAGATATAGTGTTTGAAAATGCTGATAAAATCAATAAATCAAGTTCGGTACACTTGAACTTAGACATTCACAATGTATTTGAATGAGTCACTCATTACATTTATATATTTCTTTTATCAATAAAGAGTTTTCTCCTTGCCCTGTAATAACCTTTCACACTTATTTCCTTTAAAGTTTATTTTGAAAATGGTGAACTTTGTTGTCAACTTATAGATTAAATTTTAAGAAATATATAATAACGTAGCAGTAATTATGTTTTGACCTTGATAATTTTTATATGAATTCATGTTTAATGTCAGTAGGGACATAGAGCCTTCATTATTTGAAGTAAATTAAAAGGATTACCTTCAAAAAGCCAGAAAGGTTTTATTTCCATGGTAACTCCTGTAGAAGTAAATGCCCTTCTTTGCTTTTAGTAGAAAATCCAGACCTATTTTCTGCATTCTCTCTCTTTTTTTCCCTTCTTCTTCACGTTGGCACGTGGATGTTCCGATTATGAATAACAAATTTGTTGGTGATTGTAAGGCACACGGGATGGTCCCTAGCGACACAGCCTGAGTGCGCGGTGATACCCCCACTGCTGGTAGGCCCACTCCGTTACGCTATGCTCAAGATTAGCCTCCCTCGATTCCTCTTCGCACCTAGCAGTTTTCCTCGGAAAAACTGGGGGGAAGACGGAGAAGGCCAAATGCAAGGTTGCCCCAAAGAATGTCGGAATTGGGTCGTGGCAGTCAAGCGTAAAAATGAGGCCCTTTGAAGCTTTATTTTGTCCATTCTTATTTCTTTCTTTTTTTGCAGATTTTTCCCCCCTTCATTTCTCTTGGGAAGGGGTAAAACAATGTCACAAAAAGTCTTGATGTGTAGTTAGTGAGAGCCTATAGCAGGAAATTGAAATAAATCAAGAAAAAGAAAGGCTTTAGAAAACTGGATATATGTTGGGAAGCAGACGTTGAAAACTGAAATTATAAAGAAGCAATTAACAAAAAACTCATGAATTTGTAGCTTTAGAAAACTGGATAAATGTTGAGAAACAGAGACATTGAAATCTGTAATTATAAAAAGGAAATTTAATTTAAAATATAACAATTGTACTCCAAACTTGTAGTTGGGTATGGGAAGATGCACAGGAAATAAGACAAATACGAAGAGAGCAGAAAGAGCATGATAGAAAAATAAATTATCAGGAATACATAAGGCAAATATAAAAAGGAGGATGTTGTGCTTCAAACTTTTTAAACCATTCTAACTCTTTTTTTCCTTCTTCTGCATGCCCCTTGTAGAAATCAAATAATTTGTCCAAACTGCATATTATTTATCCACTTGAATGATATTCAAATTTATTTAATCAGATTCATCAGCTGTCCAACTTTTATAAACTTATTTTCTCTATCCTGCAATCTACTTTCCTTTTCAAATTCATATTTTAATTAAACCCCTCCCCCCTCTCCCCCCCCCCCCACCCCCCCCCCCCCCTTCTCCACCCAAAAAATCCCTCCCTTCCTGAGTCTTGAGCACATTTCTGCCACACCTTGCCTTTGTTCACCCTTTATCCCGTCTCTCACTCACCCTCTTGGATCTTGATTCCAAATTGCCGAAAAATGAGGATGGTCTCCGTGGGGTGCGCGCTAAGCCAGCTGTTTTGTGTGCTCTGCTTGTGGTCAATTGACTTATTGGGGCGTCATGCCTTGAATGATCCTTTCGTAAAGCCCTTTAGCGCGAGAACTAGCCGGACGCACAGGGGAAGGGATGAAGAGAAAGTCCCGGTTCAGACTGGCGCAAAAGTAGTGAGGTTGTCGAGTGCATCGACTTTGCCAGCCACTGTGCATGTTAATTCCCCCAATCTTGGCATTAAATTTGAGAAATTTGGTTTGTAATCTGCAGTAGCAATTTAATTTGTAATCAAGTTGCAATTTAACTTGTGATCAAGTTGGCATTCAACTTTGATATCATATTGTTTTGGTAATCAATTGGCATAATAATTTGCATGTTAATTCCCGCAATCTTGGCATTCAATTTGAGAAATTTAATTTGTAATCAACAGTGGCAATTTAACTTGCAATCAGCAGTTGCAGTCTAAATTGTAATCAAGTTGGCATTCAACTTTGATATCATATTGGTTTTGCAATCAATTGGCAGTTAATTGTTTCAAGTTATTTTGTAATCAACTTGACATTTAACTTTGATATCACATTGGTGTGGTAATCAATTGGCAGTCAATTGTTTCAAGTTGTTTTGTAATCATAGAGATTCAAATTGCAATCAATTACTCATTTGACTTCTATTTCATCCCATCATTCGTATTGATTGTGCTTCATTATTTACTCAATGATTTGAGATAAGCTATCTATTCAATTTCAAATTCTCATTCATCAATGAATGCATTCAAACTGACTACAATTGACTGTGCATTATAATACCAAACTTCTTCAGAAATAAAGGTGTGTATTTTTTTTTACATGGAAAGTAGGATGAGCAGTACCTATCAGTTCATTAGTCCATGTATGTGTATGTAAATATATCAACAAGCAAACAAATAAAACTGCCATTTTCTAGATTATGATAATGATGATTATGGATCTATGATTTATCTTCAAGTATTCAAAATGGGGCTATCATTGGTGGGGAAGGGGTAGTTAACTAGCAATTTGCATTTTATTTCTAGATTTCTGGTAAGGCAGGTGCTTATAAATGCATCAGGTGAGTCGACCAGGACAAAGTCTTGAAAGTGTGAACGCTGTCAATCGTTGAGAGCAGAGTGGTCGGGAGGGAGCTCAGGATTTGTTGAAAAATTCCCCCGTCAAAGAAATTGAGCGCTTACCAGGGGTACGACTTCAATCAGCACAACACATTAATCACACCTTTGAGCCATTAATACAATATCTAGAGCTTGTCCGTTTGCAAATACATGAAAGGCCCCAATGAGTGGTGAGTGATGTACGACGGCCAGAGAAGTTTCCATTTTCTTCTTTTATGCATTCTTTTCCTCATTATTCTCCATCTCCACTCTACTTTTTTTCTGTTAAACCAAATTGGCATTTGGCCTGGGCAAAAGTATTTGGGAGAAGTTGTGTTTTTCCTAACTTGCTGGCTTCTTTTCCTCTTTATTCACTCTCTCATGTAGTAGAAGTAGTAGTAGCAGCAGAAGAAGTAGTAGTGGTAGTAGTAATAGCAGTAATGATAACAATAACAATAATAAACATAAAAGAGTGTTCTAGCAAAGCGCTCATGTCTGTCAGATTTGATACTCCTGGCGCTCCTTAATTATTACTCCGGCTGTCATTATGGCGCTCTAGCATTTCAAGGAATTTATTCCTGCCAGGTACCCATTTACCCCACTTGGGTGGAGTGTGGCAAAATGTAGATAAATGTCTTGCCAAAGCACATTCTATCGTCGTGGCAACGTATCCATTAGACCACGACAATATTAATAGCAGTATAGTAATAGTAATATTAATAGCAATAGTGATAATGATAATAATAATGATAATAGTAAAAGTATTATTAGTAGCACTAGCAGTAGTAGCGGGAGCAGCAGTAGTACTAGTAATAGTAATAGCAATAGTAGTAGTATATAATACTTAAAGTGACATAAGAAGTGACCCAAAACAGATAGTTCTGAAGTCAGATTTGAAGAACTGTTGACAGATGCAATTTAAATTGAGTATCATGACTGAATTTTGTGATACTACGTCAGGAGGAAAACAAAACGAAAACAGCGTGATGAGCTTGTGTTTATGTTTTGGTCTGCTGTTTATATTTGTGTAGAGTCGGATCATGTTTGTGAAGACGTCACTAACATACAAACATGCTGAGTGACATATTTGTAGACGTGAATGAAAATGTGAATTCCCTTGAGGCAAGGATGTTTTAATGTGTTACTGCTGAGATGCTCCACTTTAGTTCACTTCCGCATATTTTCGTTTGTTGATAAATAAGAAGATAAGTCCAATGGGTCATCAGGCAAGCATGAGAAGAAGAATAGAGGTGGGAGGATGAGAGTTTGGAAGATGCTCAGGAAGTATCAGCTGGAGATTTCGTTTTTAAACCAAGAAGGTGGGCGTCATTGTCACGCTCCTAGCTGACTGCATTCCAAGATCTGAGGCTGCGTTCATAACGTTCAAAATCTGGATCTCCCCCCAAAAAAAACGTCTTAAGAATGTTATATGTCAAAGTGTGTTTTATATTGGCATTCTTTATTGGTATATTCATAATCCCATTTGGGTCTCAAAAAATTTGTATGAATGCATCTTGATCCCATTCTCTTTGAGACAATAAGCATTTTTTGTAATTACACCATGGGCTGCAGAGCGCTCCAGTGACGTCACAGGTCATAGGGGCATTTCCACCCAGAATAAATCGGAGATGGCGAGCTCCGTGCTGCTCACACGTATCCTACCTAATGGAATAGCCTTCCTGAAGACTTTAAACAGTGTAAAAATCATGTAAAAACGCTGAACTGTTAAAATTATTTCAACATGCGCCTGAGCACTCCACAGAGAGGATTTGGCGCTATATAAAATCACATTTATGATTATTATTTATTGTCATTATTTAGTATATAGGACATGTATATCAAAAGCAATTATGATGAATAGACAAAAATATACATTAGTTGTGAATGGGCATCTTGAAAATGAAGCAAGAGGGAGAAAATGGGTGAAGGGGGGGGGGGGGGGGGGGGTGCTAGCGTCAAAGATGGGTAAGGGTAATGGGAGCAAGAATTTGAGATATTGTTTTGTGCCTTGAGAAATGAGAGCAAACAAGAGATGTAGGGTGATAAATAGAGAGGAAAACAATCATCTTCCTCCTGCCCTACTTTCTTGTCCTACATCTTTGACACAATTTAGAGAAACATCTCTCTTCAGCTCTAATTCTTCCTCTCTCTCTCTCTCTCTGCCTCTCTGGAAGTTTAAAAGAAAAGTCTCATTTGGCATCTCTCTGTTCTCTCTGCACTCTCTCCCTCTTTCCTTCTCTCTCCCTCTCTCTCACTTTCTCTCTCTCTCTCTCCTGCTCTGTCTGTCTCTCTCTCCCTCCCTCTCTATTCCTTTTACTCTCTCTTTCCTCTTGCTCTCTCCCTTAAACTCTCTCTTGCTCTCTATCTTTCTCTCTTGTTTGCCTCCATCTTGATCTTTTTCCTCTTTACTCACTATATCTCCCTCCCTCTATCTATCTCTAGCTCTTTCCACTTTCTTTTTGTGTGTGCACTCTCACTCTCAATTTCGCTCTCTGTACACATCTTTCTTAACCCCTAACTCTTTATTTCTTTTTCTCTCTTCCCCTCTCATCACATTTACATTATTCCTTTTTTTTTTCTCTCTCCTTATTCCACCCTCTCCATTTGCCATTTCTCCTATCTCTGTCTCTCTCTCTGTCTTTTTCTCTTCTCAGGTTGCATTTTACCATTCTCTTTTTATTTCTTGTCATTTTGGACCCTGTTCTGCCCCCCTCCTTTTTCTGCTCTCCTTCTTCTGCTCTCCTTCTGCTCTCTTTATTTCTTCTTTCTTTCTTTCTTTCACTCTCTCTCTCTCTTTCTTCCCCTGTTTCTCCACAAACTTTTTATTCTTTCAAGACAAGAACTTGAACGACTTCTCAAAGTTAAAATGAATCATGCAAACTTGACAAACTCGATCCCAGGGCTGTAGCCGACAGCGAATAGACTCCCTGCAAGGAAAGTTTGGTGTCTCTAAATTCCGCATCTTTCCCCTTGTCATTGTCATCGTCACGGAAACGAAATGAAGGTCATGATGACCGGTGGACAAAAAGGAGCTGTTAGCACCCACCGATCAGTCACTCCCGGGTTGCTCCAGTTGATTTTTCATTGTTTACTTTGATGATGCGTTGATATGGCGCGCATGTTCAAATTGGGATTGGCCGCTTCCCTCTTTTTGTTTACAGTATGGACATCCACGATTTGTTTATGTTCTAGTTTGGGGGAATTTGTCAGTGCATGGGGTAGTATTACCGATGAATTGACATGGCTGATGAAATACACCCCTCCCCCCTCCCCACCCCCCTCCCCACCCCCACCACCATCACTAGTGGGAGCCCACTTCACCTTTTCTGTCATTCTCACCCAAACTCTGACATCTTCCATCAGTCTCTCCATCCAATTTTTTCCTTCTATTTTGTTCTTCCTGCCTTCATGCCTTGTTTTTACTTGATTCGATAAACCTAAATCTGCTCTCTCTATTTAGCTATCTCTCCATTTCTCATTTTCTTTCCTAATAATTTGTGCACTACATTTATTCTTGCATTTTAGCCAAATCTTCTCTTCCTTCTACCCCTTTTAATAGCTCTCTGTCCCTTTTAATAGCTCTCTGTCCATCCTTCATCCATCTATGAATTTGTAACCATTTTTTAGTAGATGACTTAAGTTTAATATAGAGCACAACGCAATTTAAAGATGAACTACATGTACACAATTTAAAGATGAACTGGGAAAATATTGACTTCTAACAAACAAAAGTATATATAAAAATGAAAAAGTATAACACTTTGAATGAGAGAAGAAGCAGCACTACCACAGGTAGTTTGTATAGAGTTTAGTTGTAGAAGAAAGAGCAACTCAATTTAAAGATGAACTATTTTAAAATTAGAAACTATAAAACTTTGAATAAAAGAAGAAGTAACACTACCACAATGAAAATAAAATAAGAGTATTTTCATTGTTCGCCACTGGTTTAGAGGGAATTACTTAACACTAACAGATAAACATGATCATGACACACAATACCTGAATCGCAGGTGAGGAAACTTTATTGAGTTGTCGAGTATTGTCACTGCGTGGACTTGTTACGCTGATGCTGCGCTCACGGTAATTGCCGCGGGCATGTTTTTTCTCGTCTTCCGCGATCTTTAATCTGTGCTACAATAGCTACCTGACCTACTTCATGCTTGGCTGTAATGACAGATTGGGGGAGAGTGAGAGAGAGTATGCATGGGAAAGAAAGAGAGAGGCTGGGAGAGAGAAAGTGAGAGAGAGAGAGAGAGAGAGAGACAGAGATAGAAAATGCATGGGGAAAAAGGAAGAGACCAAATATTTACAAGAAGAAGACTGTTAGAGATAGTGATGGGTATTTTAGAGAGAAAAACAGGAAAGAGGAGATTGAGAGGGAGAGGAAACATAAGAGAGAGAGAGAGACAGAGGAAGGGAGAAAGAAGGAAGTTACAGAATATTTAAAAGAAGGAGAGTGTTAGAGATAGCAATGGGTGATTTAGAGAGAAAAACAGGAAAGAGAAGAGAGAGAGAGAGAGAGAGAGAGAGAGAGAGAGAGAGAGGAAACGAGAGAGAAAGAAGAAAGATACAAAATATTTACAAGAAGTAGGCTGTAAGAGACAGTGATGGGTAATTTAGAAAGAAAAACAGGAAAGAGAAGACAAAAACATACAGTAGGCTTAGGATCTACCTGTACTACTTCTGACAAGCACCTTTCTAATTCATTGTTTTATGAGTGGTAGAACAAATGAAGGGAATGTGCTAAAATCCATGATTTGTACCAGACTTTTTTTTAATAGCATTTGATAGGAAAATGTTTAGGTTTAAGTAAGTGGTGAGCCATGGAAACTATGCTAGAAGAAAGGTAAAATTCACTTGAGTTTTTAAAAACTTTTTATAAAGGAATCACACATTTAGAGTTGAATTTGATATGTCATGGCTCCTATAGTTCAAATGATATCACACATTTAGACATGACTGTCTTCTGACTGTCTTCTGACTATTTTTCGTTTGATATTTGTTAATTTAATACATTTTGTAAGTTGTCATGAAAGTTACACAACTATTTAATCCAACCAAACTTGAGTGTTACAGGTGGTTCGATATTATCAATTTAAAATGGTAAAATGTATTGACAATATTTTCTATTACTACACCCATCAACCATGTAGATGTCCTAAAACAAGCACTCTTTCATTTCATATTTTTGACCTTGAGAAAATTATTCTGAGGTTTACCTTTAAAATACCTTCAAAAGCTGTTGGTACGTTTCAAGAACTGGGGTATACTCTCCCATTTATTCTGGTACGCCAGGGAGAGCTTAGGCCTAGCTCGTCGGAGGCGGTGAGTCTTTGAGCAGCTAAATCTCCAGTAGTAAATTACTTTTTTAAGTTCATCCTTTTGAAGGACGTTAGATAAAGAGATTTCTCCTTTTCCTTTGAAGACTTCTTCCACGAAGGCGAATGAATGGATGGAAGAAAGAACAGGAAAGAAAAATGAACTCGTTCTCTCCCACACCTGGTTCGAGATGCACTTTTACCAAGATATTTCAAAAGAACATAATAAAGTTTGAAAGGAAGCTTATTGCCGCCTGATCAGGATTTGGTTAATCATTCAAGTTATTTGTTTGAATCGGAACCCCCTCCCTGTCAATATTTTGTAATTTTTAAGGAAGGTTTCAAGGCTTCATTTCTTAATCCACTTTAAAAGGAGAAGGGGGGGGGGCATCATTGGAAAAAACAGTGTTGTAAGAGTCAGTAACTAATCATATGTAATACTATCGAAGAAAATGGAGAAAACATCCTAAAATTATAAGATTTATCTTGAAAAAATATCAGATATTTATATATTTCAATGTAAAACCTACTTTATCTTCTTTGCTACTCCTCTGCCATGGAATAAAAAAGGGCATCCAAACTTAAGTCTACTGCATCGCCACCTTGTTTCTCTCATGCAACTCAGTCCGCATTTTGAACAAGTTATTTTTGTAAATCCTCGTCGCTCTGGAGTGACCTATATGTACCTGTGTTCCAAATACCCGCGGTGTCTGTTTTATTTAGAGAGGAGTTCATGCCAGTGAACACGGTGATTAACCCAGTAACCTAATTCTTGCCTGTGTGTATATTTTTTTTGTCTTTTCTTCTCATCTTGCGCCCCCATTCCGTACCTCAAGAACAGCCATAGGGGATTCCCCTGTTAAGCGATAGAGGGGGCAAGAATCATACCTTGGGTGTCGGACAGGTATTGAATCCATATTGATGACTTAAAGTTCAAAACTGGCAATTGTTTACCTCATCCTTTTTTCCCTTCTTTTCTCGTAAACCCTGTTTATATTCTCATATTCCTACTCCTATTCCTTCTCCTACTCCCATTTCTACTCCTCTTCCTACTCCTACTCTGACCCCTGCTCCTGCTTCTACTCCTCCTGCTCCTGCTCCTGCTCCTACTCATACTCTTTCTCCTACTCTTTCTCCTACTTTTTCTCCCACTCCTACTCCTACTCTGCCCCTACTCCTCCTTCTACTCCTTTTCCTACTCTGCCCCTACTCCTCCTCCTACTCCTACTCTGCCCCTACTCCTCCTCCTACTCCCACTCCTTCTCTTTCTCATATTCCTTCTCCTACTCCTATTCCTTCTCCTACTACTATTTCCACTCCTACTCCTACTCTGACCCCTGCTCCTACTCCTGCTTCTACTCCTACTCTTACTCCTAGTCCTACTCCTACTCCTACTCTTACTCCTTCTCCTACTCCAACCCCTACTCCTGCTCCTTCTACTACTCCTTCTCCTGCTCCTGCTCCTACTCATACTCTTTCTCCTACTCTTTCTCCTACTCTTTCTCCTACTCTTTCTCCCACTCCTACTCCTACTCTGCCCCTACTCCTCCTTCTACTCCTTTTCCTACTCTGCCCCTACTCCTCCTCCTACTCCTACTCCTTCTCTTTCTCATATTCCTTCTCCTACTCCTATTCCTTCTCCTACTACTATTTCCACTCCTACTCCTACTCTGACCCCTGCTCCTACTCCTGCTTCTACTCCTACTCTTACTCCTAGTCCTACTCCTATTCCTACTCTTACTCCTTCTCCTACTCTTACTCCTTCTCCTACTCCTACTCTTACTCCTTCTCCTACTCCAACCCCTACTCCTGCTCCTTCTACTACTCCTTCTCCTAGTCTTACTCCTTCTCCTACTCCAACCCCTACTCCTGCTCCTTCTCCTACTCCTACTCCTACTCTTACTCCTTCTCCTACTCTTACTCCTTCTCCTACTCCTACTCTTACTCCTTCTCCTACTCCAACCCCTACTCCTGCTCCTTCTACTACTCCTTCTCATACTCTTACTCCTTCTCCTACTCCAACCCCTACTCCTGCTCCTTCTCCTACTCCTACTCCTACTCTTACTCCTACTCTGACTCTGGTGTTGCTGCTGGCGCTACTTTAACTTGTTCCAATACTTCTATAAACATTTGAAATAAAACAATCATAAGCATCATATTTACCTGATAAGTAAGAAAATAGAACTTTTTGAGAGGTGATTGCCTGAGTCGTACATCCACCGTGGTTGTTTGTAAGAGAAAGAACTGTCCCAACGGTTATGATAGAATGCAGCTTTAAGATGTTGAAATGAGGATATGGTTTATTTTTTCTGGAAATAGCACCCCCGATTAACCTGGAAACACAGATTTCTTCCAACGATCTCTCTCAAGTGTAATCTCTCTCTAGACCCAAATATAAACTTACACATTTGCCCTTCATCAGGAATCAATTCTCCTCCTTCTTCCCCCCTCCTCTCTTTCTTTTTACTCTTAATAGGCCTGTCATCATCAGCTCTAAATTGCCAAATAACCCGCTATTTTAACTATTTTGCCTCATCAGCCCGCAGCTGCAATTAGCAGGATATTTGGTTTTAGTTTGCAAAATATCCCGCTAATTGTCCGGTGTGTTTCCACCAGCCCGAAGACTCGCATTATGCCCGAGCGCTGAGCAAAATATCTCAAGCTAATTTCTCGAGCTCGAGTTAGTTTCAAGGTCGAGTCTCGAGCTGATGAAGACGCGATTTGTTAAACTTCAGGCTTATTTCCCAAGTCAGAAATAGCTGGCTATTTGGGAATCTTGAGCTGATGTAGACACACCTACTGATATCTTCTTGCCTATTCTCTTTCTTCTTCTCTTCAGTGGTCACTTTTCATCACCCATCTCTTATTTCATTCATGCCAGTATCGTGCCATCAGGGGCTCTGTTCACCTAACCTTCCGTTTCCTCTAATTCTATAATGGTAATATTGTAATTCATCCCGGAGTGATAGTATTATAACTTAAAGCCTATCTGCACTAGATTGGCCAGGAGGAATTAGACCTGCCTGCATGGTCACTGACAGGTGGTCAGCTCTCAATTAACATAAGAAAAAGGGACCATGGGGGACCAATGGTCACCGATTAGGCATTGTTTGCTATATAGAAGGCGCAAGTAGCTATAAGTAGTGCAGTGAGGCTTTAAATAAAAAAAAAAATAGAATAGAAAATATAAAACATAATTAAATTCTTAACATAGGGCTACAAATGTATATCTTTCAATGAATGACAATATTTTTTTATTTTAATGATGTACTTTAAAAAAGTCGAACTTCAATCCCAACTTTGTTTCAAACCCTGTGTATAGAATTAAAAGTGCTTTTGTATTGTATTGTATATTCTCGTTTCGCAGGTTGAAGACCTTTTGTATGAGGTGTCTGGTATGCTGCTGAAATCACTTTTGTATTTGAATTTGATTGTTGCACATAAAAGAAAGTAGTTGTGATTATGAAACCGCAGTTATTCCTTTTCCCAGAAAGAACAGTTGGTCTATGACTCTATGTATTAATATACATCTGTTTCTGATATCAAAGTCACATTTTACGTCATTGCGTTCCAGTTGAAACTTCATTGAGCAAAAATAGCTGGCATTATGAAACAATGGCTGTAAAGAGAACAGTTTTTCTTCTGCCTCTTCAATTTTTTTAAGCTCTTTCTTTTTTTTCTGTGTTTTATATTTCATTACAAAGTAGTCATTGTTTGTCGTAAGTCAAAAAACAGGTTTTTATTTATGAACTATGACTGAGGAAGAAAGGTTTGTTGGGGGTCATATTTTATTATTTTTGCAGTGCTTCAGCATTATATTTCTTCAGAAATATCAAGAATTATCAGAAATTATGCGAACTTTCTTTCCTTTGTACTGGGAAGCTCTGTATGCTCAAAACAATGACAGCCCCCCCCCCCCCCCCTTGTTATTCCTTTTTTATTTGTCCAAAGCACACAGTTGCTCCGTCTTCAAAGTGTTTTTGTTGTTATTAGCAGTTCAGAAGAAAAATTGAATTGATGGGAGTGTAACCTGATATCAGCATGAATATTTTTTCCCATTATGAACAAAAAAAATCAAGAAAAAGTGCCAAAGAGCCTGTAAAAACAAAAAATAGCAATATCTCATATCCATATTTCTTGGAAAAGATATTTATAATGGGCCATGGTGCCTGCAGGTACACGGAAGCAAATTGGTTGACTAAGATGAAAAAATACTTACTTTTAATAATATGCCTCTGTGGTGTTATGATATTAGCTTACATTATAACAGCAGCAGTTATAGGGTACGTGTAATTGTGTCATCCATGTAGGAGGGTGTGGGCTTTTAGAAGTTGTTCATTGTTTTTGTTTTCTTCTGAGGGGATTGGATGAAGGATACCTTTGATGATCCGAATTTCTGACATGGAACGTTTGTCTAATTGTGTCATATTCAATTATTGTACCCTTTTACAGAATGAAATATTAAATACCAGTCTTGCAGAATTTGTTGCCAAGCAAATGGGTGTCACGAACAAAGCCTTTAATTTAGCCAACTTTAATAATTATTAGATGATTCTTTATACAAACTTCTTATGAATTTTCTATAGTCTGAACACGCTGTGATTCTTGGCCATTGCGGATAAGGTAATCATCGTTCCATCTGTTGTCGGTCTGGTGTCAGTCTCAGGGATATCAGGGTTGAAAGTAGTATTAAAGATGTCACGCCCGGGTGTGCAGACTCGTTTCGATGGAGGATACGAAGACATCATTATGTAGGTCCTGAATGGTTGTGACATTGAGGCCACAGTCAGAGCCTGTGTCGGGGTATTAGGCCAAGCATCTTCCTTAAGAGGGGAGGCTTAGGGTAACTAGAACGACAGATCCTTTCCAACCAACTCTGACATCATCAAAGTTGAAGAAGAGGCAAAGATGGAGGGAGGAGGATGGAAGAAGTGAAGGGGGAGAAGGGAAAAAAAATTGAAGAACAGTTTGAAAAAGAATGATACAAAACTTCGCAAAAAGTCATACAAATTATTTTACCAGAAATTTCTCAATTTTTAAAAATTGTTTTGGATCACTTTTATTAAAAGAGCACTTTAAAAAAGCACAGATTTATCTGCTCTCCCAAGAGAATTGGAAATTGTGATTTTCAATATTTTCTCTTTGTGTTTTAAAATCAGATGATGAACTTAAACATTGACTGTCCATGACACTTATTCAAAGAAAAAATGTTGTATGACCCTTTAAAATTATTTTGTCTTTCTTATTTGCATCGGCTTCTTGAAAGTCTTTTTTTCTCCTTCTCCTTCTTCTCTTTCTCCTCCTCATTCTCATTCTTCCCCTTCTCCTTCTCCTCATTCTCCTTCTCTTTCTCATCCTCATCCACTTTGTCCTTCTTCTCCTTCTCCTTCTCCTTCTCCTTCTCCTCCTCCTCCTCCTTTTCTTTCTCCTTCTTTCTCCTTTTTTTTTTCTCCTTCTTTTTCTCCTTTTCCTCCTTCTCTATCTCCCTCTTCTCTTTAACCTGAAATGTGTGTGAACTTTAAAGAGCTACATGTTAAAGTAAGGTAGATCACTCTCCAACTTGGTAGCCAGTCCTCATTATTTGTATCTTTATCCTATTTCCAAACGCCTCTACATTTAGCTGAAACGTTGATCCAGGATATAGGCGGCAAATCTTCCAATTAGCGCAGCCTAAACATATCTAGGTGATTCTCTTTGAAATGGGCAGAACAACGGGATCGCAAGATTTGATTGAAGTTTTTGCAAGATCTGCTTTCTTGTTTAGGGAAAGCATGTGAATCACCAATTAGCATTTGCCGATATCCTGTCGGATTGGCTTAATTGCAGGTGAGGAATTCAGTCGGCTTGCTTCATTCTTACCTGTGCGACTATAGTCTATAACTCAGACTCGAAACCGTGATACTCGTGCTTCACAGAGTCTCAAGGAAATATCAGAATTCATGAGGATGGCATCCAAATCTAGCAGCTCATCTATCATCTATAAGTTCATCTTTACATTAATTAAACCTCAATTGTTCTCTTTAGTGGTTTATAGTTGTGCCACTTAAACCCAAATTTCTGCCGAAGATGTGTGAAAATGAACTAGCACAAGTTTGATGCGTAAGCTGAGAAATGAAGATGGTGCACAAGTTGTTTATGAATTTTCTTTTAAAAGCATGAGTGGAAGAGAATGGGGAAGAAGATGATTGAGATATTAAAGTAAAAGAATAATTTTCTACTAGCTTTGTAGTTCTTTGAAGTGATGAATAGCTTATAGTTTCCCGCCAGTAGAGTCATTGTCAGTTACAATGATTGCGAAACACTACAATGAGAAAAGGGGGCTAGCGTGCGTGTGATTTTCTGTGTTTGAATCGTAGACTACTCGCTTCATCAGACATGTGGGCGAAGGATGTGTAACCCATGACCCTGGCACAGATCTTGGCGTTATGGTTAGGATTAGATAGAAGGGAGCGAGAGAGGATCGAGGGAGGAAGGGAGCATGTGATCAAGGAATTGGGACCAGCAAGAAGTGAACCGGCTCAAAAACATCACAGAGATACTCTCCCTTTGCCGTTTTTAAAAATCATAACGTAAATCAATTTTCAGTCTGAAATGGGATATGCTATTGTACAGTGTATATCACTGGCTGTCCACAAGGAGGCCGATGTAAGATCGACGATGTACGGAGCTTGTCATCAAAGAATCGGAACCAGCAATAGGACCACTGTATCTTGAAAGTTAACTGGCTCAAAGCATGGAGTACGTCCATGCTCAAAGACATCACCAAAGGCCTGTCTTGTCAGCTCGAGTTTGCCAAATAACACAGACTAGGGATATTATCCCAAGGCTCGAAATTGCGTCTTCAACAGACTGATACGCTCATCACAAACTAGTCGATGTTAATTGTAGAAAATCCAAATTCCTATTTTGAATTTGGTTGCTGTACCAATTGTCATCACTGTACTCCAGTTTTGTGCCACTTGGCTGAATGCCATTGATATATATTTCATAGTAAGGCCTGAGGGAAATACATTATGGTTCTATTTTCGTTTGTGATTTATTGATTTAACAAAATTAGATTATGTGAATGTGGTATGAATTATTTCCTTGTCCATATGTTTTATTTGTTATTTCCGAAAAGATGTCACATAGGCGATCGATGCACGGATAGGAAGATGAAAAGAATTTGGGAATATGGAGAAACATTTCGAAGAAAATTGATAGCAAATTGGCCAAGACAAGTATTTTTTAAATTGCATGATTTAGGATCAAAATGGAGGGGAAAGGACAGAGAATTTGACTTGAAGAAGACCAAGTTGGAGGAATGAGAGATAGAGTGTATAAGGCTGATCAAAAGGTCATGACTGCGACCTAGTTTTGGTGAAGTGCGAAGTGCATGACATGTGCGTCGTTGATCGTTTGTGATTCGTCCCCCAAACATTCAAATCCAGGCAGACTGGAAGGGGAAGGATGGGTGAGGAAGGGCTGGGAGGGAGTTGGGGTATAGGGTTCCGTCGGTCTGGTCTTCGGTTGGGGTTGGGGTAGGATGGTGCTGGGAATAGATGTAACGTAGGATGGTGTTGTGGTGGTGTTGTGGTGGGTTATGTTGGTGTTTTTGTTGTAGTTGTGGTAGTGTTAGGTATGCATATGGGGTTGTGGTGGTGTTGGGGTAGGGTTTTGGTGATGTTGTGGTGGTTTTGTGGTGGTGTTGAGTTGCTGTTTCTGGTATGATTGTGGTAGTGTTAGGGATGCATGTGGGGTTGTGGTGGTGTGGGGAAAGGGAGGAAGTTTGGGATAAGGTTGCGGTGGTCTGGTCTAGTGCTGTAGTCAAACGTTTAACCGTCCGGTATCCGACCGCCCATGGCGGATTCCGTTTTCAATTGGACGGTTTCGTTTTCCCGTTTTTTTTTTTTTTTTTTTTTAAGTTTCGATTTATGCCCCTCCACCTGGCACTATGCCTGGCAATGTCTCCCAGCTTAGTAATCTGTGTGTTGACTCACTACTCCGAAACTAGAACAACACTCGAATTTGTCTGTCATCTTGGTTTGAAAGTAATCTTTGTAATAGATCTCAATATGTAGTTTATAATAATAATAAACACGGCGTACCACAAGGTTCTATCCTAGGTCCTCTACTGTTTTTCATTTACATTAATGATCTTACACATTCTTCTAAAAACAACATTGTTACTATTATTTGTGACAAGTTCACAAGCATAAATCGGCGCCTTCAAATGCACCTCGCAGTTAAATGAAAGTCCTTCCCGCATTTTCACACGGACCTGGCTCGCTGGTTCAAAAAAAAAAAAAAAAAATGATTTTTTAATTTTTATTTTTTTTTTAAATAATTTTTTTATTGAATCGTTTAACCGAAAACCGTCCGGTTTTGACTGGCGGTTAAACGGAATTGGAGATATCCGTGATGTTACAGCACTAGTCTGGTCTTCGGGTGGGGTTGGGGTAGGATGGTGCTTGGATTAGGTATATCGTAGGATGGTGTTGTGGTTGGTTGTGTTGCCGTTTCTGGTGTAGTTGTCGTAGCGTTGGGGATGCATATGGGGTTGTGGTAGTGTAGGGAAAGGGTGTAGTAGTGTTTGGGTTGGGTTTGAGCTGGAATGGAGTTGAAGTGGGGTTATGGTGGTGTTAAGCATAGGGTTGCCATGATGGTGGGGTGGGTTGGGGTATGGTTTTGGTGGTGTTAGGATTGGGGATGGGGTTAGGGTAGGGCTGTGATGGTGTTCGGGGAGAGGATGGTGTTAGGGATAGGGTTGTGGATATGTAACTGTAGGCATAAGTATGCATTGTTCTTCCAAACTTTTCTATTTTGTACTGCTAAAAGCAAGTCTGCCGTACAGCATCATATAGGCAAACATTTTTGAATGGAGATCACATGGTTAGCTAGATGAAGGTCGTGTCACAAAAGTCCAGGTATATTTAGAAAATATAAAAGTTTTTAAACCATCATGTTGAATCTACTACATCACATCAATTTTTCAATCAATTATTCATCAATTTATTATATTGTAAAAGTTAGGTATGACCAGATGGTTAGTCCAAATTTAGGATATGTTATTGTTCAAGATCAAAGCTCATATTTTCTTGACATAAATCTAGTTTTCTCCGGATCTTACAAAGTGACGTGCTTGATGGACCTCCCCTGGCAAAAATGCAAATAATTTTGGATATATATTGCTGAAATTGCTACGGAATTTGGCAATTGCAGTTCAAGCTAAATAGGCCTATATCACAAATATCTTTTTGCAAGAGGACTTTTATTTAAACTGAGTGGTTTTATTTTTCTTCCCTAGGATATTAAACTTCCTTGGGTTCACCTGTTCTTGGTTATTTTTAAGGAGACATGATAAAGTTTGAGGTAAAGTTTGATTCTCCGGAATAAAAGGTCATTTGCCCAGACCAACCAAGCCGTTCCTCCCCGTCTCTTTTGGCATATTAGGGTCATTAACCTCCAGAGCGGAAAATGGCCTTTCCAAACCAAAGAAAGTGCAGGCATGTTGACCTTGCACTGATGAACATTTTTACGCAGAGATGAAGATTTTTTGTTGATGCTGAAAAGGCTTTTCATCATATGACATCAACCTGCTCCTTCACGCCTGATGTCTGCGTGGGTTGGTGCCCATGCTTTTTCAAGAAGATGATTACCCGGGCTATGTTCTTCCTGAAAATCATGTGGTCAGTCTGTCATTAAATGTTCACCCTTTCCCCGGTGGCATATCGATCATCGATCTGATGCAAAGGTGAAGACTAATTGTGTGGTTGATGTGGCCGGTCGCAGTGTATGCAGTTGCGATTACTAGCAATCAGTCAAAATTTGATTTTAATTGTTTGTTAGTTTAGGCAATCTCCCTTTGGGCGTAGGTGGCAAGCTGGCCTTTCACTTGCAGAGCCATATTGGGAGACCTTGTGGTTTAATGTTTGAAAGTCAAGGGTAGGAGGGGACAGTGTTGATGCCTGGGTTGGTGGTAGATAGAAAAGGTCATTGTCGGATGTGAACAACCCTGTTGACACTGATTGAATGCCTCTCAATACACACATCACAATCAGAAGCTGGGGATTTGCAGACAGCTAGGAGTATTTGTAAAACAAACTGTAATAACTGTATTTAAAATAAAATATTAAGATATCACTTAAAGCCTATCCGCACTAGTTTGGCCTGGAGGAATTTAGACCTCCCTGCGTGGTCACTGGCAGGTGGTTATCTCATCAAATTAGCTCTCAATTAACATAAGAAAAAGGGGACCATGGGGGATCAATGGGTACCGCTTAGGCATTGTTGGCTATATAGAGGGCGCAAGTAGCTGCAAGTATTGCAGTCCTGCTTTAAACAGTAAAGGTTTCATAATGATGTCATGTAGAATTATTCAAAATAATTATGTTATAGAATACTGAACAACAATAATTGCAAATATATCTCCCTCTTCTCTTCGAAGAATAAAATGTATGTTTGGAGCTCGAAAGGCAATACCTCTGTTTACAATGATAAGCTATCTTGTTCTCTGTACTGCCCCTCTCGTTCTCATGATGCTTTCCAAGGCACCACCCTACGCCCCCCCCCCCCCCCCCTCTTCTCCCCCCCCCCCCCTCTTCTCCCCCTACCTTGTCACTCCTCGTACCTCTAGCAGTACAATATTCCCATCAGTCACTATTTCCTCTTCATTCTTTCCTATCCTCAGTCTTGTTGTTCCATTCAATTAACCCAGAAAACATCGTTGAAATTGGATCGCTGGCGTACACTCTGTAATTCTTTCCTACCCAAACTGGACCAGTTGCACACCCTAGCCCATTTCTGGTCCCCGGCCCTCAGTCATCACGATCTAGTTTATCGCTTCTTTCTCAGAGTCAGACAATATCCATGGGTTGAAGGAGGAGGTGGGGAAAGCTAAGGAGATCTCGGACTTAATATTAGGCAGAGAGAAATAGAGCGAGAGAGCGAGGGAGAAAGAGAGAGAGAGAGAGAAAGAGAGAGAGAGAGAGATGGAAAAAAAATGTGAGATAGAAATAGAAAGAGAGAAAGGGGGAGAGAGACATGGGGGAGGGGGGTTGAAGCACATTGTGTGAGAGAAAAATAGAGAGAGAGAGAGAGAGGGGGCAGACAGACAGAGACAGATAAATATATAGATACAGGTAGATAAAGTGAGAGAGAGAGAGAAAGTTAGAGAGAGGGGAGAGAAAGACAGGCTGGAGGAAACAAACAATGAGAGCAGAGAGCTATTAATGAAAGAAAAGATGTGGAAAATAGAGTTGTGGATAAAATATTTGGAGGTGATGATAACAAAAAGCATTCCGATTTTGTTATTTGCCGCCTGTGAATGGGTATTTAGAATTAAATTGGCGCAGATAACAAGTGATATTATAATTATTCATTTAATGAGAACCCAAGATCAGTGTTATGGAATTGACAGCAAGTAAAGAAAAAGTTGAAGTAGACTGAAGTATTGAAAATGACAAGACTGAAATGTTACTCTATCAACTAACAAAGAACACGAAACTTGCTGAGGAATTCCCCCTTACTTAGTTCTTCAGAAAGAGGAAATACCCAAAGAAGTTTTGAAAGTATGCATTCACTCAACAACATATTGCAACAATAGGAAAAAGACATTGGAAATGGGCTGGGGCGGGGAGGCAATATCATTTGAAAAGCAATTCTAGGGAGACACATTCAGTTAGAAGAAAATAACAAACAAGAGTTCAAGAAAGAGGCATTGGAAGAGAGAGGGAGAGAGAGAAGGGGGGGTTACAAAAGTTGGTAAGGGGGAGGGAAGAGAAGGTCATTACACTTCTTTTCCTTTCCTTCCAAATGATGACAGCCCAGGTTTGGAGGGAAGACGGGGAAGTCAAACTCAATTTACCCTTGGTCTTGTTGAAGTAGCGTGCTGTGGTGGCGAAGCTAGGTTCTCCAGCAGACCTCTGTTAGAATCATCCAGCTCTCTTCCAGGTTTATTCTATTAAAGGCATCGTTTAACAATGTTAAATCTGAGATGCAAGGCAGTACGTGTTATCAGTGTCTTTGATATGGTGTAATATTGAAGCCCTCAAAAAATTGTGCTTCAAAATGATTATGAAGTGCCTCAAAAAAGTAATCTTTGAGTGATGGGTTTTACCATACTCGTTTTCCCCAATATAGCCTTTAGTATTATGAAAACCGTTAGGAAAACGCATAATTTGATTTTGATTTGCAATCACAAATATCTTGATAATCAGACAGGCGATCGGCTTGTAAAACTTTGTGTCCACACAGTGTTAATATCATGGCCAGTTGTCATTAATCAAAACTAAATTCTTTTAGGTGTACATGTAATATTTGTTTGTAGAACATCATATTGAAATATGCAATGGATGATTATTTATAATCCATTTAATTTTTCACACTCTATCAATGATTATTGATCATTGAGGGTATCTAGTATGAGGATAGTATTTGTGAATGACCTTGGATGAAGAAAAAAAACATTATTTTGTTAATCAAGAAATGACATTGATTGACACTTGACAGAAACCTTGTGTTTCCTTCTGTGAATAACAACTTCAAAAGTTCCTCACGCTCCATATTTCATATGTATTTTTTTATACTCCCTTGTTCACGTGCAAGTCATGAGGGAGAGTAAAAATGTTTGTGACAGTGACGAAAAACAACAGTGTAGTTTATGGATTGGATGAGACCTCGGATACGAGTGACCCGTGTTTCACCAACAAGTTTCCAGACCCATGCATGAAATATGGCACTTTGTGCAGCAGTCTATTCACCAGTTGTAAAATAAAAGAAAGATAAAAATAATATTGATTTAAAAAAAAAGTCAAATGACTTGAAAGGAAAGATTGAGATGTTTATAGAAGCATAAACTTGAAATACAGACAATTCTGGGTCAAAATTGTATGTCTTATACCATTTCCAGTTTAAAGATATTTCAAATTCCTTGCTTCATTCATATATACCGTACATATAAACAATTGCCCCTTGAAAATATAGTGGCCATGATTTAAGGCTCCATATCTCAGGATATTTTGCAGCAGAAATTGACCCCTTTTCACAAAGATTGCTGATGTCTGAAACTGATAAATCTATCGAATCGGCCTAAATCTGTGTTGTTCTTTAGAATAACAATTACGTTTATTTTTAGGTCAGCGTTTGTCCAATCCATTATACCCGTGACAACAATAACATCAATAACAAGTAGAACAAGATCATAGATGACCATAGGATATCGATGTCCATTCACCAAATGTCGCCTGCAGCAAAGTTCCATTTTTGTGATGAAATCAGTGGGCTTCAAATCCCACGCCGGGCAAGCCGTTGACCGACATCCAGATATCCTGGTTTTTAGTGAAAGTGTTCTGCTAATTGGGTATTTTCCCCTAGAGGATATGGCCTGTCACAATGTTGGTCAGGGATTTCTTAAGAAGGTGTCCCCCTGTAGTATAGATAGTGATGAAGATCTCAGCGGTCAGGATGCTTGTCAATCAACTTAATATCTTCAAAGGCACTACTTTTATATGCCTCTTTCATATTCGCTGCGGAAGGAAGGGCAGAGTCTGGACTAGGCAGGGAGCGATAGCCATCCGTTCAATCTGCACCTCAAAATAATAGAGTGATACCTACTTAATATTCAATTCATTTTATTTCCACTGTAAAACCAATTTACAAATCAATAACAAATACATATTAATAATAGTGGCAGGATCATGAAAGGCACTAGTATATACATAACATATTATACATTGTAAGAAAATATCAAAATCATGATTACAGGAAAAACATAAAATCATCTAATATCTTCAAAGACACTACTTTTAATATGCCTGTTTCATATTCACTGCAGACGAGGGTCGAATCTGGACTCGGTAGGGAGTTATAGCCATCCATACAATTATGTAACGCATCTAACAACTGAATGTATTTCTATAAAGAAAATATCTTTAGGTTATCTATTGCACAGCAAATGAACCCAAGTGAACTGTTGCTGTTCAATTCCATTTACAGTTTTGGTACAACCCTCCTACTTCCCTCCTCTAACTTTCTCATTGATATTTTCAAAAATTCTTTAACGTTAACCTCTAGCAGAGTGACGTATTAAAACAATATTTCATAATTCAATTTGGATACATATGTAAAAGATCAAGCCGGCTTAATAAATGGATAAGAGTCGATGGTAAAAGCGGAAGAACAGGTGACAGGCACAAGCTGGCCGATGGACAGATCGGTCTGCAAGGCACATTGCAAGTACAACGGGCTTCTCCTAATCGAGATTGACCGGCAAGGCTAGTGGTCAAACCAGTAGGACATTGGGATCAGCTTGCACCCCTGACCCAGAAGTTCAGGACCGCTCTGCGGGAGTGGAAAGAGAGAAGGAAAGAAGAGATGTGTAGTAATCAAGTTGATATGATGTCAAGCTCCGTCAAATTGACTCTCGGACATCTATTAAAGGAGGACAAGACCTTGAAAGACAAAGAAAATGAAAGAGAAATATCATTTTAGAAAGATAAGCTCCGTCAAATTTACTCTTGGTCATCTATTAAATGAGGACAAGACCTTGAAAGACACAGAAAAGGATAAAGAAATATCAATTTTTAGAAAGATAAGCTAATTCCTCAAACAAACAACATATCGTCAACTTGCCGTTGAGAAAACATCCTTCTCTTGAGCAGCCAGCAATAGTTTTTGCAATAATCTATTTCCTCAAAATTGAACATTGTCATTAAAGCTAGTGATGTGGAATATGTACATTTTCCTTTTTTTCCTCAGGATGTTAGAGATTTATCATTCTGATTCAGTTCCATGAAAATTATTTTGAAAAAGGGAAGAATGTGAGAAATATGAAGTATCATAGATTTGTTTAATTATTTTATTCAATTCAGAATCTATTTCCACTCAAACAAATAATAAAACTATAAAAATTGCCATAGTATTATTATGTATATTTATAGTAACTTAAATTAGAAATTAACATTTCGGTACCTGCAATTACGATCACAAAGAAGAGCATATTTCCAAAGGATCGAGATACAGAAACAGTCATTGAAACGTCCCTGTCTAATAACGAGAACGTGCTGGCAGGATTTAAAACAATGAACGCGGTAACGGAAACCATGTGAAGATTGGAGAGTGATTTTAGTAGGTCAAGCCAGCAAAGTAGGACAGCTCGAAAGTAGGTGAAGAGCGGAAAAACAAAACAGTCATCCAAGTTTTATAATGGGGATGAACTAGAACACGCTCGTTCCAAACGGCGGTGGGCCCGACCGCAGACGCAGCCAAGGAACGTGGGAGAAATACGAGGAGGAGAGCGAGGGAGAGAGAGAGAGAGCGCGGAAGAGAGAGAGAGATGAAGAGAAGAGAAAAAAGTGTGACCCAAATTAGGCTACTGAGATGCGAGTGGGAAACAATACAGGTTATTAAGGAAATAGGCAATTGGGACATGATAGTATAGCCCCGCTGTGTGCGACATCAATTTTTTTTTCTTTGACCCTGTTTCGAATCAGAGTGAGTAGCCTTGGCTTGGACGGGCGATGGAGGGCGGTTCCACATTGAGCGCATTCTGTTACGATTATTTCGTGAGGGTAATCAATGATGCAAGCCACACCACTTCCAGATGCGGTTTTATGAGTGACTTTTGGAAAGTGAAGCTATTGTTGATATAATCAATCACCCTCTCATATTAATATGCATTATTAATCATTTGTTATATTTTTAGGATTGTTTAACCAAGATTATTACTTCCCTGAAGATTGGTCTATGCTTCAGAGTAAGGCAAAATTTGTCTTTGTTCCCAAAGATGTTCGCGAACTTTTAGATTTTTGAAACCGTTTTTAGTAAAAATAGGATCGTATTTCGAATAAATCAGGAGATTTTAACTTTCCTATGGTATTGTTACAGCATTTTTGTCTGGATTTCATTTTCCCAAGTATTTAGCCTACTTTACCACTGCTTACAATTGATTGTCCATGAAACAGCATATTATTTAAACATGTACAGAGGGCAGTTCCTACATTTGGAATGATGCAATTGGTCAATAGTTAACCATAGCTCATGAATATGCATGGAGGCTGTGCTTGTGTTACAGCTACCAATCAGGTGACCTAATCAGTACACATCAGTCATTTTGATTGGAGAATTGCTCATGAATATGAGTGATACCTGCTGGTAGATCAATAGGCAATGGAGACTGTTTGCCATATCTCATGAATGATGATCAGGTGAGCTAATTGGTCAGTATTTTATGATAGCTCATGAATATGCATAGAGACTGTGCTTGTTGAATGAAGTGATTGTTCATGAGTGAGTGGTCAAGAGCTCATGAATATGCATGATGTGCTGGCAGGGGTTTGGCTAGAGCTCATTGGCCACAAGTTAGGGTAAGTCATGAATACACATGACATGAGAATCACACTGGCTTTAAAACAGGTCATCCAGTTTCACACAGAGGTACAAAGTATTATGTGATTCTCTAATGTCATTGGTCAAAGTTTGAATGAAATTATGAATGTACTTTTGTGAAGTACAGTACATCTATGGAAAATTATTACATAAAAGAATGTGTGCTCATTTGTTATTCAGGTTATCATATCACATGTCTTTTTTCAGAAATATATTTATTTTCAAGGAAAGAACTCTTATTCAAATTAGAGTCTGTATCCCTATGTTAAACCCCCCCCCCCCCCAAAAAAAAAAAAAAAAAAAAAAAAATTGGGGGTCTGAACCAAAACTTTGGACACCTACAATATGTGTCCTGTGCAGCCGATATTGTCAAGCACTGAAATATCATACAGCTGTAAAATGATGAAGTGAATATTTTATTTTAAATTTGTCATTAAGATTGATGAACTTTTTGCATTGCCTGATTTTTTTTGGATGAAATATCTTGTCCTAAATGTATTATACTTGACACAAAAAATGAAATGAATTTTAACAGCATATAGCGCCTTGCCACGTGAAATGTACAAGAATTTCAAGGACATTTTATATTAAATCAGAACTTAGACAATGCAGGGAAATATTGATTTGCCCTTGTTGATTGATTTCTTGAAAGTATTTGTGATCGTGTTCGACTGCAAATCTTGGTATGGGTGAACAATGCTGTTGCAGAAAAAATGTTGTTGATCGTAAGATAACGCTTTCTTCCGAGGCATGCCTGGTGATCATCCAACAAAGGCCTTTGCTTTAAGATGACTAATAATGTGTTTGGCGTTTGTTTGAAGCCCCACATGACATTGGCAGTGTCTATTTGCTCGTCTTTAGATCAACGCCCTTCCAGCTTGTGACTATTGGTTCTTCTTGCCAGACCTACATGCGTATTATTTAATTGTCAATCACGTCGTCTCGACCTTGGAAAGTGTGCCGTTGATGACAACTCTATTCGTGAATGTGGGTTAACTGCCCCTTGGCTTGCCCTGATTAGCTGTTAAGGCCCGTCTTCATCAGCTTGAGTTTGCCAAATAACCCGCTTTATTCAGACTCAGGATATTATCCAGAAGCTCAAGATTGCGTCTTCACCAGACTGATGTGCTCATCACAAACTAGCTTAGACGGGAGCAAATTAGCCTGCTATTTGGGAAATAACGGGATATTTTGGAAATAAGACCAATTACACTTCTCAGATATTTCTCGAACTAATATCCCACTAATTGCAACTGCAGGCTGATGAAGACGATCTTGAAAGTTAAAATAACAAGTCATTTTGAAAACTCGAGCCGATGAGGACAGGCCTTTTGACTTAGTTCCAAAAGTGCTTGTCTGCGCCCATCTCAAGGTCTTGTAACCCAAATGTTTTAAAACCAAAATGATTATGAAAAACAGTTTTATTCTTTGTCTAGAATGAGATTATGAGAGCACTTGAAATTTACTCTGACGGGTTGGGACGATATCTTGAAAGAAAACTGGAATGGAGCTCATCCTGTTGACGAACTTTCAACGAATATGGCTATATTTTGACCGTTCTCGGAAGCATCGTGTGTGGTCCAAAGATTCCAAACCCTACCCAGTTCTTGTTTCATATTTTTAAGAGCACATGAACGAAACGTGTCCTGTATTTATATATACGCAAAAGTTAATAAAGCTGGGTTATGCTTCAAGTCTAATGACTTATCTTCACCTTCAATCTTTCTGGATGTAAACACACATTCTGGCAGTCGTTTCCCTGGGCTGGCTCGAACCGTCATAGATCTTGAGATCTTGAGTCATTGAGTCATTCTGTGGTAGTTTACGAGAACAGAAAATTAGGCTATGCATAGTCAGAATTAGAACAACCCACAGCTTTTTTTATTTTGAGCAGTTGACTCAGTCCCACGTGTTATGGTTTTGTGTTGCCTTCCATTCTTAAAATGGGCCAGGAACCCTCCACCCCCTTCCCCCTTCCCCCTTCCCCCGAGTTTCCCTCGAAAAACAATCTAATACCCTGTCAAAAAATGTTTTGAAAGAAACATATTCATCTGTTTGTTTCCTGTTATGTTCTTCTTAGAAAAGAAAATTATCTTTAAAAACCTCAAATCATCGATTTGTTGTGATCATACATGTATTGCACGAAGGGCTTGTAAGTTGTAGCAGGGAAGCTCAGTAAGCAATAGTCACATAACTGCCTGTGTACTCGCTAATTACTTTTTGAGGGGTCCCCAGATACCAATTACGGTGTGACTTCGTGCATGCAATCAACACAATACGGTGGCAATGACATTGACTTATTAGAAAAGAAAACTAATTTGCTGCACTGATTGAAAGCCGATTTAGATGGCCTAGGGGGCTGAAAAGAATCACACAAGCATTTAATGATAAGTACAGGAGTGGGACCTTGACTAGTTCAAGTCCAGGGCACTAGCGAGTCGAAGGAAGATGAGAACAAAGGCTTTAGACCAGCTCCTAACAGCCAGTTCAGACTACAGGAAATTTATACAAAACTCGTATAAATAAACATACGTTGTATTAATAATTATCGTAGAGCAGAAGGGGCTTGCGCACGTGACAAAAATAGTCATTGTGCAAAGAAGCAACATATTAAAAACTAGGTTTGAAGAAGACAGTTGCTATGACAGCTGACCAATCATGAGTGTTGCCTTCGTGATAAGCCCCTCCCCGTTATACGGTTTTCTTCGGATACGATGATGGGACGTGAAATTGACCCTGATTTGTATTGAGTTTTCATTTTAAACGATGCTCAAACATTTGTTTTGCTATATATATCGTCTGTTTGGAGCTGGAAGAGCATTCACACATATCATTTCACACAGAGTTGACACCTTCCTGTCTCCAAACAGGAGATACAACGTTTCATTCTTATGACACTCAGACTAGAACAGATGTATTACTTATAGGGAAAGTCCACCCTGATATTAAATTGATTTTAATAGAAGCAGAACAATTAGAGAAACAATTCAGTGAAATTTTGAAAAAAATCGGACAACAAATAAGAAAGTTATGAATCTTTCAAAGTCATGAAAATCATGGAATCTTTGAGACAAATTGGTTATGCCGAACTTATTATCAGGTTGGACTTCCCCTTTAATTGTACATATTTTAATGTTTTAAGTAGAGCTATACAATGATTTCTTTCTAGTCTAAATGGGGCATAAGTCAAGTTCAGTCATCGAGGAGGATACATACCAGATTGATTTCTATCAATCGAAGCTCTTATCTCTCATGATAATATGCAATCAAAGATTCTGATCTTTTGAGGCGACATGGAAGTGAAATAAGCAGAGTGCAACAAATTCAAAAGTTATTGTTCTCAAGGGCGACTTATTGAATCGTTTTGTCTGTCTATTATTCTTGCTTTGTATGGCTAAAGATAACTTTGGATTTACTGAATTAAACTTGCACGAAAGGAAGGTGCCTCCAAGTTTTTATTATGATTAGGTTGTAAATTTATTTATCACCCGCTTGCTTTTGATACCGTTATCTTGTTCCCCTTTTCTTTTTCATCTGGCCCCTCAAGTTTTAAAATAATTTGTTTTGTGTCGCTTTAATAAATTGGACTATCTCTTAGATTTATCAAACCTCGGTCTGTAGCAAATGCTTGAAAATGCTCTGTATACAACAGCGCCAAAAGGAACTTGTAGTCGTAAAACTCAAATACCTGAGGGTCTATACTCATCCTTTGTTTCTATTTCCGGCATTAGCTTTTGATCCAAAATCAATATTTATCTAACCATTGTTCAAAGCTACCAATTACTGATTTTATTACTGATTTTATTGCCATTTTAGAAATGAGAATTTCTGTAGTTTTGTATTCATTTTGGGGGTAATCTTAGATGCCTATCATCCTGTGATAATAACTTGATGCCTTTTATGCATGTAGTCAATTCTGTATTCCGTTCAGAATTCAATGTAAAATTGTACAAATATAGAATTCAGGAAAATTGAATCCAAGGGCAATATATAAGCTTGAAAACACCTGGATTACACAAATCTTGAATAGAATAGCAGTAGAAATCCTCTTTAAAAAAGTAATTTGTTCTAGGACCTAATTTCTAAAGCTCTCAATTGCATCACGGTCCATGTGAAGTTATACCTACTGAACTTAGTGTAGGCCTAAATCAAAGTGATATTTTTAGTTTTAGATATTTTGAAACAGTGTCCCTTTGGATATAGTTCAGGAAGCTCCCATTCAGTAATAGGATAAACACTTTAATTGAAATCAAAGATTCTCTATATATCCCATTATGAATATTAAGTTTAAGAGCAAAATTCTTGAATTCTCCATCATCATGCACTGGAGATGATTGAACAAGATATTCAATTTGAAATGTTAAGTCCGTTTTCAACCTTGAAATATGAGGGCATTGTGTATATACAGGCCTAAAAAGTAGCAGGACCCTAGGAACATAAGAAAAAAGAAAATTAAAGAAATTGTAATTGAAAACAATAAGTGTAATGACTTTTGTTACAAACAGGATTCAAAGAAGACACAATAATACGCAGTAAGATTTATTAAAGAGAGGTAGGTCCAAATTTCCCTTTAAAAGTCATGAAACCTACGACCCGCATCCCGCAGGTTTTCTTCGCTTTTGGACCATATCATGGATTGATTTTCACATTCC
The DNA here is from genome assembly GCA_035222895.1 of Strongylocentrotus droebachiensis. NCBI lineage: Eukaryota > Metazoa > Echinodermata > Echinoidea > Camarodonta > Strongylocentrotidae > Strongylocentrotus > Strongylocentrotus droebachiensis. The sequence goes on from JAVYIG010001418.1 coordinate 325,637, forward strand.
TCTAATATTAAGATTTATTAAAGAGAGGTAGGTCCAAGTTTCGCTTTAAAAGTCATGAAACCCACGACCCGCATCCCCCTGGTTTTCTTCTCTTTTGGACCATATCATGGATTTGATTTACATATATATTCCTCTAATTCTCAGCTATTCTCCATGTATACCCTGTGTCAATGTTATTGCGTGAATGAATTATTCAAAGTTTACACAGCTAAATCAATTTTCATGGATAAAAGATTCTTTTTCTTCTCCCCATTCCTAACCCGCGAGAGAGAGAGAGAGAGAGAGAGTAGCCTTGGAGCTATTTCAGGTCCAGTTTTAGTCCTAAGCCCAGGTGTGGGCATCATTTGGGTAGAGTTCATGCTTAGCTTAAAGCATGTCAATTACTTGAAGTTAGACTTCACCTCTTTTCTCCTCTCCTCTCCTCTCCTCTTCTCTCTCCTGTTTTCATTTTAATCATTGAGGGAGTGAGTGAAGAAAGAGCATGCATATGTGACCCAAAGCACTGGAGGTGTTGTGATTGGTAATATACAAAAAGAGTAAAGTCAATTAAAGAGTTATGATATGTTGAAGTTTTGACAGGGGGACAGTTTGATTCAGGTGTGTAAGGTTTAATAGGTCACTCCAAGTGGTGCAAGCCTCAAGTATCTGTCTGAATTTTCACCAAGGGCACCAAATACCCCTACCTAATTTCAACAAACCTCAAAATAGTGCTGAAAATGTAGTTCAGGGAGGAAAAAAATACCAACCAAAAATGACATTAAATTAGGAGGAATGCCAGAAAAGCATGAACCAGGAGAAATCAGGGCATTTTTTTTTCCTTCGTTACTTGTTCTATTTATTTTTTTGTATATTACTATCGTCATTTTTTTCTTTTTTTTGCCGAAGGGGTGTAGTTTGTCAAATCACGCTGCTGGTATACCGCTGTGTGTACATGGCATAGATTTGGAAGCTGATCGCTAAACGCATCGCAAACTTAGCGTGATACGAAGGTTCGCGGGGCCAAAGTTACATGTATACCCAGGTGGGGGCTGCACTACGAACGTACTTTTTGTTTGCTGGCTTTCTTCCATTTTCAGTTTCTTCCAACCAGGTCAAAGCCTTTTTTTCCCTATCATGTTTTTTTGATTTCCTCTTCTTTCTCTCCTTGTTTTTTTCTTGTCGTTGTCGTGACCTTTGACCCAATCGCACAGAATAGAAGCTGGCATACAAGAACGAAAAATCCCTCAAAGCCAGCCCTCCATCGACCAATGTGCCCCCTTTTCTCCCTAGACCACATTTAGCATATACTCTACACCTAGCTTTCCTCTACCCTTGCTCGCTTGTAGGCGAATCAAGCGCCCATCTACACGATTGTGTGATAACTATGTATAACTTACGCTGTGCAAACATCCGTTCAAACTCGTACCCTATTCTCTCTCACACTGTTTCGGGTATTTACAGTTCAAACTTTGTCTGTTTACATGTGGTCGTGTTTGTTTCCCTCTATTGGCGTAGGGTAGGAACGAAGGACAAGGGAAGGGGGCGTTATTTCACTTTAAAAACCTTTCAGATATAACGCAAGTTTATAGTTAAAAAAATTATTAGTACCTGTAATCAGGAACTATCTATTTTAAATACTACTGGATAGCAATAGGGCTGTCAGGTAAACAATTTTTGATTGTACCTATTACTTATGTATTTCCGTCATTTCACTTTTAAAACCTTTCAGATATAGCGCAAGTATATTTCAAGGGACTTCCATATCATTGTTACTATTTTTTTTCTTCAGAATGTAGTTAAAACAAATAATTAGTACTTTTGTACCTCTATTCAGGAACAAACACGATGAGTTTGCAAAGTGAGATCTGAATTGGCATCTTTTCCTGTCTATTTTAAATACTACTAGATAGCAATAGAACCGACAGTCAAACAGTCTTTTACTGTACATATTAATATGTATTTCCTTTTTTGCATGGTAGGTTCTGGAATATACGTCCCTTTTTTTTTAAAGACCTTTGAGACTATTAATACATCATTATTTATGAATGGCATAAATATGCTCTGGGTGTCTGTAATGTATTGATTTTGGTGCATTCATTGGGATAATGATATTTTATTGCCCAAAATGTCATAAACCAACTGAAATGAGCTCAGTAAATATTTATTTGGGAAACCCCACTCATGACTTATTAATTCAAGCTGATTCATTTTTATTTGCATGCATAAATATGCAAAAGTGTGCTATAACCCCCTTACCAACTCTCCAACTGTCAGTATAAGTCTGATTGAAATATGATTAATATTTTCTTGTGTTTATTTTGCCCAGTCATCAGTTTGGGATGTTGGGTTTGTCAGAATTAATCATCGGCTGTATAAATCAGCATTACGAGGTTTGTAGCTAGCTAGTCCACGGGCATGACTACGATGGCATGCCCCCATTTGGGCGAGGAGTCTTCGATTTACACGGGATTCATTTCTCTTGCTAGACGTGCATGCGGGCGAAAGCGTGGAGTTTGAACTTCACGCCAATAACGCGTCTTCCTGTCGCTTAATGATTTAATCCATTTACATGATTAATGTTTGTGTTCTTGATCTTGGCGTTGGGATTAGGGTGATTAGGCTCTTGGATTAAGTCACTTGATCTGGGCTACAAGGTCAATGCGTGGATAACATGTCAGGCAGGATTAAAGGTGGCTGTCAGCCAGCCTAAATGTTTGCATTGGGAAAGTCAGACTAATCTGATTTTCTCTTCTGAAAGCACAAAATAATATGTATAAATGATAAAAGTGTGATTCTCTGATAAGCAAACGAATGCTTATCAAAAAGAAAAATATTTTTGAAATTTATGTCATAAGAATGATAGACTGATGGATTTATGTTATTAAACGTTTCTCTGTCTATACTCATTCATCTACGGGAATTATATTTTGTCACTTGTCTGTTGTTGCTGTTTGTTTTTGTTTGGCTAATTTTTTGTTTTCTTTTTCATAAATCTTGGTATGTAGTCCTTCATTATAATATCCAACCCTTGTAGGAATATATATATATATATATATATATATATATATATATATATATATTGTTTATGATATTCTTACATCCTTCTGTTTATGTTACATTGCAATATTAATGTTTTATTCCTGACCTTAAAACTCAGTAAATACAATTGTCAACACACTCAAATAAATTGTTTCTTCTCAAAACTTCACTTCCCTTTCAAGCATAAGACAAAAAATCTTCTAATAATAAACAAACAAATAAACAAATAACAGACAAATAAATTGTTTCTTCTGAATACTTGACTTCCCTTTCAAGCATAAGACATAAAATCTTCTCAGAAACAAACTAATAAACAAATAGAATACTTCACTTCCCTTTCAAGCATTAGACAAACGAAATCTTCTAAGAAACAAACTAATAGACAAATAGACAAACAAATAAATTGTTTCTTCTCAAAACTTCACTTCCCTTTCAAGCATTAGACAAACGAAATCTTCTAAGAAACAAACTAATAGACAAATAGACAAACAAATAAATTGTTTCTTCTCAAAACTTCACTTCTCTTTCAAGCATAAGACAAAAAAATCTTCTAATAAACAAACTAGTGTACAAATAACAGACAAATAAATTGTTTCTTCCGAAAACTTTCTTTCCCTTTCCCTTTAAAGCATAAGACCTGGACGTACGTTAGCTCATTCCTAAATATATTTTGAATCCTAGGTATCCTGTTATCTTGATTAATGACCAGCTTTTCTTTCAGTCTGTCCCAATTTCCCTCACCTCTTGTTGAGGGGTGACCAAACGTAAATTCTAGCTGCTGCAAAAAATAGCCAAACTAGTTTTCACTTCCGCACTCCCATAACTCCAGCGCTCGCTCGTACTGTCTCGCTTGAACCTGACCTACTTTTGAGCATTGGGCATGTTTACTGTTTTTTTTCTTATTTAGATATTTTTTTATTTGATTGAAAAAATAAGGATGTTTTAAAGTGACTATGTCCCATTTGCAGGCCCAAAAAATGAAAAAGTTAAATTCCAACTGCATTTGAAAGATAATACTATTTTAGAACTTCCCTAAAAAAGGTGGGGCTGGAAAATGTCTTCAAGTGGGAAAATAACGACTACTAGTTGTCAAATCGACTTTAGGGCTATAGAGCCCAAAAGTAATAGTCTTGATTTTCAGACAATTGTACCGAATGGTCATACGTTTTATGCTGCGCAAAGATTCAATCATTTTAATCTTGGCCATCACAAGAAGTTGGTTATTGATGTAGACAAATACTCATGTACCCTTTACAACTCTTTTCATGTATGTTATTACCAAAGAAGAAAAAAAGCCAGTCAGTCACTCAATAGTGTCTGACAGTGAAGTCTAGCAAGTAAACGGTTTTCCTTGCATAATTTGAATATGAGGACACTGCTAACGTTTAAATTTCACAGATAGGACATACATGACATATTCATAATTTCTGCAAAGTTCTACAGCATTTGAGGATGGCTGCAAAAGGGACATAGTACCTTTAACTTACATTGGTGTTTACTGCAGAGGATATGTTTTGTAAATTTAATATGAAAGGAGATACTTTGTTTATGTCAAGATTATAGCCCTTTTCTTGTTCAGTTCAGGGATTATTGTCAATTTGTAAGCAAGGTCCAGTATATTAAATCATTGACAATACATAGAAAGAAACTACCCTGTTGAAAGAAATTATGAATAAATAAAGAAAGAAAGAAAGAAAGAAGAAACATTTAAATTTTCAGAATAGCAATGAATAAAAGTAAACAGCTCTGAAAATATGAATGATTGCATATTTATCATTCAGTCTAACAATTTGTTTGATAATTCATGAAACAGTATAATCAATGATTTAATTATATATACATAGGGTCACAGTGGTATTTGTATGAAATCAGCGCATGGGTTGTTATCATAAGTACGATAGATTGCAATAGATTGTTGAAAAAGAATGTTGAAAAAGAAAGTTTTACAATATTATAAAGATGTGAAATGTATTGTGTGTCTATCTGGAATGGAAAAAACATTTTGCTGTAAAGTGGCAGTTGCTACAATTGTTGTTTGTATAGAAAGATTATTTTGAATTTGTTTCAACATATATTTGATTTGTTTGTTTGAGTGAAGATTATCAATAAATAGCCTGTGGAGGGCTCAAAAATTGGAAAAAACAAACAAACAAAAGATTGCCCTCACTTCTGATGTTAAAAATTAAGAAACAGCACTTTTTTTTATCATTATCCTTGCCTGGCCTGGCGGCAGATCTTATTCAATGACATTTGTAAATGCTTTCATTTCCGTTGCTAGAATTAGAAGAGATCATTAACAAGTCGTTTTTGTTTTCTGTTATAAGGATCGTGCAAACCCGCAAGCCATGTAACATTCCCCAAGGCTGACTCATTAATGCTACAATGATCTAACTTTAAAGTGAATGTTTGAAACTTGAAACATTTTAGCGTGATTCATGAGGTATTACTCATCAAAATGTAGTAACAAGGCCGATGTGCATCATTCCAAGCTTTACTCCCTCCCCCTCCTCCTGTTGTTGAGCTATCGAATGATCTGTTACATATATTTTAAAATCAAATGCTGAACATTTTTACCATTTTTATTCTATTGACTTCAAGAACTTTTCATTTACTTAAAGAACTTTTTGTTCATGACAATACTGAATATTACAAAACTGATAGTGATGGATCTGTGAATTTTTTTTCTTTAAAAAATACCAAGTCGTGAAGAGAATACACATAAATTATAGAAAATAGAAAAATAAGGATTTCTGAATGGCAAAAACAAAACAAACTAAATACTAAACCTTATCGTTCAAAGTGTTTACCTCAATGTTTTTGTTCACTTTATTTATATGCTTGGTATTTGAAGGATTCTAAATATTGCAAATTATTGCTGGTCTTCTAGATATTTTCCTCATCTCAAAATGCCCGGAGCTACAGGATATTCCTACAGGATATCTTGAAAGAAAAAAAGTATGAATAATCCTCTCAAGGCTTGTCTTCATTAGAGAGAAGTTGCAAAATAACCTGCTACAGTGTATTTTAACTAGCCCGATCTCAAATTAGCCAGCTAATATGCATCCTCATCAGCCCTTAGTTGCAATTAGCAGGCTATTGGTCGAGAAAATATCCCAAGATATCTTGGTCTTGTTGCCAAAATAGTGGGCTAATTTGCGCCTGTCCCAGCTAGTATGTGATGATTTTTTCGGTCTGGTGAAGACGCAATTTTAAACTTTGGGAAAATATCCTGAGTCAGAAATAGCGGGCTATTTTGCCAACTCAAGCTGATGAAGACAGGCCTTCAGTGATCAGTGACCGCTTTGTCATCGACCCCAGTCTAGTTTGCCCGGGGCATAATACACCTTTTGCAGCAGTTTAAAAAAAGGTTGATGGATTAATGCTGGATCTGGGGATTGAGCACCTGGTCAGTTTAATAGCAGTCCCAAATCACCTTGTGAAATATCATAGGTGATTTTCCAAGAATGGCGGTCATCTCTTAAATTTGAGCATACAAATCATCTCTACAAAAAGCCATGATTCTTTTAAAGAATTAAAAAAAAAAAAATTGTTAAAAAATATTCTCTTGCCTGATTGGAAATATAGATCTTCCTGTCTTATTTATACCCTGCTTTCCACTTGCCCAAATCATATAATTTTTAAATAACACCTTGGCAAATTCATTGATTGTAGCAAATTAATAGATTTACATTTAAATGGCCCATTTTTGACAGTGTGATTTTCATTTGCTTGATATTTCCTTTGACCGGGGCAAGAGGGTGTAATTGTAGCTCCTCAATCACTATGCCCCTACAAAGGATAAGATGTACAGTATGCATCAAGTTGCAATCTTGAAGAGATGGGGGGGGGGGGGGAGGGGGAGAATACCGTATTTGCCGGCGATAAGGCCGCAGCGTTTTTTTTTTTTTTTTTTTTTGGTTGTTGTTGTTTTGTTGCCGAAAACCCACGCGGGGAAGGACCTTCATTTAACATCGAGGTGCAGTTAAAGGCGCTGATTTGTGCTTGTAAACTTGTCACAAATAATAGTAACAATGTCGTTTTTAGAAGAATGTGTAAGATCATTAATGTGAATTAAAAACAATAGAGTACTAGGTCCTAGGATAGAACCTTGTGGTACACCATTTGTTATATACAAAAAATTGAGGAATCATTATTATAAACTACATATTGAGATCTATTAGAAAGATTACTTTCAAACCAAGATGACAGACAAATTTTAGTGTTGTTGTAGTTTCCGAGTGGTGAGTCAACACACTGATTACTGAGCTGGGAGACATTGCCAGGCATAGCGCCATAAATCGAAACTAAAAAAAAAAAAAAAAAAAAAAAAATTACTCTTTCGCCGCATAGGCCGCACCCCGACTTTTTGATATTTTCTCTTCTAAAAATACTGCGGCCTTTACGCCGGCAAATACGGTAACTAAAAAATTACCACAAATGGCAGTGGCATGTGTTGGGTTACTGAAAGGGCACCCTATAATTTGGCTGCAGTATATTTTTAAAAATGTTGCCAAACCTCGTATTAAATGCACCAATTAGATTTGTTTGAAATCATGACCGATATGAAATATCATGAAAGGATTTATGTTTTACCCTTAAGTTCTTTCCAAAGTCTGATTCTGAGCTGGGAAAAATGATTTAATGATTTATTAAAACATTTGTATGAATGCAGTAGTATATACAGTAGCAGATGTATGGGTCATAAAAATGCTCCCTCTTCTTCGAACCAGGGTGCTTCATAGTGCTGTACATAGCCTGGAGCATGAGATGGCGCCGTTCATTGCAGGAAGCATTTGATACAAAGTTGTACAATTGACCTCCCCAACTCGGTCAAGTGCAAAAATGTGGGTGACATTAATTGATAATAAAGAGTGAGGCCCCCCCCCCCATCTCCCTCATATAAAAAAAATGAAACTGTGTTTGATTGAGTATGGAGTACACGGAAACCTGTATTACGAATAGTATAACTAAAACTTCATACTTCCGGACACTTCTTTTTTTATTACTCTGCATTTAGAAATGGGAAATCAGTTTTACGTGAAAGTGGGGTTGAATAAACTCTTTACTCTAATTTTAATGTGCAAGAAATTGTTAGGTATTGTTACAAACAAATCTGAGATAATTGCAGCTACATCATGGGGTTATAATCATGTTGGGGGGAGGGCAGTCATTGGGTGTGTCCTAGTGGCGTATGCGTGGTATGGGGGTGGCATATGCGTGGTATGGGCGGGGCATATGATGTTGCTATGGTCATAAACATGGACATTACATGCAGGGGTGGAAGAGAAATCTTTGATGTATACCTTTTGTTAAGCTCATATTCAATGCTTTCTCACGTTTGCGCTTTGGTGCCGAATAATCACGCAGCGAGGCATGGTGACGAACTTGCCCTAGAAACGAGTTTATGCAAATACCGAAGAATAAAGTCGATGCCACGGTGCCGGCTCGCGGCCTACATCTTCTGAAGCAGAATCATAGACTTCCCGTGCCTCTGCCACGACGACAAGCCAAGCGTTAGACCGTACCTCCTATCACTACTTTTGTCTCGGTCTTCTATTAAGTTCATTTTCAGGCCTATATCAGTTCCTGTCCTCCGATACCCTTTCCTCAAAATAGCATCCTCAGAGACTTTTTCGGGCTGTTTTGGGAGTTCAAGCAGCATGTTTGCTGCGAGCCCTCACAAAACAATTCTTTTATGGTGTTTCCAGGGGCAGCCAGGGAGACGGTCGTAAATTCATTCCTCGATTCACTATCGGTTAGGAAGTGATGGTCTGATAGATTTGGTCACATGAGATGGGAGGTGACATCTAGTTTACGCTCTGTTTCGTAAACCCTAGCCTACTTTCATACAGCCTGCTCGCAAAAGCACCATTATTTTAATAGGTGAATATAGGCCACTCCCCTTTGCTGTAGATATTGGAATCTTCAGACCAGAAAAAAAAAAAATTATTTTGGGGGAGGGGGGTTCTTTTTTTTATCACACTTCCCAGGTTTACCTCGCTTTTAAATTTGAAGACCTGCATTCTACTTACATTTAAAACTGACGCTGGTTTTTATGCTGTTGTTCAAAATTGGGTTCATAGGCAGTTGGCTCGATATATATAGGCTGTTGTTCAAGGAAGTGCTCGAGCTCTAGGTTTTCCTTTTCTGAAACGGAGTAAATGAAGTAGTAGAATATGGGACAAAAGTGTCTGGTGCCCAGTGTTGGGCTAAAGTTGATGTATTCCAAATTATTTCCTTGATTTTTAACACACATAAGATTTAATCAAAACAAATAGTAGTCATAGAAACAATAAAATTGCTTCCTTATTAATTCTGGCATATGCTTAAAAAAGTAAAATATCACTTATTTATATGATATTGAAATGTATACATGTACCTAAACCAGTGAAATGCTGTTTGAAATTTGGTATAACATTAACCCTGTTCCCTAGACCCCACTATAAGATACACCAGGCAATATCTTAATAGCAGTTTACATTTTGTTTTAGGTTTAAAAAACTGAATTGCTTAATAATATTGACAGATAGGGTTATATCTTTACATTTTACCTCAATTAAAAATTATTAGAAGCAATTCTCATATAAGCTTTGACTGAAAATTCTGGGAGTCTCATATAGCTCAGATCATATACACACATCCATGCAAATGCTATAATGCTTGTTCAGAAAAGCATCTTTAATAGCTGTAGAGATATTGGAACAATCGATGTTGAGGTTTTTCTTAGTTTCTAAATAGGGGTTGTGCTGGACATTAATCATTAAGAATTTCTGGGATATACATGTAGAATGAAAAAAAAGTGGATTAATTGAAGATAGGTAAAAGTTTGAAACAAACATCGGAGACAGATACTATATTAGTTTTGTTGCGGGAATATTCAGAAGGATTTTTATCTTTAAAAAATATAAATGGGGGTTGTGCTGTATAGAAATCATTAAGAATTTCTTGGATATAAAATCAAATATCAAAAGTGGATTAATTGAAGATAGGTAAAAGTTTGAAACATACATCGGAGACAGATACTATATTAGTTTTGTTGCGGGAATATTCAGAAGGATTTTTATCTTTTTAAAAATTAAAGAGGTTGCATATCTGTATCTGTACCGTGAGAGGCAGTGCAAATCATAACTTGTTGATTGAGTTATAAACCTGATTAACCTCGTCGTAGGAGGCTCCATTCTTCTACATGAAAGAAAAACTATCTGGGACAAACACAAAAAGTTGCATAAAGCACATTTAAGTCAACTTTTGAATATTAACACCATTTAGCGGTAAGAGGAAAAAGAGATAAAACCATGATCAAGGTTGTTTATCTACCACAATCTCACAATTAGTCGGTTAGTAGGCCGTGAAATATGGGTTAAAGTCATTATGACAAATGATAAGAAAAGTGGCGTGCCGTGTCGATTGAATGAAGGCCTTGCACTTGAACTAGTCATTGTGACCCGGATTTTACAGACCAGCGAACCCCTCATGTTGAATCATTCTCGCATAGAGCACGGTACAGTTTCCCGCCTTTGTTTTTGTTTCCTTATTGTGTTCTTTGTAAGGAACTATTAATCCTCACAGCTTTTGAATGGGCGCGGAACAAGTGGAAAATAGAGCGTACACCTATCCCCATCTGTGTTCTTCTTCGGTCGGTTTTGATTGCGTGCCCTATTAAAGTACACAAACATGATCGCGCTATGTATTGAATCGTTGAAGTGCGGAATGATTCTCATGAAGGTCGTCGAGGCGTGAGGCGGCACCTCTGGTTTAGAGATCGACGGAACAAAGGAAGCAACACGCAACATGCATTTCTTAATCAAGGTCAGCTTGTGTGCGCGGGAGTCCCTTTTCAAGGCTAGAACCAGGCATCCCAAAAAACATCTGAATGGAGACAAATATGTCGTTTCACCTTTCGCGGCATTGTTTGAAAATGATCAAGCGGGGAAAATAGACTCCGCTGTATGCCTTTCACTCCAACGTGACACCCTGATTAAGATGGTGAAAAGCCACAAAGTCAATGTTATTTTTTCACCGCTGTCAGACAAACTTTCTTCTGAATAGGTAAACTGGGGTAGAGATAATACGATTGTCATCTTGACTGTACGGGTAGCTCGCTGGAATGGTGCTATTCAGGAAAAGGAGTCAAGCTGAAGGCTCAAAAGAATAATCTTCCCACTGTGATTTCTTTCGTCGCATTGTCTCCCTGCCCTCATTTTTTAAATAGCTTAAATTTGAAAAGATATAATAGGTCTTCCAGCTTGAGTTAGATTTAACAATACATTCAGGTCATGCTTATCTTTCAAGTAGAACTACCTTTCGTGCACTTCTTTTTATACAGAAGTACTTTTTGCTTGATCATGGTTCGGGGTCCTTTCAAATTCATCACCTTGGCTTTTCCCAAAATCAACTTGTTATTTTTCTTGATGCTTTTGGAGCATGACTGGAATGAATAGGCTTAACCCAAATTAGGTTTATTAATAGTAATAGCACCCAATATCCTAATTCAATGCACATTTATTATTTATCTCTATAACAAAAGGTAACCCCTTACCTGGTTGTTATAACCATCATCAATGGTCTTCATACCATATTGATAATTTCTTTATCTTTATAGGTTGGCCTATTTTTCCATATCTCATCCATTTGATTATTTTCTCATAACATTATTTTATTCTTTTACTCTATTATATAATCAAAAAATGTGTACCTTCATGAAGAAAAACAACTTGCAATTAAAAGTACATGCAAGTCACTCTAACAAAACAATATTTTCTTCATTTTTCCCAAGATAGTCAATAGTACTTTGCAATTCAATTATTTGCAAATCAAGTTTTTCGCAGATGAGTTATTTGTTTTTGAATGGGAAAGTAATTGAAAGGGTATTCATGAAATGCACGCATGAGAACAGTTAACATTTGAAGTCCACGGTCAAACGGATGTATAACTTGTATCCATGACGATGGAAGGAGACGACGCCCCTGAGATGGCTAACATGTTCATATCCGACCTAGATATAGGCTGTAGAATGGGAGGAAGAAAGAAGGGGGATCAGAGAAGAGGGTTCGGATGGGGAGGGGAAGGGGAAGAGGAATGGAGGAGGAGGCTAGTTGGCTCATTAGTTTGTATTAAAAGCATCTGCCTGTACGTCGAACCAAAGATTGTGGGTTTGAATCCAACCCGGGCGGATGACGGATGAAGCCTGTGTTGTGTGTTAACGTGCCCCTTCCTTGTTTCATAGATGCAGGCTATGATTAATTACAAAACTCTATGTCCCTCAGATAGGACGTTAAATGGAGGCCCCGTGTAGAGGAGAGTCACCACCTTTTGCAGTTAGGAACCCACTGATAGTTCTACAGAATTTGATGTTGGCTGCAAATGGGACATAGTACCTTTAAGGTTGTTGTTGGGTTTTTAGGCTGTCCAATATGAAAAAATGATTTACGCCTGGCTGTACTGTTTTTCGAGTTATTCGTCAATGATGAATAGATGGCGCTGTTTCTTTTTCTCAAGACCGTTTCTTGAATCGAAGACTTTTTGTATGAATGTCACGACCCTTCAATATACTGTGGTATTCCCATCAAAGCAAAGTGATTTTCAAAGTTGATATTTCTGATCAGGAGTATTAACCAAATTCATAGCCTGCCTATTTTTAAGAATACCTGTAATTCGCACGATCATGCTACAGTGTAAAATTGATTTTTCATTTCATGAAATTATATTACAGTCAATTTTAGGAGGCTCGTACATAAACTGTGGTATAGCAAAGGTTAGCCCCTAGTCTTTGTTCATGAGGCATGGGGCTACGTGTGGTTCTTCACTTTTGGAGGTTTCTAGTAACTACTATTTAAAATTCTTGCATTGTGTCTTGTATTCAACAATCCTCTATTGCTCCATTTCATGAGAAAATTTTTAATGATTGTATGAATTGCACAACTCTACAGACACGTGATGATTGTTCAATCAATGCTCCTATAAAACCAATTCAAAGAAACCCACTCTTTCTAAACTTTATCATGAAATTCTCTTTATATTTTGTAAATTTCCCAAGGGAGAGGTACTAAAAGTCAGATTTGAAATTCAAGTTTTTATGAAGTGCCCTTTTGAGGTATAATGGAATGGGACATTAGGGATTTTTTTCCCCTCCTCCCTTACTAAGAATAGGCTTTGCCCCACTTTCCTGCAGCTAATGCTCCCAAAACTGAGAATTAAATGCATAGAATATAAAGAACTAAGTATAGGGAAGGAGCCAGCAGAGAGAGAGGTGGAAAGAATAAAAGTTGCCATAAAATTGGTAGTTGACACAAAGCAGAGAGGTTTTTAAAAAAAACTGACTGAAAAAACTGACTTCAAAACAAAGAGTGATTGGAGCAAATGGAAACACTATTGACTTAATGGCGTTGAAACAGTTTTTGATAGATTGCCATTTGACAAGTGCTAGATGGATGAAAAGAACAGAAAAATGGTTAAAAGAAAACACTGCCTTTGGCAAAGTTTATGGAGCTATTCTGTCACTGTCTTACTCCTTTTTTTCTTCTTCTCAGTTCTCAGTTTGTCACTACTTTTCCGGTTCTCTGCCTTCATATGCTCTCTCTCTGCTTGACAATTTGTGAAATTACGATTAGCTATGGTGTCAGCATTCTTTGCGACTATTCATGATTTTAGCCAGTCTTTTTTCCTGTGTTTTGCAGCCTCTGGGCTGTTTCCTTAATGTCATTGTCCCAGTCTGATTTGGCACATATATCTGATTGTTTGTCCGAATGCAAGAAAGGAATTGCTAGGTTTCTCTAGGGATTTTATTTAAAAGTCTTTCTCTTTTATCCTTCAGGGTGTATTTTTCCTCTCTCTCTCTTGTATTTGTGATGTCAAAGACCCAGTTTATACAGAAGGATTGATCTGCAGAAAAGCAGCAAGAATTGATTAATTATATTCCAGACCTCATAGTATTCTAGGATGCTATACTAGAGTGTCATTGTTACCATGGTTACAACCATTTATCATTATTCTTGTTGATCTTCCCATTTCAGAGACTGCTGTCTTGATTCACAGGCATATAGTTTTTCTAAAGCAATGATTACATGGAATTCCAGGCTGTTTTCAGCTTCCTCATCCTCAGTTGAAACATTTTGAAAGGACATTCAACATAAAAATGAGTGCAAGAACACTACCCTAACCCCCTCATCCCCCAACCGCCCCCCCCCCCCCCCCCAAAAAAAAAAAAAAAAAAAAAAAAATCTTCTTTTAAAACCGCTCCAATTACCAGTCATGATGGGCCATGTGTCTTTGTCAGATGAGTGTCTTTGACCTAACATGGACCTGATTCCAGCGACTCTATTGGAACAAAATACTTATGATGCTGACAATGGGTTCCAGGCCCCTTTATCAATATCCTTTTAATTTATTC